>PVHX01000759.1:0-257620 GCA_004024805.1 Geosciurus inauris | reverse complement strand
TCAAGCCTGTAATCCCAGCACTTAGGGAGGCTGAGACAGGAGGATCGCGAGTTCAAAGCCAGCCTCAGCAACGGCGAGGCGCTAAGCAACTCAGTGAGACCCTGTCTCTACATAAAACACAAAATAGGGCTGGGGATGTGGCTCAGTGGTCAAGTGCCCCTGAGTTCAATCCCCGGTACCAAAAAAAAAAAAAAAAAAAAAAAGCTGCTGAAATTGTAGGATTTAAAGATGTTACGATTTTCAGTTTGAGACAAAAGGTATAAGAAGTAATTTGAAAACTCTCTTGGTAGCATTTCAACTTACTACTATGGACTAACTCCTGGAGATAGTAAGCTTCCTATTTCAGGAGTTATTCAAAAATGATTTCTGATGCTGAGAACATCAAGCAAAGCCTAGGTTGTTATAGTTCCCTAGGGCTTCTGTAACAAAGTACCCCAAGATGTGTGTTTTCAAACAGTAGAGTTCATTCTCTGTTCTGGAGGCCAGAAGACTGCAAATCCAAGCTCTCCTGAGACTCTTGATAGCACCTCCTTGAATATTCCCAGTTTCTGGTAGTGGGAGTTAATCCTTGGTATTCCTTATCTTGCAGCTGTATCACTTGTCTTTGTCTCTGTCATGGCATGATTTTCTTTCTGTGTGTCTGTATCCATCTTTTCTCTTCTTATAAAGACACCAATCATCTTGGATGAAGGGCCACCCTACTTCAGTATGAGTTCATCTGAACTTGATCACATCTGCAAAGACTATTTCTAATTAACTTCACAGTCACAGATACTGGGACTTAAATCTTCCATATATTCCTTTGGGGACACAGTTAATCCAACACTTTTATTACAAGGCATTTCCCTGTGAATCATAAGATTTTGTAATTATCACATTTGGCTTAAGTAGTTTTATATTCTCTAAATGAAGGCTTGAACATAAAATTGCTTCTGTGTAAGAAGTATATTAGAAGGTACGAAAGATTGAGGACCATGTGCCCAGATCTTAGACTAATGACATATCCCCCCAAATTACTAAGTGTTTCATTTTCAGCAATGAAACTCTTTGGAGGTGCTTTCCTTGCCCTTTTTACAGAAGCCTAATAGATTAGTTTTTCCCCAAAGGGCCTGTAGCATAAAATCAACAAACATTAATTTGAAAGACATTAAACAGATGTTCATTGAGTATATACTCTATGCCAGACACTGCACAAGATTCTAGGTGTGCAAGGACAAATAAAGTAAATTTACTTTGTTTGGAGCAAAAGGGTTGCAGGCAAAAAATTACTACACTGTGTGAGATATGCCAAAAATAAAAGATTATGCAAAGGGCTATGGGACCACAGGAACAAAATTTGTCAGTAAGCGAAGGGGTGTCTTGAAGGTAATGTTGAGGTGCTATACGTATTATTTCACCTGACAAACAATGCAGAAGCAATGTGCAAAGTAGAAAGAACAGTAAATGATAGTTATGGACATATAAAAGGTCAGTAATGTGACAAGAATAGAGAGGATTGCCAGAAAATAATCAATAGAAACCTGAAAAATAACGTCAAATCAAGAAGACTGTTCTTATGGTTTGCATATGAGCTGTCTCCCCAAAGCTCATGTGTTAATGCAGGAATATTCAGAGGAGAAATGATTAGATGATTAGAGCACTAATCCAATCACTCCATCTAGTTTGAATGGACTACAGGGTGGTAACTATAGGCAAGTGAGGTGTGGCTGGAGGATGTGGGTCATGAGAGTGTGTCCCAGAAAGGTTCATCTTTCCTGTGGCCCTCTCTCCTTGCTCTTTCTCTGCTTTCTGACTACCACAAACAGAACATCTCTCTTCCATGACATTCTTCAGTCATGATGTTCTGTCTCACCTTGGGCCCAGAGCAATTGAGTCCACCAATCATGAACTGAACCTCTGTAACCTTGAGCCAAAATAAACTTTTCCTCCTCTAAGATTTTCTTGTTGGGTCTTTTGGTCACAGCAATGGAAATTTGACTAACACAAGGGTCTTATGTGCCTGTTTAAATTATTTGGAATCAATTTTCTAGATCATAGAAAACTAGCATACTTGAAAACAAGGAATGCCATGATCATATCTGTGCTTTTGCAAGAAAACCATGGAAGTTTGGAAGATGCAACAGCATGTAGAATCAGGGAGACAGTAAACTGAGGAGGTTCTAGCGCCTGTATAAGCAGGCATGAAGAAGGTCTGAATTTAAGCAATGGCTGCAGATAATGCCAATTAGAGAGGCACAGATAATTCCAATGTACAACTGGACAGTAGAAGTAAAGGGAGTTGGCAGTAAATTAGAAATGGAGAGAAAGGGGAGGGAAGGGATGAGTGACTCCCAGCATTCTAGATTTATGCCTTTAATCATCCTGAAAGAGATAAAAAATTAAAAAAGGCCTCGAATTTTATTAGAGCAAGAAAATGACTTCATTTAATGAGAATAGGTGGGAAAAAGAGAAGTAGAGGTCAAAAAGAGATAAAATCTAAACTCCAGCTCAAGTGAAAACCAATAAAGAAAGGAATTAGAAATATGTATCAAATTAGAGCCAAGTTATAGTATCATCATTATCAAAGTAATTCTAGTTACTTATTACTTTGTAAAGTTTCAAAATCTCTCTCTCTTTTTCTCTCTCTCTCTCATAAGAGAAGTAGAACAAAATGTATTCTGTATACCTCTTTGAAAGCACACCAACTAGATTTTAGTCATTTATTTTCATTGTTTAAGTGGCATGTATGTATATTTTCATCTTTGAAAGATTTGCAGATAGTAAATTTGCCACTCAAGGAAGTAATTTTCAGAAACTGTACATACATAATATGTTAATTTATCCCTTAGTGATCTGAGATATGTCTTCCCAAGAGTTCAAATTCCATTCTGGATTCAAGCAAAATGGAAAAGGCTTCATGTGATCATATCATTATATTAGCTCAAATCAGTGTATTTAATCTTTTTTAGAATACAAGTGCTTTAATCAATCAAATTTTCCACCATATTCACAACTTTCCTATTAATTTTCCTAGAACCATTTCTTGTCAATTATTCTCTCATACATGAATAAGATTGACTTCTTTAATAACAGGGCCTCTTATTCTTTTTTAAATGAGCACAATGTCCAGCACTGTGCTGAGCTCTTAAAAAGAATCCTGGCAAAATTTCAGTAAATTCATTTCAAATCTGCACTAACTCCAATAGACGCAGACTAAATGGTAACACGAATACAGGGGATATTGGTAAATTATTGTCTCCTATTCCTGATAATATCAAGCAATCCTCAAGGAAAAAAAATTAAAAATAGAATAAGAATAGGGGTCAAATGATGAATCTGCTCAATAGTTTTGTCTCTCAGGGTATATGAAATCAGATAAAAAGAATCTAAAATTTGTAGATTACTTTTTAAAAGTTGTTAGAGTCATATTCTCAACTCATATGACTTCTAAGAACACTGCCACATTAGTTCTTGCCATAAGAGTGGGCAACATTTTGTGGAAGGACCATCTGATTGTCTTTCATTTTTTTTTTTTTTTCAGTTAGCACTGACTGAACCAATAATAACAGACAACTGAATTATAATTGAAAAGTTAAACTGGTTTAATCAGCAATCAGGTAACTCTCCCTGGAAATCTGAACTGAAAGTAACTGTCAATTATTAGCAGAGGCAAAAGAAAAAGTGTACCTTGAAAGGTGTCCTAAGAGTTAGTATTAGCCGGGCGCAGTGGGGCAAGCCTGTAATCCCAGCACTTAGGGAAGCTGAGACAGGAGAATTGCGAGTTCAAAGCCAGCCTCAGCAACGGCGAGGCACTAGGCAACTCAGTGAGACCTTGTCTCTACATAAAACACAAAATAGGTCTGGGGATGTGCCTTAGTGGTCGAGTGCCCCTGAGTTCAATCTCCAGTACCAAAAAAAAAAGAAAAAAGAAAAAAAAGAGTTAGTATTGTGGTAAGTCAAAAACACATACACACAATTAGAAGTTATAAGGAGTAAAAATTATCCATGAGCAGAAGCAGATTAATAGAGAAAGAAGAGTTAAAGCCGAGTCCACTAAGCAGAGAAGACTTTGTGCGCCAGAGAAGTGCAGAAGGAAGGCAGGCACCAGGTATCTCTCAAGTTGCCTTTGTTCCTGGTGACCTTTCCATGAACTTTCCATTTATGTAACTTTACAATAACTGCTTGTTCTTGAACTAGCTTGAGTCAGACTCTGTCTTTGCAACAACCAAACCTGACTGAGAGAAATGATATAGATGTACTTAGGCCTTTTGAGACCTGTCTCTTTTAACCCTCTCAATATATTTGCAAGTTGGTTGTAGTTATTTTCAACTTAGAATATAAAGGTAGGACAAACTGAAGAAATTTGTTCAGATTTACACAGCTACTGGGGTCAGAGGTAAAAATTAGACCCAGACCTATTTGGCTCCAAAGTATCAGAACTTTTAAAAATATATTACCTAATTTAGAAATATATATTACCTAACACTTACTTAAAAGCCCTTTTTAGCTCAAAGTAGGTAAATATTATCAAGTTCCACATATGCCATGGTATGGTATCTAGACAGAGTTTTAGTAGATGGGATCTTAGTTAGAAATGACAATAAAAACATCTGTGTTCTTAGGTTATATCTTTAAAATTATTATTGTTATTTTTGTGTATGTGCAGTGCTGGGGATCGAACTCATAGTCTTATATTTGCTAGGCAAGTGCTTTACCACTAGGCTACACCGTGAACTCTAAAATTATTTTTAGAAGTAAAGTACTTCAATAAGAAATATACTGACCCACATGTATTTTCTGAAATGTGTTTTTGACCCTTTTGGGTGAACACATAATTTTAGAAATAGATTTGATGCATAGAAAACAATTTATAAGCCGTGATTTTTAGGTTGTTTTTCAAAGAGTTCATATGAAAGCTATGAATTTTGGTAGAATTGTCATCCTTGTACTTGAGGAGAAATAGTGAGTCACATGAATTAAGTTGTTGGAGAATATGAACTTTGAAGTCAGTTCTGGGGTGCATGCTGACTTGATTATTTTCTAGCTATGATTGACACTAATAAAACTCCTTTAACTTCTGAGTTTAGGTTCCTTATCTGTTAAAGCAGTCAATGTAATTATTGGGTCAAACACTAATCAGTGCCTAGGAAAGCTTGCAGTGAGATAAGAAAGTCTCTAAAGAATGTGAAAAAACAGGGAATGGAGAATAGGGAGCTGGCCACTTCCCTTATATCTAATCTTTATTAGAGAATCTAAACAGAATGACCTTCTGAGAAGTCTTTGAATCTTAGGGTATGAGACAAGTAGTGGGGAGGTCATGGCTCTGAACCAGATGCCATATGTAAAATTGTTAAGACTGGTCTTCAAAAAATATTCAGAGAGTAAGAGCAATTTCACTCCTTTTCTGGCTCAGTTATTGCAACTTCTATATAATTTGTGTAAGAGGACTGGAATATACTTTGTGGCACTGGACTGACTTTTAATCAAGCCAAATGGACAATACAATGGCACAACTTCTTGGAACACTAGACACTTCAGAACTTGTTGAGCTTACCATCCATGTTGCTCCGGATGACTTTGGATGGAGTTTATGACAGTGGATTAGGGGACATGAGATCCCCATTGGATTTTGGTCACAGTTACAGAAGGTGGCAAAGGAATGTTATAAGTTGTTGGAGAAACAATTGTGTGCCACTTTTCCTGCCTTTTTGCTACTGAATCCGTCACCAAAGAAGCAACAGTCAATGTTGAGACTGCCTACCCCATCTGTGTACAACTATAGCAAATAACCAAGCTTCCACAATTGGGGTAGCTCTGCTGGCAAACACTATGAAATGGGGTGAATACCCTTAACAGTAGGGAATAGATAACACTTCACCTCTCAGCTTAGAACTTCAAAAGTTTCTGGATTGGTTACACGTGTAACAGAAAAGTATGAAATGCCAGAAGACATACTTTTACTTCCTTCACCCATACAAGAAGACCAAGCTCCAACACCAAAGTCAGCCTGGTACACTGATGGATCAGCGAAAGAACTCCCCTCTCAGAGTGGAGAACTGTAGCCTATCATCCAGTGACTGAGACTCTGTGGAGTAGCAAGGACAAGAACACAGCAGCCAACAGAATCAATTACAAGTGTTATGGATGGATATTGCTTATGAAAGTGGGCTATTAACTATTAACAGATAGTTGGGCCATAGTCAGAGGACTTACAATATGGCTGCCTCACTGGTAACACCAAAATGGTGGATAATTAATGGTAGGCCTCTATGGGGAGGGCAACTATGACAGAATATTTGGTGTTGCATCCAAACCAAAGTTGTCACAATGTACCACATGACTGCCCATTGACCTCTCCAATTCCCAGGAAATTATAAAGCTGACCAACTGGCAAAAATAAGATGGGTGGAGAAAGCCCCATCATAAAAAGTTGCCACTTGACTACATGATTAAAACACACAGATCAAAAAACTATATGGACACCTTTGACACACTGGGGACTGCCCATAAAGATGTCTGATATTGTTGGTACATGCTAGAACTGGCTTGCCTGCTCCAGTGGTACCCATGACCACTGGATGTCACTGAGGGGCACATCAAGGGAGGTGATGTCTCTTTTCAGTGATGGCAAATAGACAACATTGGCCCTCTCCCATTATAAGAAGGAAACAAATATGCATTGACTCCTATGGATACAGTTATAGGTTTGATGTAAGTCTTTCCCATCAAAAGAGCCAATCAGATGGCAATTATAAAGGGACTGCTCTGGCAGGACCAAGGACTCCATTTCACAGACCATGAGATACAACAGTGGGCTCAAGACAAGGATGTATTATGAACTATTTACCTATAATATAAGCCAAGAGGAGCTGAATTAGTTGAAAGAATGAATGGGCTGCAATAAGCCTGAAGAACTGAGAGTAACTTTAGGCAGGGGTGGGCTGCTCATCTGCCTGAGGCATTAAGGCCACTAAATGAGAAACCCCCGACATTAGCACCCTGCAGCCATTTCTATATTATTTAACTCATGGCTGCCAGCATTAAGTTTACAGATAAAGGACACTTTCACTGAACGTTTTCTTAAACTAACCTGGGGCACAAGTAACAACTTAATGTTGCTAGTTCCTCAAGACATCACATCTGAGACAAGGAGCAATAGTTGGCCGTGGACTGTACAAGTAAGCCCCCAGTACTTTGCCTTACTGACCCCTTTGGGTGAGAGGATGTCTAAGTGTACAAGTAAAGCCTACTGTGTAGGGAACCTGGTCCTCACAAATACAGTTGATGTTACCTTCAGGTGTTGTCACCTGTGACAGAGACAGATACATTGTATCTGCTTATGACAGTATATATTCCAGAGGTGTCTTATTCTTTCTATACTCCCAAAGTACAAACAGATAGATTAGTATGGTACACTTGCCCAGGCAAGCCTACTGTGCAGGCTACTTTACTAATGCATGATCATACAGAAGCCTGTATACTGCCTTATGGAGCTGATTTGCCATTATTGGTGCCTATTAAACATTTGTCATATTCCCTATAGGTGAGCAACAATAACCTCTTTCTGAACAGCGTACCTGTACATCATGCCAACAAAACTGACTGTTGAATCTGCTTAGAACTCCCTGTGACTGCAGCACAAGGACTTCCCTGGGTAGCCCAAATATAAATGAGACAGAATAAACTTGACTGGCACACAGCTAGACTGAAAACACTTACCCACCAAAATGCATCATACAATTACAACAAACAAGAGTTTTCTGCTTTAATTAGGACATACATAGGAAGTAGCAACTCAGGTTACAGTTAAGATAACTGCCCTTCGTGTCATCCAGTATAGTTATGATATGCCTGACCCTCTGCGACACCACAGTCAATTCAAAAGATAGCCGTATCCCATCACTTGCTGTTACACATGGATCTTTCTCCCTGCTGTGGGGTGTACTGTGGATATGTGGGCCCTACTTTACTGTTGGACAGCATAATGCACATGAGGATGGCCTTATATCCCAGGTCAAGTTCTACCTCTTTTCCACACACACCTAGCAACTGGGAGAGTTTGAAGACTCGTCACACAGAGCCTCCTGGTGGTTCTCTCCCTTAGCTACTCTTTCCACACAAGCTGCACTGATTGATGTAGAAACTCTGGTCTCAGCTTTAGCCTCCCACACTGCCCAAGTTCTTAATCAGACTAAACAAGCCATAATCTTGTTAAATGAGAAAACTACTCAGATAAGAAGGGTGGTTTTACAAAACAGGATGGCACTAGATATGCTAATGGCTGCCCAAGATGGAGTATGTGCAGTCCTGGGGGCAGAATATTGTGTATCTATACCTGAAAATGAACATAGTGCTATCCATGCTTTAACCCATGCACCTAATCAAACTGATGCAATTGATCCATTCTCTAAATGCTTAACTTCCCCTCACTCAACATAGTGCCATACCTTTTATGTTATCTTAATAACCCTGTGATGCATGCGGACAGGTTCTTGCTCTTTGCACTGCCGTCATGGACTATGGATTCAATTTGACTCCAGAGTCCCATCCCCGGGGCTTCCTGGAACACATGGGATAGTCTGAGATTGCGAAAGACCTAAAGGGGCCTCTGAGGCATTGAAGAGATGGAGTTGGACTAAACACTAATCAGTGCCCTGGAAAGCTTGCAGTGAGATACCAAGATCTCCAAAGAATGTAATAACAAAGGCAATGGAGAGCAGCTGGCCACTTCCTCATCTCCAGTCTTTAGGAGAGGATCTAAACAGAGTGACCCTGTTTGTAAAGTAAAGGAATGTACTCATAAAACATCTGAAGAACTCTACCTGTGCAGTGAGCATGCAGGCAATCCTATATATTTCCCCTCCCTGGAGGCACCGTGTGGCCCTCCATTGTATCTTGGTGCACCCGCTGCCAAGGAGTGAGTGAGTAATACCACATCCAAGACCTCTCCTTTGAGTCCTCCAAGTTCTTCCTTTACAATTCGTAAATGGTAGGCTTGGGGCCTTGCAGCTCTGGGGATGAACAATAATGCAACAAAACCTATCTTGAAATATTTTTGTGAGAGCTAAACTAGAGCACATCTGCTCAGTACCGGGCACACAATCAGCATTTGGCAAGTACCCATTTAATGTTTCCTTTAAAGATATAAAAAACTTTCACTAGGAAATTTAGACCCATTAGAGTTTTCAGTATGAGACACCACCTATTGCTTGTTGGAGTGGATTCTAATGCTTGAAAGGTCAAAAAAAATATGATGGCTTTAATTATATCATAAAAAATGATTTAGTAGCTACAAGCTTAACTGAAGTTCTCTATCTCTCTCTCTCTTTCTCTTTCCCTCCTTTCTTTCCTTCTTTCCTCATATACTCTTTCTAAATAATGTACAATTCAAACCAGTAAAGAAAGTTTGGTGTCCATTTTTAGTCAACTTTTCTGCTAATAGTCCTTAATTTACTCCTTTAAATCTTTCCTAGGTGGCAGTAAAGTGAGAAAGGTTAAATCCACAAATTAAAAAGAGAAGATAATAGAAGGAGATAAGAGAACAATGGACAAGAGATGTGAACACATTTTTGAGGACAGAACAGCTACTAACATAGACTATAGAAAACAGCTGGAACTTACAGGCCACACCGGAAGCAAGTTCCTGGGAATCCCTGGACTTGGGGTGCCAGGTATTGATGAGGGCATGGACTTGTCTGCAGAAAGAGAAGGAGACCTTTATCTTCTCATTTCCAGCCTTTCATAGGGCCAGGTGATCACCCTCCTCCCTTAAAGGAAGAAGTTGGCTTATTCTCTAGAGAAATAGAAACCAAACAGCTCCTTATTTAGGCAAACAGGGAAGTGGAAAAGCAGGGGAATAAAGTGAGAGTCAGCAAATGGAATTGAAAGACACTTACCCCTTCACCTCCTCTTTTAGGACTCTAGGAGCCAGGCATAAACCTCCCAGGCAGGAGAGGAGAGGACAGTGATATCTTCCAGAAAATGCTTCAATTACAGACATTGTGGTCACCCAGTGAAAACCCCACTCAACACTGACTGTCCTTCAGTGAGGTTCACTAATTATCAAGCTTCATCTGCCACATGACGCATTCAATCAGGTCTTAAAATTGCCCTAAATGTAATAAGAATGAATAGCCAAGAATTAGACATTTAAGAGGAGCCTTTAGCACACAGAGATCCCAGGCAGAGGTGGTGGGTGTAGGAAAAAAGAGCAGAGACCACAGAGACAGTAGGGACTACTTCTAAAAACTTGCAGCTCATGGCTTCAGAGATGTAAAAAATGCTATGTCATCATGGACTAAGAAAACATAGTAGAGAAATGGCAGAGAATCTAAATGTTAATCAGAAATTAAAAATAAGATAATAAAAATTTTCAACTGGAATTTAAAGGTAAAGGATAAATTTTAGAAAATAACATAGTAATTAGAAGAAAATAATAGATGAAAGAAATGGACAAAGAAGTGCAAAATCTGCCTAATAGATGTCAAAGGAAATGAGAAGAAAGAAAATGGAGATGGGAAAACTACCAAGAGAAACATGAGTTTTCTTTGAATTTAATACAGTGCGTGTGTTTTCTTAGTAAAAGGGTCCATTGCAATGCCTGTATAATACATTTGAAAAAATTCACAATAAGGAAAATAATTTCCAAATTTCAGCACTTGTGGGCAAAAAATGTGTATTGAAATCTTATAAAGGGGAAAAAACACAGGTTGTATATGAAAGATAAGGAGTTATTATGACATTAGACCCTCTGAAAGCTAGATGACAGTGAAGCAATGCCTTTAAAATTCTAAGAGAAATGATATTCAACTTAGAAAATCTTACTCAGGCAAACTATCAATCAAGTATAAAGATAGAATAAGCATATTTTATGCAACTAAAGGTCACATTAAATTTACTCGTCCTACCCGCTTTCTGGAGATGCTGCTAAAATGTGTGTTCTTTCAACAGTGAAATTTAAAAAAGGAAGGAAGGAAGGAAGGAAGGAAGGAAGGAAGGAAGGAAGGAAGGGAGGGAAGACAGAAAGGAAGAAAAAGAAAAAGAGAAGAGGATATAAATCCAGGAAATGGAATATTCAACAATATAATGTTATATTGTTAAAGGTCAGACTTTTGTCAGCCACAAATGTGAAATAGTTTACCCCTTTATTTACTTTAATCTGATATATGTTCTTGAAGTGTTTATCTTCAAGAACATATATGGATCTTGCAGGCCTGCACTAATGGGTTACCACCTGGATTAATTATGTTGTTGAATGGCACTAGCTGAAGTAGAAATGCACATTACCAAAATTCTTACTTTGCAATTCATGTATGAAAAAAAACTAACTTTAAAAACAAAAGGAGTGGGAAAATGCAAATGACATAATATCTGACGGACTATTGACCTTATAAAGTATTCCTTGAGGATATTCAGTAGTATGTGAGAGAAAATCCTACAAATGGAATAGATTTTTTTTTCCCTGAAGTTAGGAAGATACAAATGTTTTACAGGGAAAATTATTCATATATACTGCGCAAACCATATTTATATGGTCAAGTTATGTGAAGGGTGTGAATATTTATTTGGCTCTATGTTTGATACAATTTGCAGACCCATTCAGGTTCAACAATTACCAAGCTTTTGCTATATAAATGAAAGGAACTCAGAAGTATCTTTCTTTTAAGGTACTAAACCAAGAGCAGGAAACACAAAAGAAGACAGGGCCTCTGACTTCCTGCCCTCTAGGGAGCTAAAAGTCTAAAAATGAGAGTCAGATATATGAACAGTAGTTTAAAAAATATAATCAGTTCTGTCAGGGTGATAAGCATATCTTGCAGCATTTGGCAAAGAGAAGAGACTATCTAAGTCTGGCAGGGCCAACAGCAACTACCAGTATAGCAGAATACTCTACCTGTTCTTGTACTGATAAACTTGGGCTTTAAAAAAAAATAATCATTTGAAACTTTTACATTTCCCAGAGCAGGAAAGGATATAATTCTCATTTGTAAAAGTCAAAAGTTTAAAAATGAGTTAATAGTCTTCAGGAAAGATGGCTGGTTGGAAATACTCTGAGGGCAGGTCAGTTGTAATCTGAGGGTAGTTTTGTGGACTAACAAAATGTAGTGCTCATTAATATAGACTTAGAAGGTAGGAGGAGATCAAGAGAAGAGCTTCTGGGGTTGACCCAGGGAGTGCTTGGAAGGAATAGTTGAAACTGTCAATCCTACGGTGAAGAGAAAAATTCCTTCTGTAATGCACATCATCAGTTTGTAGTTCATACTTGTATACCATGGTAAAGTTCATTTATGCATTTATGAAAGATTAACAGCAAAGTTGAAGACAAAAATGGATAAATTATTGAAATAAGCCTGCAGAAGAATGCACCTGAATACACTACCAAGGGCTAGGAATGAAGTATTAGTCCATGTGTCCTAACTAAAAAGAGTAGAATGTATTTAGAGAGCATACATTTACCTCTGTTCACTGTTTTTTTGTTGGTGCTGGGGATTGAACCAAGAGCCTTGTGCATGCAAGGCAAACACTCTACTGACTGAGCTATATCCCCAGCCCATCACTTTGTTTTTGTGTGTTAGTTTTGATTCTTTAATTAACCTACAAACTTCTTAAGGATAGTGACTTTATCTTTCCTCTTTTTGTATTCTTGTGTGTATAAACCACATTATATCTGAGATATGCATTCATAATATATTTCTCATAGTTGTTTACCAAACTACAAATCAATTAAGTGATAGCATTATTTGAAGCAGAGACTCTGGAATTTTTGCACTGCAACTTCTCTTTTTTTCCTTCCTCCCTTCCTCTTTCCCTCCCTCCCTCCCTTCCTTCCTTCTTTGTGTGTGTGTGTGTGGGGGGGTATTCAAGGATTTGCACATGCTAGGAAGCACTGAGCTATAGCCCCAGCCCTATCAGATGGCCACTGCCCCCGCCCCCCCCAACAGAGCAGTTTCCTGCCCAGGAGGTGTGAGCAGCTTGGGAAAATAAAAAGCCTGAAAAAATCAGTAAGAAATGAACCAAAGCCAAAGATAGATTTAAAAAAGTGGAGCGCCTGATGGATCTTCCAGCCCTGGAACTGAACTACTGAAAAAGCCCCAATTCTTTTTTTAAGGGGGAATACATCAAAGGCAGGGATAAAGTCTCAGCAGGAGGAGTCTTGTTTGCCTCTTGCTTCTCCCTGTGGCAGGGATCTTGCAGCAAACAGTCTGATTGACATTTGGCAAGTTACACCATCTCCAGAAAGCTCTCTGGTTCCAGCGGGTCACTCCCATCTCTGTAGCTGAGCCTGAACTTTAGCAGTGAGCTAGGACAGCGTATTAGGAATTCTCAAAGCAGTGGATTCTTCCACTGGTTATCCCTAAGACCTGGGATTCCCTAAGACCAGGCTTCCCTGCCTAATGGCTCAAACATCCCTCAGTTCACCCACAACTCATTTCACACATGCTCGTGGATGGCTTCCTGCACAGCCCTTTTTTATTTTGAGACAGGGTCTCACTAAATTGTTCAGGCTGGACTCAAACTTATGATCCTTCTGCTCAGCCTCATGACTTCTGTTCACTCTTGAGACTTCATTATGATTAGTGTAAAAAGACTTTTTAAAACATAAAGCCCCAAGAACAAATAATTTATGTAGGAGAAAATAACAGAACAAAATTTAGGAAGTTGGGAAGCAAGCCGTCTGTGGTCAGTGGTAAGTGGCTTGGCAGATGCAAGAAAAGCCGAATGCTAATTCAGCAGAGAAGAAATCAGAGAAGTCCCCCCTCCTCCATGCTGCAGAAATGGAGAATAGTATGGACTGGAAGCCAGTTTCAGAAGCAGCAAGTTTCCCCAAATCTCCTCCTGAATGTATGCAGCCAGGGAAATGAATCCTACGTGGGTGGTGGTAGGTGTTCATTCCTTGGAGTGGTAAAACAGGCATGATTAAAGGTGAAGGTACCATACTGAACACAGGCAGATGAAGGTTAAGTTCACATCCTGAATGTTGAGTATACCAGATCGTATTTTTCACTGATTTCCAGATCAAGGGCAGCAAGGCTTACACCCAGGCAGTAGGTAATTTTTGTTTTGTTTTGTTAAATTGATGAGCTTAAGAGGAAAGAAAGTGACATGAAATGACTCCATGCATTAAAGTCGCCAAGTCCTACCCATGGGCACAGTTTCCAGGTGACCTTGAACAGGAAAGGGGACATATCTCCGGTTGAAATGATGGAAAAGAGAAAAGAAAAAGTTTGGAAGAAATTAGTCTCATACACAGAGGAAATAGGAAATACTTTGTTTTCTCTCTGAAGTAGGAGATGAAATCCTTTGCTAAGGATTTGTTAGATCAGAGGGCTGGTATAGGTGGTTGGGAGAGTGACAGGTTGGCTGTGGTAACCATGAGGAGTCCCTTAAAGACAAGGAACAGCACTGAGAGCTCAGCTGAGTTTTGAATTTTAAATACTTCTATTTGTGATCTGTCTTCTACAAAGTGTAAGGGGCGAAAAGGAGACATATAAACCCATATCTGGCTGGTATGTTTCAGGATAGGTGTGGCAGCAGATAAAGTAGGCAAGGGAGTCGAAGTGAGTGGTGAGAGATCCCTGAGTTCAGAGCCAGAGCAAGAAAATGATGTAAGAGCTAGACAAGAAAAGGGGAAATCCAGAATTGTGAGGGAATAAGTTTCTGTTGTTTTAAACTATCAGGCTTTTGATAATCTATCAAAGCAAACTTAGGAATGAATGCAGCAGATAACTGTTAAAATTCTCTTTTTTTTCTCTCTCTGTCTCTCTCATGTTTTGTCTTTCCAGTACACATCTGTGTACAAGCAACCATGAATAAGTACACAAATATTAATTCTTCCGTAAAGAACAAACATTCATTCTCACAAACGTATTTGTTTAAATTCACAAGAGAGGAGGGAAAAAAAAGAGAAAGGAATGCTTTCTTAACTAGTATGTATACTCCAACACACCACCATTAAGAAATGGAATTAGTTCTTTGATTCATGACACACTCAGTACTAATTTCATTAGTTTATTATTTTTTCCTATAACAATAGTTAATCTGATACCTGCTGAATAAGAGACTTATTTCTGAAAAGGGAAGATTTCACTTAAAAAGAATTTTTAATGATTGCCTAAAATATTTTACTTTAAAAATTAGTTTAGTCTTACAGAAAAGTTGCAAAAATAGCATTGAATTCTTATAGACTTGTACTAATTAAAGTTCCCCAGAGAAACAGAACTGATAGGAGACAGATCTCTGTATGTCTATACATTTATATCTGTATTTATTTAAAGAGAATTGGCTCATGAGATTATGGAGTCTAAAAGTCCCATGATCATGAGCAAGGTAGAGAAACAGATGTAATTCAGTCTAAGTTTAAAGGCCTAAAGGACCTATGATCTCCTACTGGTTTGAGCCAAGAAAATGAAAAAGAAAGTGCACGTCTTTGGAGGTACCTGTTCAGAAGCCCCGTCTAGGCAGCTTCAACAACGTTACAACTTGCTTTGAGAAATGAAAAAGTAACCTATTTGTTTTGCTACATATTTTTGTGTGTTTTCAAAGGAATGCCAGGGAAGTATGCCTGGTGTGGGCTTGGTTGTTCCCATGTGTTGGGATAGTCAGCCACTACTGGGTCCATCTACCCCCTCCTATTTTTCCCTTTAAATGAGCCAATAAAGCTCTAAACTTCCTATCTTCTTTAGTGGGGCATAAAACTGTCCCAGGTTCTGGACAATAATAAAGGATAATTGGAGGTTTCCTTTAAAAATAATGCCAAATTTTGAGGGTAGAAGATGAATGTGCCAGCTCCAACCCAGGAAATTTGTCTTTTTTCCACCTTTTTTTTCTTTTCAGACCCTCAGAAGTTTGGATGGTGCCTGCCTACATTGTGGCGGGCAGATTTTTACTCAGTCTACCAATTCCAATGTGAATCTTTTCTGGAAACATCCTTATGGGACATGCAGAAATTATGTCTTTCCAGCTCTCTGGGCATGCTGTAACACAGTCAGGTTGACACATACAATTAATCATCACAGTGCCCTTCAACCAACTGTCCCTGATATCAGCATCTTACATGACCAACATACAGTGATTGAAATCAGGGAATTATGGTTGATAAAATCTATTATTTAGCCCACAAATCTTATTTGAATTCCGCCGGCTTTCCCATTAGTAGTTAAACAAGCAACATAAACAAGGTTACTTCTTAGAGGTCTTTTTCAAGAGCACTTTTCGCTCCCACAGTACTCATAAGTGGGCAGCATTATTCTTTCTTAATATGATTAGGCATCTAGCCATAAATTCCATTTAATTCTTTATTTCTATAAATAGAAGGCAAAAACAGTAATTTTTTTCTCATTTAATCTCTATTGTAGGAAGCCTAATTGTTTTGACCACAGGGCCTGAATAAAGACACCAATGTCATTAGTTTAACAAATATATTAACTAAATATACAAACTACATGGATTAAATTAACAAATCCTGGAGTATGACACTTGAAATTCTGAAGTTATAAACTAATGGGAAACCCAACAATGCTACTTATAAAAATAGCATCATATGGTATCATTTTAATTGATTGTAATGTAGCAAAAAACTCTGAGAGTTCTTTGTTTACAGGTAAACTACCACTGCAAGTTTCCATAGATATGACATTTAGGCTGTTGCCAACCCATGTAAAAATGTTGATTTTTTCTGCATATTTTACCCATGCTACAATTGCTTTAGTATTTTCATAATTTTTTTAATTTTTTTAATTAATTTATTTCAATGCATTTCAAGTGATAGTACATGTATAGAGCTTAATTTTTCCATTTTTCTGGTTGCAAACCAGATAGAGCCACACCATTAGTGTCTTCATACATGCACCAAGGGTAGTGATGACGATCTCAATCAACCATCTTTACTATACCCATTCCCCTTCCTCTCCTCACCTCCCCCCTGCCGCATTGCAGAGTTCCTCCATTTCTCCTATGTTCCCCATTCCCACCTGCCTTATGTATCAGCATCCACTAATCAGAGAGAACATTCGGCATTTGGTTTTTTGGGATTGGCTTACTTCACTTAGCATAATATTCTCCAAATCCATCCATTTGCCTGCAAATGCCATAATTTTATTCTCTCTTACTGCTGAATAATATTCCATTGTGTATATGTACCACAGTTTCTTTATCCATTCATCTATTGTAGGGCGTCTGGGTTGCTTCCACAGTTTTGCAATTGTGAACTGTGCTGCTATGAACATTGAAGTGGCTGCTTTACTGTATAGTGTGCTGTTTTTAAGTTTTCTGGGTATAGGCCAAGGAGTGGGATAGCTGGATCAAATGGTTCCATTCCAAGTTTTTTAAGCAATCTCCATACTGATTTCCAGATTGGTTGCACCAGTTTGCAATCCCACCAGCAATGTTTAAGTGTACCTTTTCCACCACATCCTTGCCAGCACTTACTGTTGCTGGTATTTTGGATAGCTGCCATTCTGACTAAGGTGAGATGAAATCTGAGAGTAGTTTTGATTTGCATTTCTTAATGGCTAGAGACGTTGAACATTTCTCCATATATATGTTTATTGATTGTATATCTTCTTCTGAGAGGTTTCTATTCAGCTCCTTAGCCCATTTATTGATTGGGTTGTTTGTTTTTTTGGTGTTAAGTTTTTTGAGTTCTTTATATATCCTGGAAATCAGTGCTCTATCTGATATGCGTGTGGAAAAAATTTGCTCCCAGAATTAGGCTCTCTGTTCACCTCATTGATAGTTTCTTTTGCTGAGAAGCAGCTTTTTAGTTTAAGTCCATCCCATTTATTGATTCTTGCTTTTATTTCTTGGGCTTTTGGAGTCCTGTTAAGGAATTTAGAGCCTAATTGAACGTGATGAAGATTTGGACCTACTTTCTCCTCAATTAGACACAGGGTCTCTCGTCTAATTCCTAGGTCTTTGATCCAGTTTGAGTTGAGTTTTGTGCATGGTGAGAGATAGGGGTTTAGTTTCATTTTGCTGCATATGGATTTCCAGTTTTCCCAGCACCATTTGTTGAAGAGGCTATCTTTTCTCCAATGTATGTTTTTGGCACCTTTGTCTAGTATGAGATAGCTGTATTTATGTGCATTACTCTCTGTGTCTTCTATTCTGTACCATTGGTCTACATGTCTGTTTTGGTGCCAGTACCATGGCGTTTTTGTTGCTATTGCTTTGTAGTAAAGTTTAAGGTCTGGTATTGTGATGCCTCCTGCTTCACTCTTCTTGCTCAGGATAGCTTTGGCTATTCTGGGTCTCTTAGTTTTCCAAATGAATTTCATGTTACCTTTTCTATTTCTATAAGAAAGGCCTTTGGAATTTTAATTGGGATTGCATTTAATCTGTATAGTGCTTTGGGAAGTATGGCCATTTTAATAATATTGATTCTGCCTATCCAGGAGCATGGTAGGTCTTTCCATCTTCTAAGATGTTCTTCAATTTCTTTCTTTAGTGTCTTGTAATTTTCATTGTAGAGGTCTTTCACCTCTCTTGTTAGATTGATTCCCAAGTATTTTATTTTTTTGGAGGCTATTGCGAATGAAGTAGTTTTTCTGAATTCTCTTTCAGAGGACTCATTGCTGATGTATAGAAATGCATTTGATTTATGTATATTGATTTTATATCCTGCAACTTTGCTGAATTCATTTATCAGTTCTAGAAGTTTTCTGGTGGAACTTTTTGGATCCTCTAAGTATAGAATCGTGTCGTCTGCAAACAATGATAGTTTGAGTTCTTCTTTCCCTATTCGTATCCCTTTAATTTCCTTCATCTGTCTGATTGCTCTGGCTAGAGTTTCAAGGACTATATTGAATAAGAGTGGTGAGAGAGGGCATCCCTGTCTTGTTCCAGTTTTTAGAGGGAATGCTTCCAATTTTTCTCCATTTAGGATGATGTTGGCCTTGGGCTTAGCATACATTGCTTTAACAATATTGAGGGATGTTCCTACTATCCCTAGTTTCTCTAGTGTTTTGAACATAAAAGGGTGCTGTATTTTGTCAAATGTTTTCTCTGTGTCAATTGATAGAATCATGTGATTCTTATCTTTAAGTCTATTGATGTGATGCATTACGTGTATTGATTTCCGTATGTTGAACCAACCTTGCATCCCTGGAATGAACCCCACTTGATCATGGTGCACTATTTTTTTAATATGCTTTTGTATGCAATTTGACAAAATTTAATTGAGAATTTTTGCATCTATATTCATCAGGGATATTGGTCTGAAATTTTCCTTTTTTGACATGTCTGTCTGGTTTTGGAATCAAGGTGACACTAGCCTCATAGAATGAGTTTGGAAGGGTTCCTTCCCTTTCTATTTCATGGAATAGTTTGAGGAGTATTAGAGTCAGTTCTTCTTTGTAGGTCTTGTAGAACTCAGCTGAGAATCCATCTGGTCCAGGGCTTTTCTTGGTTGGAAGGCTCTTGATGGCCTCTTCTATTTCCTTGCTTGTAATTTTTTAAATCATGAATGTCCTCCTAGTTCAGTTTGGGTAGGTCATATGTCTGTAGGAAATTGTCGGTGTCTTCAGGGTTTTCTAATTTACTGGAATATAAGTTTTCAAAATAGTTTCTGATTATCCTCTGTATTTCAGCAGGGTCTGTCGTGATATTTTCTTTTTCATCACAAATTTTAGTAATTTGGGTTTTCTCTCTCCTTCTTTTTGTTAGGGTGGCTAAGGGTTTGTCAATTTTGTTTAATTTTTTGAAGAACCAGCTCTTTGTTTTATCAATTTTTGAATTGTTCCTTGTGTTTCAATTTTGTTGATTTCAGCTCTGATTCTAATTATTTCCTGTATTCTACTTCTTTTGGTGTTGCTTTGTTCTTTTTCTAGGGCTTTGAGTTGTAGTATCAAGTCATTGATTTGTTGACTTTTACATCTTTGAATATATGAGCTTAATGCAATGAACTTTCCTCTTAGCACTGCCTTCATAGTGTCCCAGAGATTTTGGTATGTTGTATCAGAGTTCTCATTTACCTCCAAGAATTGTTTTATCTCTTCCCTGATGTCTTCTGTTACCCATGCATTGTTCAATAGCAAAATATTGAGTCTCAAGGTGTTGTAGTGACTTCTTTTTTTAAAAACTGTCATTAATTTCTAGTTTCAGTCCATTTGGTCATATAGAATGCAGGGTAGTATCTCTACTTTTTTGTATTTGCTAAGACTTGCTTTGTGGCATAGCATATGATCTATTTTGGAGAAGGATCCATGTGCTGCTGAGAAAAATGTGTATTTGCTTGTTGAAGAATGGAATATTCTATATATATCCATTAAGTCTAGACCATTGATTGTTCTATTAAGTCTTGTAGATTCTTTGTTTAGTTTTTGTTGGGAAGATCTGTCCAGTGGTGAGAGAATTGTGTTAAATTCACTCAATACTATTGTGTTGGGATCTATTTGGTTCTTGAATTTGAGAAGGGTTTATTTGATGAACATGGCTGTCCCATTGTTTGGGGCATAGATATTTAAGATTGTTATGTCTTGTTGATGTATGATTCCCTTGAGCAGTATGAAATGACCTTCTTTATCCCTTTTCACTAACTTTGGTTTGAAGTCTACTTTATCTGAAATGAGGATGGAAACTCCTGCTTGTTTACGCAGTCCATGTGAGTGATAAATTTTTTCCATCCTTTCATCTTCAATCTGTGAGTATCTCTTTCTATGAAATGAGTCTCTTGGAGGCAGCGTATTGTTGAGTCTTCTTTTTTAATCCAGTCTGCCAGTCTGTGTCTTTTAATTGCTGAGTTTAGGCCATTGACATTCAATGTTATTATGGAGATATGGTTTGTATTTCCAGACATTTTGGTTTATTCTTAGTTTTTAACTTGACTGGGTTTCTCTTTTGATTGGCCTTTAGTGTAGCTCCTCCCTCTGCAGGTTTTCATTGTTGTTTTTTATGTCTTCTCATGGAATATTTTACCAAGAATGTTCTGTAGTGTTGGCTTTCTTGCTGTGAATTCTTTTAATTTTTGTTTATCTTGGAAGGTTTTTATTTCATCATCAAACCTAAAACTTAGTTTTTCTGGATATAAGATTCTTGGTTGGCATCTGCTATCTTTTAGCGCTTGATATATGCTTTGCCATGATCTTCTTGCTCTCGGGGTCTGGGTTGAGAGGTCTCAGTGATCCTAATTGGCTTCCCCCTATATGTAATCTGATTCCTTTCTCTTGTGGCTTTTAAGATTCTCTCCTTATTCTGAATGTTAGGCATTTTCATTATGATGTACCTTAGCGTAGGTCTGTTGTGATTTTGTACATTTAGTGTCCTGTAAGCCTCTTGAGTTTGATTATCCAATTCATTCTTCATATTTGGAAAGTTTTCTGATATTATTTCATTGAATAGATTGCTCATTCCTTTGGTTTGGAATTATATGCCTTCCTCTATCCCAATAATTCTTAAGTTTGGTCTTTTAATGTTATCCCATAATTCTTGGATGTTCTGTTCATGGTTTCTTACCGTCTTCACTGTGTGGTCAACTCTATTCTCAAGGTTAAATATTTTGTCTTCAGTATCTGAGGTTCTGTCTTCCAAGTGGTCTAATCTGTTGGTGATGCTTTCTATTGAGTTTTTAATTTGGCTTATTGTTTCTTCCATTTCAAGGATTTCTGCTTGGCTCCTTTTCAGAATCCCTATCTCCTTATTGAAATTAGCTTTTCCTTCCTGTATTTGCCTGTGTATCTCATTATTGAAGTGATCTTTTACTTCCTGTATTTGCCTATGTATCTCATTATCAAAATGATCTTTTGTTGACTGGGTTTGCTCTCTTATATCATTCTTTAAGTCACAGAACATTTTAATTATGTACATCCTGAATTCGTGTTCTGTCATTTCTTCTGCTGTACTGACCATGGATTCTAATAGTGTAGTATCTTGGTTTGTTTGAGTCACTTTCTTCCCTTGTTTTCTCATGATGTTTGTGTGTCTTTCCTTCTAGCTCTGCTGATCCAAGTTGTTACAGTTTTTACTCCTATATGGGTATAGTTTGCCTGCAGGGTTTCTATACCTCTCCTTTAAAGGGGAGACCAATATTGATTGATCTCAATACAAGCAATATATAATTTCAAACCAAGTAGCTCCTAATAGCTCCCAAATACATTTACAGTTTAGTCATGATATACAACAATTATGAGTTCCTTTACAATCTATTATGTAAACAATAAGTTTGCACAAGCGTCTATAGTTTCTGTTTGTGGGCTAGGGAAACTTGAGGGTGGGGTGTAGGATAGAATTTTGGGGTAGTAGGAAGTGAGGATATGGTTATTAGATCTTAGAAAGCATGAAAAAGGAGTCCAAGAGAAGTTGGCTATTACTAGAAAGAGCGACAGAAAGTTGGGGAAGACCAGTAAGGAGGAAGAAAAGAGAGTACAGTGAGGAGAGGTGATAGCAAGAAAAATAAAACATATGCAAGTGGGAGTTACAAGACTATATAATACCTAGTATACAGTTCAGAAATCCCAATCTACCAAATCCCAATGTATAACAAGTACTTGGTTTCACAACTGTTGGGGATTAGAGGGTAGGAAAAGAGAGAGAAAAAAATGAAGGAAAAAGAAAGAAAGGAAAGAAGAAAAGAGCAGAGAAATAAAACAAAATGATTAAACAATAGAAATATTAGGAGAAAAAGATAAAGGATAAAATAAAAATAAGAATAAAAATATTTAAAAAATAAATAAAATTCTCAATGTAAATAAACAGGTATGGTTCCTTTCACCTCCAGTAGGTGACATTGTCCATTGCTTGTTGGACTTTCCCCGCTGGTGTCCTGGGTGTGGGTTTCACAGCAGTGTGAATCTCTGGGCCACTGATGGAGACGCTGTTTTCCAGTGTGCTGTCGTGAGGTCAAAGTTTGTTCCCAGGTGCTGTCTGACGCCCCCTGGTGCAGGAAGTTTGGCTGTGTTAGATGGAGATCCACAAAGAAGAGTAGCCCAGGATCCCGGTCAGGGGATGGTTTGTCCACAGGAGCAACTGCTAGGGGTCCTGCGTTGTTGGGTGGGCGCTGGAGCCAGGTACCCCGTGTAGAAAGAGGCCTCCCCCACCCAGAGCGAATCCTGGGCTGTAGCCCTGGGTTGGGGCCTCATGCCACAGCTGTGTTCTGCCACTCGCCACTGAAGTCACGAGTCACGCTTTTTGTGGCAATTGCTGCTGCCTGGTGGCTCTGCGTACACACACACAAGTGAAATTCCTGTGGGGGATGATGAGTCGTAGGATGATGTCAAGAAGCTGGCTGGAAGATGGTATTTCCACTACTTACAGCTTCGGTCCTGGAGGGACTAGCACGGAGGAGTCTGTCCAGGCCGCCATCTTGGAGCGGCCCTCATAAAATTTTTGTAATACTAAGTCTTTAAATTTTTTTCCACCAAGTCCTATTTTTTATTTTAATTTTTTAATTTATTCTAATTAGGTTTACATGACAGCAGAATGCATTTTGATCCATTGTACACAAATGGAGCACAACTTTTCATTTCTCTGGTTGTACACAATAGAGTTACACCATATGTGCAGCCATACATGAACCTAGGGCATTGTTCATCACATTGCACCATCTTTACTGCCCCCATGTCCCATCCTCTTTCTTCCCTCCCCTTTGGCCAAAGTTTCTCCATTCTTCCTATGCCCCCTCCCTTATTAGGGATCAGCATCCACTTATCAGAGAGAACATTCAGCCTTTGGTTTTTTGGGATTGGCTTACTTTGCTTAGCATGATATTCTCCAACTCCATCCATTTACCTGCAAATGCCATAATTTTATTCTCTTTTAAGCTGAGTAATAGTCCATTGTGTATATATACCACAGTTTCTTCATCCATTCATCTATTGAAGGGGATCTAGGTTGGTTACACAGTTTAGCTATTGTGAATTGTGCTGCTATAAACATTGAAGTGGCTGCATTATTGTAGCATGCCATTTTTAAGTCCTTTGGGTATAGACCAAGGAGTGGCATGGCTGGATCAAATGGTGGTTCCATTCCAAGTTTTCTAAGAAGTCCCCATACTGCTTTCCAGAGGGAGTGGTTGCGCCAATTTACTGTCCCACCAACAATGTATGAGTGTGCCTTTTCCTCCACATTCTCGCCAACACTTGTTGTTGGTTGTATTCTTGATAATTGCCATTCTGACTGGTGTGAAATGAAATCTTAGAGTAGTTTTGATTTGCATGTCTCTAATTGCTAGAGATGTTGAACATTTTTTCATATATTTGTTGATTGATTATATATCTTCTTCTGAGAAGTTTCTGTTTAGCTCCTTGGCCCATTTATTGATTGGGTTGCTTGTTGTTTTGGTTTTAAGTTTTTTGGGTTCTTTATATATCCTGGAGATCAGTGCTCTATCAGATGTGCGTGTGACAAAAATTTATTCCCAGAATGTAGGCTGTCTGTTCACCTCATTGATTGTTTCTTTTGCTGAGAAGAAGCTTTTAGTTTGAATCCATCTGATTTATTGATTCTTGATTTTATTTCTTGTGCTTTAGGAGTCTTGTTAAGGAAGTTGGGGCCTAATCTGACCTGATGAAAATTTGGGCCTCCTTTCTCCTCAATTAGGTACAGAGTCTCTGGTCTAATTCCTAGGACCTTGATCCACTTTGAGTTGAGTTTTGTGCATGGTGAAAGACAGAGATTTAGTTTCATTTTGCTGCACATGGATGTCCACTTTTGCTAGCACCATTTGTTGAAGAGGCTATCTTTTCTCCAGTGTATGTTTTTGGCACTTTTGTCTAGTATGAAATAACTGTATTTATGTGGGATAGTCTCTGTGTCTTCTATTCTATACCATTGCTCTACATATCTGTTTTGATGTCAATACCATGCTGTTTTTGTTATTATAGCTTTGTAATATATTTTAAAGGTCTGGTATTGTGATTATGCCTTTAAATTTTTTAAAATGCAATTAATATAACAAAAGTCTATTCCTAAGTATTGTTTCCCCTATCTCAAACATTATTTCTGCATAAAATTTCAAGATATGGATACAAAACAGAATCCCAGAGTCCCAATGGCAGGACTGGTTACATAATTTATAGTACACAGTGCCAAATGAAATGTGAGTTCCTTATCAAAAAATTAAGACTTTCTAAACAGGAATGGCAGAGCATTATACAAAGTGAGGTGTGGTGTTCTTCCAGACACAGAGCCATGTACAATTGCACAGTTTTCCCATCTAAAAAGTTACAATGAAGAGTATACATGAAGAGTTTACATTTCTGGAGCCCTGCCTACTGGAGAAAATTACTTGAAAGGGTAGTTTGGTCCTGTTGGAAAAGTCATGATCAAACAGATAACTTACTATCCAGCATGTGTTCATGGTTCATGGTACCCTACAATCCAGCATGTATTAGTTGATTCAAATCCTTCCCAAAGTCTTTTCAAACCTCCTTGAACTTTCTGTCTCCCACTGTGACACATCTACATTGCAGAGAAAATTGAAGCCATTAGACTAGAACTACCTCAATTTCTCTAGTAAATATGAAGATATTCATGCACTCACATCCATCTTCTTTTTCCTCCCTTTTTGCTATCTAAAGCCAGTTCTTTCCCCACTGAGCTGTGGATCTTGTTCCTTTTCATTTACTCAAGAACTTGTCCATATCAATCTTTCTTTATCTTGAATAGTCAGCTTCTTCTTTTCAACTTAATTTTTCTTGTGACTTACACATAAGTTCAAATATCTCCCTTTTTAATCAAAAACATACAAATAAAACTTCCTTAAAACCACATCTCAAATTCAACAAAACTCTTAACTCCTTATAACTGAGTAAATTTTTTTATAGTTGCTGTCTCATTGCCTCATGTCTTTTTTTCTCACTTTATAAACCCAGATATCCCATCAGTTACTTCCACACTATTGAATTCTCCAAATGTTTTTTATCCATACTGTACCTGGAAATCTCAAGAGCACTCAAACCAGTTAATCAAAACTTGTTCTTCCTTAACATTTTGCCTCCCTTTCCCTTCCTTTAGTAACCAGTATGTTGATTACTTTTCATCACTGTTACAAAATACCTGAGATCATTAACTGATAAAGAGAAAAGATTAGTTTTAGCTCATGGTTTTAGAGATTCTGAAGATCAGGTAGACCCATTACTCTTAGGCCTGTGGTGAGACAGCACATCATGCTGGGAGCATATAACAGAGAGAAACCATTCACTTCATGGTCAGGAAGTAGGGGAAAAAAGGACCTTCCACTGGACCTTACCTCTTGAATGTTCTGTCACCTCCTGATAGTGCCACCCTTGGGACCAAGCCTTCAGTACAAGGGCCTTTAGGGGACATTCCATATCCAAACTATGGAAGATGATCTCATGTTTTTCTTCATATTCTTCTGGCTACTATTTTTCTTTCTCCTTATCAGGCTTATCCTTCTGTATAGAGCTCTTTAGATGGTGGGTACCATCAAGGTTTGTCTCTAGGTCCTTTCTTTTCTTCCTTTGTATTCTTTCACTAGATAAACTCATGTAAGTTTTGATTACCACATGCACAGCAATGATTCCTGAACTTATGTATCTGGACCAAGCCTCTCCTCTGAGCTATAGAAGGATAGATTTAACTATCTACTTGATATCTCCTATTGGATATCTTTGAAATCCCATAAAATTGATGCATCCTTGACAGAAGTCATGAATTTTCTTTCCTTTCTAAGCATTCTTTTTTTTTTTTTTTCTTTTTTTTTTTTGGTACTGGGGATTGAACTCAGGGGTACTCGACCACTGAGCCACATCCCCAGCCCTATTTTGTGTTTTATGTAGAGACAGGGTGTCATTGAGTTGCTTAGCACCTCGCAGTTGCTGAGGCTGGCTTTGAACTCGCAATTCTCCTGTCTCAGCCTCCCTAAGTGCTGGGATTACAGGCTTGAGCCACCACATCCGGTTTCTAAGCATTCTTAAACCTGCTGTTTCTAGTATGCTCTATCTCTATGAATGGCATTGCCATCCAATTCATTATGCTAGCTGTCATGCCCTACGCAATCACCTTTTGATATTAAAACTATAAATCTGTTCTAGGTAATTCAACAATACCTCCTAAAGGTATTGTTACTGCTTAAGTTTCTTCCATTTCCATTGAAATTGTTGAAGCATATCTACCTGTTCAACTTCATCTCATACTGTGGGTTTCTCATCATTCTCAAAATTTCTACCCTAATAGTTTCCCTGTGATTTTCTCTCTGTTTGGAACAGTTGTATCTTCTCTTTTCTCTAGTTAACTTTTATTCATCTTTCAAATCTAAGTTCAAATGGTACTTCCTTAGGGGATATTGCATCGAAGTTTGCATTTATAAGGAAATAAACTTTTTCTGACCTAAGCAGAAAATAATGTATTAAAAGGATATTTGCAATTTACAAATGGAATGACTGTATAGACTGAAAAACCAAACATTAGCATCTAGGAATAACATGTTAACCAAACTAAGAAACTGCTATGCAGAAATAATACTAGTCATTCAGTGCTATATACTACAGTTGGCCCCTTTACACTGGTGAGCTACAATGATGTGAGAATGTGTATTAGTCAGTTTTGCTTTACTCTGACCAAAATACCTGACAAGAAACAACTGAGAGGAGGGAAAATTTATTTTGGTTCACATTTCCAGAGGTTTAATCTGTGGTTGTTGGACTCCATTGCTCTGGGGCCAAGGTGAGGCAGCACGTCTTGGTGATGGAAAGGGGCAGAGGGAAGCTGCTCTCCTCAAGAGAGACAGAGATGGAGAAAGGGGCTGAAGGGCAGATGAGCCCTTCCAGGGCATGCCGGCCCTCCCCCGTGACCCATCTCCTTTAGCTATACTCCACCTGCCTATAGTTACCACCAAGGGACTCCATTCACACTAGGAAGGACTGGTTAGGTTATAGCTCTCATAATTTAATTATTTCATCCCTGAATATTCCTGCAGTAACACAGGAGGAACATCTCAAATCCAAACTGAGAGAAATGCAAGTATCAGACATTTTCAGTGTCTGTAGTGGGAGGCATTATTTGTTCCCAATCGATGTATACAATGTATGAAATTCTCTAAACATTTGATGGACTTAGATGTTAGGTAACAACCAGGAAGGAAGCATAAGTCTCTACTATAGAGTTCCCTGATCTCCTTGGTAAGTTAAATTCCATTACCAGCTTTTCTTGCAACATAAAATTCTTAGTTGCACTTGTAATTGGAAATTTTACATTTATTCATGTGGTTGCTATTTGTCTTGTGCTTGCAATTTCCTTTAAATATCTGCCAAATACCCTAAGAAATAGATCATTCCTCTTTCTTCTCACTTTTGTATTTCTAGCTCTTATTATAGGTGCTCAAACATTATTTCTTTAAAGTATTTAACCTATAAGAATTTATTTCTACCTAAATAAATTAAATAAGCACAGTACCTTTTCTTAATTAGCATGTATATATTATGTGCCTGTTCCCATTTTAAGCCTAGATGGGGAAGGGACCCTACTGCTGTCCTATTTTGAAAAGAACAGAGATTATTTATTTGGTAGGCACTCCTTCACAGGGAGCAGCCATTTGGATGAATTTTAAAATGTCTTTCAGACTAAACAAGGACATACAATGGTTTCTTCAATCCCTAAAGTAAATATGGTAGTAAGCCAAGCATTAAAAGACTTCTGTGCAAAACTGTTGTGCTCCTTCCACGTTCCTCTTCCATTCTGAATTCCAGATCACTTTTGGCTGCTTTCATTCTACCCTTAAGGTGTAACTGCTACATTGCCTTTAAATCTTGCTGGAGGTAGCAGCGGATAGAGAAGGAAGTCCTAGCCAAACTGGTTTTGTGAAGTTTAGTTAGTCCCAGAAAAGTTCACACCAAGGAAGTGTTTAGTTGTTGTTTTTATCTCTTAATGATATGTATTATTGAGACACTGGGTGCTGTTTCCAAATTTGCATTTAGGCATAAATTAAAATAATTCCAAAGAAGTAAAAACTCGATAGAGTAAAAATACTAAAGGCACTAGTTTTACAGTTTAACTTTTTCTATGAAAATATATCATATATTAGTTTGTTAGGGTTGCCATACAAAGTATCACAAATTGAGTGTATTATATAACAGAAATTTATTGTCTTAGTTCTAGAGGACAGAGTCAGAGATCTGTAGGTAGCTGGAGGTAGGGCTCCTTCTGAGGGCTTCCCCTCTTTTAACTTCTAACAGCCTGAGGAAGTTTTTGCAGGTAGATTGTTTATCTCTGTGTCTTCACATTATCTTTCCTTTGTGAATGTCTGTCTCTGACAAATTTCCCCTTTTGTATAAGGACACTAGTCATACTGGATTAGGGCCTAAATGACCTCATTTTGACTTGATTATGTATATAAAGACTGTATCCAAATAAGGCCACATTTTAGGTTTGAGGAGTTAGAACTCCAACTTATCTTTTTTGGGAAGACAGAATTCAATGCATAACCTACCTAATCTGTAAACCCCACAGCAGACTATCTGCAGTGCAGTCTGTGGGACAGGATGATTCATGGGAGCAAAGGCACTGGCAAGTGGCTGTCAGACTAAGAAAGAACACTATAGACAGGATAAGCTCAGCTATCAACAGCCACCCAGCCACCATCCAAATAAAGACAGCATTATTCCCAGAGAAGGGCTGAGCTTTGGACTTCTCATTTTCACTCATGTCCTCAGAAAGCAGCACTAAAATGTGCCAATTTTCAGAAACAGGAAACAAACCACTTCTCTAATCTTGTAAAAATGTCACATCAGGCAAAGCATTAGTTAAGTAATTAAGCAAAATGGATATGGTTAAGTTAGATCACATGTGAGTTAGCTCTTTCCTTACAAAAGAAATTTTAAAAAAAATGGAATTTTATTTATGATTCATCATAGGACACACACATGAAAATGTTCAAACTGGTTGAAATCAGACATACTCTGTGCTCTCATAACCTATGTATGTTTACTAGGCCCTGTCAAGGATGAGCCTTTATATTTGCTCATGTGGTTCTTAGTTTAATGTTTGTCTGATCCACTAGAATGTTACCTCCCTATAAGCAACAAATACATTTTGTTGTTTTTAGATTCACAGCAAAGACTCCCAACAGTTGACACATAGTATGGCCTCAATAAATATGAGTTTCTTATAAGTGAATGAGGTAGCATCCGAATGAACGAATTTACATTTGCTCAAATCCTGCTTTATTCATTCACTCAATTATTCATAACTAATATTTATTTTTCTCCAAGCATAGCTTTAGAAGAACTAAAGAGGTTACGACAGTGAAAAAGAAGTAATACTTGCTCACAAAGAGCTTAGGATTTATTAGGAGAATCAAAACATAAAATGCAATGGTAAAATATAAACAGGGAGAGAAGAGGGAAAGTGCTCCAGGCATAGGGAAGGTGGGAGTGGCTGGGAGGGCCTGAGAGCAACAAAGAAGGCTTGTGAGTTAGGTTTTTGGTAGGATTTTGACAAAGAGAAATGAGAGTAAAGGGAAAACAGGGAGAGAAGGGACCAAAAAGGATGGTTTTAAACAGCAAGTAGTTATATTGCAAGATGTTTTATTGGCAGGAAAACAGAACAAAACTAAAACCAAAAGTAAGAAGTTGTTGACAATAAAAGTAAATATAAGACTGGAACCTTTCTTTTCCAGACTGAAAAATTTGGAAACCTTTTAGGATGGAGAGACAGTAAAATTTTTCAACAGAGAAGTGACATGATTAGAGTGTTTCCTTGGGAGGGCTGTTGGGCAGCAGTGAGTGGTAGGGGTCTGAACAGATGTGAGTAGATGAAGATTATTTGGGAAGCTGCCACACTAATGAGAGCCAGTGATGGCAGATAGGGATAGACAGATTTTGCAGGGCCCTGAGGCTTACACAGTTTGGATACTTGAAGACAACCAAGGGTTTGGATGGCTCAGTAGTAGAACACTTGGCTAGCAAGTACAAGGGCCTGAGTTCGATCACCAGCATAAATAAATAAATAAATAAATAAATAAATAAATAAATAAATAAGCTACAAAATCAAGCATTAAGTTAAATGTTTATTTTTTTAAAAAAAAATATTTATTTTTATTTTTTAAAACAAAAGAATGCATTTCAAGCCATAGCACACATATGAAACACAACTGTTTATTTAAAGGAAAACTGATTAAAGCTATATATCTTAAAGTTAATATAGGGGCTGGGATTGTAGCTCAGTGGTAGAGCGCTTGCCTTGCATGGCCCTGGGTTCGATCCTCAGCACCACATACAAAGCAATAAAATAAAGACATTGTGTCCATCTACAACTAAAAAATAAAAATAAAAAAAGTTAATAAATATAATAAATGTGAAAATCCAGAAATAGAATCAGAATTTTTTATTAACCAACTGACATTGATGAAACTTTATTTCTTTACATTTTTTTTTTTTTTTTGGTACTGGAGATTGAACTCAGGGGCACTCAACCACTGAGCCACATCAGCCCTATTTTGTGTTTTATGTAGAGACAGGGTCTCACTGAGGTGCTTAGCGCCTCGTCATTGCTGAGGCTGGCTTAGAACTCGCGATTCTCCTGTCTCAGCCTCCCTAAGTGCTGGGATTACAGGCTTGAGCCACCGCGCCTGGCTATTTCTTTACATTTTTAAGTGGCATACTTGTTAATTGTTTCTTCCTATGAGACTTAACACAATACTCTGAAGAGAGAACTGAAAGATGATTTACTTCTTTTTTGTGGTACAATCAATTATACTTCTGTTCTCACATCATAGTCCTTATAGAAGATTTTGTGACCTTAAAAATTGTGGAGTTTTCCCCCTTCCCAGCATGCAAGTAAGCAATTCTGCTGTGGAAACCTCTCGTTCAGTTCTGATACTGTCAAAATGGAGACAGTGTAATATTCCTTAGTTAGGAACTCAATTCTCCACTCCTCACCCCCAACTTAAGTTGCCCCATCAAAGTCTCACCCAAATTGTTTTCCCTGTGCTTCTGACTAAGCAGCTATAAACTGGGGTTACCACTACTACTCCTTGAGATTAAATTTACTTGAGCAACTCACGGAACTCAGGGAAATACTGCATTTACCAGTTTATTATAAAAGAAATCACAAAGGATACAGATAAAAAGATACATAGGATGAGGTTTGTGGGAAAGTATGCAGAGCTTCCAAGCCCTCTCCAGGTATACCACCTTCTGGAAACCTCCATGTATTCAGCCATCCGGAAGCTCTCTAAACCCTTTCCTTTGGGATTTTTATGGAGGCTTCATTGCATAGACATGACTAAGGTATGAACAGGTGTGTTAAAGTGTGATTGGACAAAAAGGGAATGTCTAATGCTAATAGAATGGATGGGGAAACCCAGCCAGACCTATCTATGAGATTCTTCTTGGCCTCCCTGGGCAGTATTCCTTCCTCATGAAGCAGGATCCCTTCTGAAATGAACACCTTATCATGCCATCAAAAAAGAAAAAAGATAAGTGGTGTGTTTATAATAATGTATATAATAATGCAATATATTCATAATGCATTATTGAATATATTTTTGACAAGACAGAACCTGTTTTGACTATGCATTGAAGAGACTTGAATCTTCCATTTCTACCTGTGTACATTTAATGATTGAAAAAAATATTCCTGAAACAGGTTTCTGACTCTGTCTTATCCCCTAATCCCACCAGTGCTAAAAACCTAAGAACATGTTCATATGATGATATATATGACTTTTGTTTTGTATCACAGAATGGTTGAGTCAACATAGCAGGCAACTAATATATTCCTGAAAAGCTTTCCTTCTCCAGAGAAACTAGAAATAAATTGGCTATACAAAGAAGTGACTACAAACCACTCATCATACTTGAGTAAACCCATAGTAAATCTATCTCCAACATAGTTTCTCCTTATTGTATTACACAATTTCTGGGATCATTCAAATGCCACCTGATAAGGGAGGAAGGGATGCTTCCAAGGGACATGGGGTGTAAGTAGAAAGAGACCATGGTTGCTGTAGTTTGGATCTTGAATGTTCCTCCAAAGACCCATGTGCTAAAGCCTCAGTCTTCAGCCAATGGTGCCATTGTGAGGTGGTGGAACCTTTAGGAAGTAGGGCCAACTGGAAGGAAATTGGGTCATATGCCCTTGAAGGGGATATTAGGATCCTGGCTGCTTCTCGTCTCTGTTTCCTGGCCACTGTGAGGTCAACAGTCCTCCTCTACCACATTCTCCCACCGTCATATACTGCGCTGCCACGGGCCCAACACAACAAAATCAAGTGATCTGCTCTTAAACCTCTGAAACCATGAGCCAAAATAATCCTTTTCCTCTTTTCAGTGATTATTTCCTGTAGTTTGTCATAGTGATTGAAAGCTGACTAACACAGTGGTCTTTATTAATTGCAGCTATTTTATTTTTACAAATTTCATGAAAATATATGACCTATTGAAGATATTGCCAGGGCCCTGTGGCAGGCATATGCTAAAGAACTGCACAAAGATTCCTGCCTTCTGGTACTTATACCCTTGTAAAATCTTCACCTCTGAGTGTAGCCTGATTTTGTAACTTGCCTTTAACTAATAGTGTGACAAAGGGGATGGGACTAAGTTATGTGAGATAGTCACTATTGTCTTGTCTCCTCCTTGCTTACTTTGTAAAAGCAAGTTGCCATATTGGGGAGGCCTGTGTGTGACCAAATAAGTACCTGTGTGTGACTACATGGGTTTGAAAGTTAATCTTCCTCCAGTTGGGAACTCAGCTCTGGTCAACACCTTGATTGAAACCTTATGAGAAAATTTGAACCAGAAGGCCTGAACAAGGCCTTCCTCGACTCCTCAAACAAAGAAACTATAAGATAAAATGAGTGTTGTTTAAACTGCTAAATCTGTGGAGTAATTTATCACATAGCAAAAGAAAAACTAATCATGTCCCTTCCAGGCACTTGGGATGGTACAAATGAAAGGCATCAACATTTAATTTATTTTTTTCATAGTAAATTGGCCACTGAATATATGCTTGAGTCAGGTTCGTGGTCATGGAATCAGCACATTATAATCTCATAAAACCGCATTTTACACCCTATCATTGTTTGCCGTATTATGAGCAACAGTATGGATTTGGTGCTGGTGATTGCTCAATTGAGTAAAAGATAAATCATCAGCCAAAAGTTGAAGGTTAGATAGAGGCCATTTAAGGAGAAAAGTTCCTGTGAGCCACTTTTTTAAACTAGGACATCAATGAGAAATGACAAATGTAAATTAAAGGGAGCAGGGCAGGTACCCGAAGTTAGAGTGCACACACTTATTTCAAGGAAAGTCTGGTGAATTCGGTGTGGTATGGATGAAAGAGAAAGAGAAGGGTGGGACTGCATAGTGGTGGAGATTTGTGATAAGGTTATGGGATACTGTCCAGCTTGGTGGCAGGTACAAACTAGAAAAAGGTGGTATGATGGTATAGGAAGGTATAGGAAGATATATAGGGCCTGGAAGTCACAGTAAGATGGGGAAATACGTTTATTAGATGTAATGGAGGAATAGAAGAAGAAAAAATGGCATAACCAGAGAAGGGGTTTTTGAGACATTGAGAACTTGGAAATAAAATACGTTTGAGGGGTGATGAGTTGGGTTGGCCATTTAAATGTATGGTGGAAATGGAGGATAAAGGAAGTTTATTGAAGTTTAAAGCAAAACTTAGCACACCCGGTTCTCAAAATTGTTCTTATTTTTCAAAGACGTAAAAATGATTATAGGAACAATGTATTGAAAGATGACTGTAAGTCAAATATTTCCCGTCAATAGACTTTGTCTAGTTTTCTTCTGAAAGAAAATTTTCAAGTGACATATCTAATTTAGTATTGCTTGGATTGTCAAAACACATCCTATAATTCTATTGATAACAAAAAACTAGTATGTTAAATAATTTTCAATTCAAATTACAAATATTGTATTTCAAAATACAAATGTTTTCTCTAAGATTAATAGCATATATTTCCTTTAGCAGTTGTTTTATATCTAATATATAACCAAATGAATCATTAGCAGATGCCACAGACAGGTCATCTGAAACTGTTATCAAAAAGGATGTAGGATTATTGTTTTTATCTTCCTCCTATTTCTTGACTCTGTGGAGAGAAAGTTCAGATGGGCTGTTTTGGCTAATAAGCACCTTTCCAGATGTTGAAGTGAGGATTATACTTAAAGTTAGGGAAGCTAAGATTTCAAGAAAGCATAACAAGCTGAATGTTGAACCATAAGAAACAATGAGTCCTAGTGTTTCTATAGTACAGTGGACTATAATTCATAATCCTAGTATATATTTTATGAACAACTGGGAAAAAAGGAGTTTGGAGGCTCTGAATACAAAATAATGAAAGAATATGAAAATAGTAATTACTCTGATTTAATCAGTACACATTGTATACATACATTGAAATATCATACTATTCTGAAGAAGTATGTGTTATATTTTAATAAAAAATTTTTAAAATATTTGAGATGAAAATGCTAACTACCCTGATACAACCATCACTCATTGTATATATATATATATATTATTGCCAAACAGCACAGCATAAATGTTTAATTAAAACAATAATAATAAAAATAAATCATTTTTTATAAAACTGTTAGCATTGAAAAGAAAATGCAGGTTAACAGCCATAACAACAAATCTGAATTGGTCATTAATAACATAGTTGTAACTTTTAAAGGCTAGTTACCATCTTTGAAAGGCCTTTCAGTATTTGGATAAATTCCCAGACAGTGAGTCCTGTTTCTTCTTTGTGTCATGGTTCAGATTTCTAGACTTTCCAGCAGATAAAATGCACTTGGCCCATGCAATGTCTTTGAGGAGAAAATACAAGTATTGGCTTTGAGGGAGCTTCCATTTTGACTGGGGCATGTGGCAGCAGATACATTAAACTTTCAGTCTTGGCAGTGGCATGAAAGTTTCCCAGTGGGTCCAAAGCAGAGTTTCTGGCACAGATGTGGCATTCACAGGGTGGCACCTGCCAAGTTTCCTTTAGGACTCTGTGGGAAACAGCAACAACAGCAAATGTTTTCATCAGGCCAAGTCTGTTGTCAGGTTTGGGGTTTTATTCCCTGTAATTTTGAGATTTTTGAATATGCTTTGAATAAAATGTGTGTTTATCAGTTAGAGTCATTGTCTGTTGACTGAGATGAAGAACACTGGTATACATTTTATATTAGGGTGGGGATATCAGAGGGACTTCCAGATGGCATTTCTAAGTAGATGTTCTTGCCTGAGGGCTATTTCAGTATTCATTTCTCATTGGACTGTAGGAAAGGTACACATTTAAATGATCTGGGATATTGGTGTAGCTCAGTAGAGCACTTGCCCAGCATTTGAGAGGCCCTAGGTTTGAAACTCCAGCACAGCAAAAGAATAAAACAAAACAAATGACCTGGGTTGGGGGTAACAACCTCCTTGGTTCAGACTAGCACTCAAGACTATGAAAGGGGCATGGTTTTTAGGTGAAGGCTAGTGAAAGACTGTATTAGTTTGCTCCGACTGTCATAACAAAATAGTACAGACTGGATGGCTTACATAACAGAAATTTATTTTCTCATAGTTCTGGGCTACAAGTATAAGATGAAGTTCTGGGCTACGAGTAGGCAGTCTTGGTTTCCTCTGAAGTCCCTCTCCTGGGCTTGTAGATGACTTTCCTGCTGACTCAAGGATTGTTCCTCTGAACGGGCAGCCTCTGGTATCTCTTCCAATGTCCTAATGTCCTCTTCTCATAAGCACATCATATAGATTGGCTTAGGAACCACCCTAATAACTTCATTTTGATGAATCACATCTATAAGGCCCTATATTCAAACATAACCACATTCTGAGGTTCTAGGGGTTAGGACTTCAACATATGAATTTTGTGGGGAAACATTTCAGTCCATAACAAAGACTTGAGCATTTTACTTGATTAATAAGAAAACTGTTAGATGTAGCGAAGAAACAAAGTTCATAAACCTTGTGGCATTTTTAATTTTCCAATTACTTTTTTACCGCTCCCTTCTGTCAACTTAAATTTATAAAAAATATGCCTAAAAATGTTTATACTGACTTTGTTCGTAACTGCCTAAAACTGGGAACATTCCAGATGTCTTTCAACGGGTGAATGATTAAACCATGTTTCATTCATATAATAGAATATTATTCAGCAAAAATGGAGAAACTACCCATACATAAAACAATATGATTAAAACTTAAACGCATTTTGCTAAGTGAAAAAATTCAGTTTCAAAGGCCACATATTGTAAGATATCATTTAAAATATGATATTCTAAAACAGGCAAAATTACAGGAACATAAAATAAATCTATAGTTACCAGGGCTGAGGGGGGGGGAGTATAGAATATAAAGAGAAACTTGAAAGAATTTAGGGGGTATTCATCTATTTTATCTCTTAATTTTTGGTGGTTATTTATATGGCAGTATGCATTTGTCTAATGCATATAATTGTAAACCACCGAAAGGTTTTGTTGTATGTAAATTTGGAAAAGTGAATAAGCAATTAAAAAACTAATAAAATTGGACATGTATTAAAAAATAGCTTCCCTCCCCCCATTTGGGAGAACCATGCATCCCTTCTTATTTAATATATTGATATCATTTGCATTATTTTTTATTTTTAAATGATTACAAATTCACAGAAAGTTGTTAAGTTAATACACAGAAGCCCTGTGCATGCCTCTCACCCAGTTTTTCTCTATAGTTACATACTAGGTGATTATAATTCAATTTAAAACCAGGAAATTGGCACTGGTACAATACGTGTGTTTCTGGGTCACTTTATCACAGGTAGAGATTTGTGTAAATACAACTATAATCAGAATATAGAACTATCATCATCACAAAGATTTCCAGCATCCTGCCCCTGAAGAGTTATATCCACTCAACTTTGTGCTCATCATTCCTTGACTCTTGGCAACTGCTGATCAAATCACTATACTTCCGTCATTTTGACAGTGTTATGTAGATGGACTCATATAGTCTGTGACCTTTTGAGATAGCTTGTTTTCATTTAACATAATGTCCTTGAGATCTATCCACATTGTCGTGTGTAGCAGCAGTTCATGTCTTTTTACGCTGAGTTATATTCCATGGTACATATGTACCATGGTTTGTTTAAACTTTCAGCTAGGGAGGGGCATTTTGATTGTTTCTAGTTTTGGGCTATTACAAACAAAACTGCTCTCAAAAGTTGGTTTTAGGTCTTTGTGTGGTCATTCTTTTTAATGCTAAACATAGTTCCAAATTTGGCCAGTACAGGATCCTATCAATGTAGCTCCACTATCATATTTTTTAAAATTGTAGTATAATTTAAATACAGTAAAAAATTTTAGAATAGAGTTTTATGAGTTTGGGTTAATACATATAATTATGTAACCACCACAATAAAAACATACAAAATGATTCCAACACAAGAAAAAAAATTCCCTGGTGCCATTTTATTGTCAATCCTCTACTCCAAAGCAACCACTGATCTATTTTTCTCTTCCTCTGGTTTTGCATCCTTTATATTTTTGATATATCCCAATTAATCTTTAGATAAGTCCTTGCATTTGGCATAAGATGTTTTAAGCTTATATATATATATTTTTTCTGCCCCAATCTGATGTGGCTTTGTTTTAAACATCTGTGAACTTTAAGAAAAGAAAAATCCCAGCTGGGCGTGGTGGCACAAGCCTGTAATCCCAGCACTTAGGGAGGCTGAGACAGGAGAATCGGAGTTCAAAGCCAACCTCAGCAATGGCGAGGCGCTAAGCACCTCAGTGAGACCCTGTCTCTACATAAAACACAAAAAATAGGGCTGGGGATGTGGCTCAGTGGTCGAGTGCCCCTGAGTTCAATCTCCAGTACCATAACAAAAAAAGAAAAAGAAAAAAGAAAAGAAAAATCCCAAAAATACACTGTGGCATTTGTACTGAATAGGATTTTATTTGCCCAATTTATTGTCAAGAACAACTTTGTGCCTTATTTTGGAATTTTGAACAGAAAACCTTGAAATATGTTTTGAAATCAGTAAAAGAAAAAATTGGACACACCTTAGTAGACCTGACTTAAACTATTTTGTTTCTTGAGTGTAAATAGCAGTAATACATTACTGCTGATGTTCTATGTATTGATCTTGGTTAGCTCCAGTAACTCTAAGTGTATTTTATTTCTTCTAATTTATGGAAGGAGATTCATATTTTTAGCTATATCTATCTGTCTAAAATATATAATTTGTATTTAAATAATGCTCTAAAAAATACCTTCCCCATTCATATTTTTTAGAGAGATTATCATCAAAGTTCAAAGACAGCACTGTATTTCCATGATTACCAGGGAATGCAGTTTCATCTTTTAGCTGAAATTTAGACTGACCTATCTAACAATTTGAATCATTCATGTTCTCTTGATCATTTATTTAACAAATCACCTATGAAATGATTATGATGTGATCAACCCTTTGCTACACTCTGAATATAAAATTGGAGGGAAAAGAGTCATGTAGGTGGATAAACACAATGGAACGAGGTAAACACTATTAATGTCCCTTGATTAAAATGATGTTGTGAAGATATATCTTAGGAAAAACAATTGAACTTGTTCATAAAGATATGGTTTTATGAAATCCTCAAAATGTAAAGGAAGCTTTCTCTATCAGTTCACTTCAAGAATTCGGTTTTCTATAACCAGTAAGGAGTTAATAAGTTGCTTTAGGAACAGTATGTGGCTAAACAATGGCTAAACAAGTGAAGGGGGAAATACTGGCAAGGTCAAAAGAAGCTCCACCTGCCAGTTCAGGTTCAAACCTCATCTGTAGCAGAGTGAAGGTGGGGTTTGAAGTTGGAACAAGAAGATATTATTCTTCAAAATTCCAGAATTTTAATCTCTTTTTGCTCAGAACTGGGACAGGAGGGTGACTTTTTGGTGCAATACACAGTACTTTGGGGGTTTTTGTGTCTTTGGGAGAGGGAGATATCTTTATTTTAAAGGCAAATTTGGTTATAATGAGTTATGGGGAAGAGGTGGGGGTTAGATGAGGAGAAGGGGGAATTGGGACCTTAGAAAACTCAAGATTCGGGAGAGAGAAGAAACAGCATTAAACTTCCTTTTTAATTTATTTTCTAATCCAGATTAATTCACCAAGTAGGAAAAGAGGCTGGGATTTGGAAATCTAATCATGATTCTGTGATTCAGAGCAGCCCTTTTGCAGTTATAAAGATTTTACCAGTGGTAAAAAGATCGCCAAGAACTAAATAATAGCAGATATAATAGGAAGAGTAATTTGTTACTTAAAATTGTCTCATTTACATCCAAGAAATAATTTAAACAGTGAGTCACTAGCTTAAAAGAAAGAGGTATGAAAACAGTAAAAAAAAAATGTGACTGTTTTTGGCACGATGTTTTGTAGTTGAGAAAACTATGCCCTATATACTTCATAGACATAAAAATACAAAACTAGCAAAAAACATGTCAGAGATTTGACAATGACAAATATGGAAAATCATATTTTTCATATCTAGCCAGACTAAAGAAAAATTACATGTAATGAGAGACAGGAAAAAATACTTTTTTGAACTCTGCCTTTTGACTTTAAGTCTTTCAGTTAATCTTAGGTTATACGGAGTGGTTATTTTGACACAGCAAATGCTATGAAGTTGGCTGCAGAATAGGAAAAATAACCTCGACCTTGGAAGCAGAATGACATGCAGCTGTGGCCCAACTCTATCCTCTTATAACTGTGTGAGAGTCAAATCTGACAATGTTTGTTAAAATGAGCCGTAAAAGGTAAAGACCAATACTAACGAAGAGTATTGCTGCCAAAGGCATTTCCAGAGAAGTGGATGGAGGGCACAGAAGAGATTGTATGAAGACAGGACTCTCCACTTAGAAGTGAACTAATATCCCACCTGAAATGGAAGCCATTTTCTGGGTAGAGCTGAATTTGTGAATTTGACATTGTGACAGGCAGGCTCTAAGAATGTCCCCAAGGATCCTTACCTCTTGGTACTCACGTGGAGAACCTCACCTCTTGGTATTCACATCCTTGTAGTCCTCTCCTACACTGTATCAGTGTGACAACAGAATATGGCAGAAGTGATAAGAGATTAGTTTAAGAAGACACTGTGTCTTCCATCTCCCCATCTCCACCTCCTTTCTCATCTTTCACTTCCTAGGAAAACAGCTGTGATGCTGGGAACTGCCCTACGGAGTAAGGAACTGAGGTCTCTGGCAACATCTACACGAATGAGCTTAGAAGTAGACCCTTCAACCTAGTCAAGCCTTCAGATGACTTTGGACACAACTAACTAGCTTTACAACAGGCCCTGATGCAGAGCCACTTTCCTAAGCCATTTTTGGATTCATAACTTTAAAAACTGTGTAAGATATTAGATGCTTATTATTTAAGTGGGTAAGCTTGAAGATTTTTCTTTAAATGTTCATTAATAGCATATCAACTTGACCAAGCTAAACTATATTTATCAGAGTTCCCTTTTCTATATGATTCTGGTTAGTCTGGGACATAAGAGAATTTCTTGTGGGACATTTGAAGAACAGAAGGTGAAGTAGTAGCCATTTTATAAGTCACATACATTGTGATTATCTGCTAAGCCGGGCCTGCATCTAGTACTAATTCATGTTCTCTTGGATCCTTCTTCAGCTTCTCTGTTTCCTGAGCTGGCTGTGTGAAAAAGATCTGGCTTCTGCAGGACACCCAATGTCACTAAGATAAGAGTCAGCATGAAATGACTTAGGTTTCCATTCATCTTCATGGGCTCTATTTAGCACTTGGGTTCCACAGTGTCCTGTTCTCAGTTTACATCCATGTTTCCCTCCAAATGCCTGTGCAGTGTACTTCAAGCTGAGCTGAAGACATGAGAAAGCACCTTATAGAAGATGTTTTACCGACTTAACTATGTTGAAAAGTTCAACTCCTTGTAACAGATTCCTTAATTTTTTGTTAGTGTGCATATATATTCATGTGTATATGTTTGTATACATATGCAAGTTTATGTACACACAGACACAAACTGGTTCTGGCTGCATCAGATCAGTTAGATCCATCATTAGGAAGAAATATAAGGTCAGGGGTTTAGCTGGGTGGCAGAGCACATTCTCAGCATGCATAAGACCCTAGGTCTAATCCACAGCACCAAAGGAAGAAACAATAGTATTTACTGACAAATTTAAAATATAGATCATATAACTGCTCATTTTTTCTTACTTTAAATTCTCTCAATTCTAGTTTTCCATCATTTTATCTCTTTCTGCTACAAAGTAAATGCTCTTGTACTGTTTTCTGTAGATGTAAAATGTTTGCACTCTTATAAATAAAATATGATAATTAAAATTACAATAATTCAAAATGAGATTAAAATGAAGAAAATGCTCAAAGTTCCAAGTGCTTAAGCAGCAAGCTAAAGGCAAACTAAAATAAATGCAGTGAGTTTCTCCTCTGTGCTCCTTGCTTGGAAGGGGGAGGAAGGGCCTCATTGCCATCCTTTGCTCTGGTTCTGTTGATTTTAGCCTAGGGAGCAAAGCATGAGTCCCATCAGAACAGTCAGTAAGCAGTTTTCTCCTAGATCCAGCCTCACTTTGGCTATTGGTTTGTATATAAAAAACTTCCATGTGCTTTCTTCTCTATGAGAGAGACATAATTGTGGGAAGTAGAACATTATTTTTACAACTGGAATTATCCTAGTATGTAATTTTAAGAGGAGGAAGGAATTGATATTTTAAAAATATCTATCATCACGAACATGGGATTGGGTTAGGCAATTTACATATACTATTTCATTGAATTCACAAAACAATTGCATGAGGTCAATACTGCTGAAGATAAGACATGCTCAGAGAGAACATATGTAACTTGCCTCCACGTAGCTACAGAGCTAGGCAGGTCTGTCAAACTTTAAGTAAATATCCTTTCTATTAAACTGCACTATTCCCTTCAGAGACTTCAAGTATGAAAAGAATAATTAACACAAGGACTTAATTTCCTCATTGGTCTAAGGAGAATGTGAATTGGCTAGAAATGTTTTTCAAGTACATGACTTGCAACTTAGTTATATACTCCAGTAAAATATGTATTATGAGCCCTGTCTTCTCAAGTATGAACTGCAATTAAGAAAATCAGTTCCAAGTTTAGACTGCACCGAGTTCATAGGAGTGGCCTTACCACTTTATCACTTCGGGAGAGTTGCATAACTTCTCCCTGCTTCAGTTTGCTCCACTTTAGACTAGATTTAGCAATAGTGTCTACACCTTAGCTTTGCTGGTATTCAAGTATAGAGTTTGTCAAAAGCCATACATTTTACACAGGGTACTCACTGCAGGCCAGGCATTGTTCTCAGTGCTTTGCATAAAACAACACATTTAGGACAATGTCCTTGTAAGGTAGGCTTTGCTATTTCCATTTTGCAGATGCTAAGACAGAAGCACAGAGAAACCAAGTAACTAGTTTAAGGTCACCTGTCTATTAAAAGTTTGGCTTTGGTGTTAATGACATTGACGCTAGCCCAGACTGTGTTTAAGCACTTGGAGTCCTTGGCACAGAGTTCATGCTTCATATATAATAACTCTCATACAGATGGTCCTCCATTTGCAGTAGTTCAACTTATGATTGTTTTTATTTTGCAATGGTGCAAAAGCAATATTCATGCAGCAGAAACCCTACTTTGAATTTTGATCTGCTCCTGGACTAGTGATAAGTGGTGGTAAGTTATTTCCACAGCTCCAAGTCATTTACACGATCATGAGGGTAAACTGCTGTTCTACAGTGTACTATGTTGCTAAGTTATGATGTTCCATAGGTTAGATATGTTAAGTGTACTTTTCACTTACTGTTATTTTCAACTGACAATTTTTTTTCATTAGTTGTTGATGAATCTTTATTTTATTTATTTGTATGTGATGCTGAAAATCAAACCTAGTGCCTCATACATGCTGGGCAAGCACTCTACCACTGAGCCACAACCCCAGCCCGGCCTGACTTCTTTGAAATATGTTAAATGTCTCCTGAGCACTGGTTCACACCTGGATTGTAGCATTAGATGTTGTTCAGGTAGAGCCTGCATGGAATGCACTCCCAGGAGCCAAATCACAGTCTTCCCTAAGGGTGCTTCTGCCTGTACCTGAGCTTACCGCTGAGTGCTAAGAACCATTTTCCTGTAAGAGTTAGAATAAAATGTGGAATGGATTTACTATGAGCACCCACTCTAGTTGAAGCCTTTTGAGAATACATACTTTAAAAATAATCACTAGTCTGATGTCATATTATTTTTCTATTTTGGAAAGTTCTTGTGTCTTATGCTGTTCTGGAAAAGTTGTGGTATCCCAGGAGAAGGAATGTGTGATAATCACCATCTATATTGTAACCCTTGCGGAAATAGAAAGCAATCATTGAAGTCTCTATTAGGACCCTGTGGCTCACAAGTTTTCATGTATGCAGTAGAGTGGTTCTCAAACATAACATGGGTTAATTATTTATATCAAACTGATGCAGTCAGTGTCTGATTCATCAGTGCATAGGGCCCAACCAGCATAGAGTGGGCCCTCAAATAATACATGTAGACTTCTTGGTTTTTAAGCTGTCATTACCATAAAGTTAACAGGTAAACAAACCTAAGCATATCTTATATATAGTAGTTCTCAAAGTGAGGTTCCCAGGCCAACAGTAATGTGTTAGTCAGCTTCCCATTGCTATGCCAAAATCAGTATATAACTTAAATCAGTAAATAACTTAAAATGAAGAAAGATTTACTTTGGCTCATAGTTTCAGGTCATTGTCACTTGGCCCCAATGTTTTTGGACCTATGGCAAGGCAGAGCATCGTAGAAGGGAGCATGTGGTAGAGCAAAGCTGCCTCTTAGAGGCTAGGAAACTCACACACACACACACACACACACAGAGGGAGGGAGGGAGGAAGGGAAGGGGAGGGAAAGAGAGAGAGACAGAGGGAGAGAGAGAGAATGAATATGGAAGAGCATACCCTAGTGATCTTCCTTCTTTCCACTAGGCCCCACTGCCTAAAGGTTTTATGCCCCATGAATAGTTTAGTCTGGCAACCAAGACTTTAGCATATAGGTCTTTGGGGGCCATATAAAATCCAAACCATAATAAGTAACTCTTGGTAACTTATCAGAAATACAATTTCTAGTGCCCACCCCAGACCCATGAAATAGAAAACTTGGATTTGGGGATCAACAATCAGTATTTTAAAAGCCTTCCAAGTAAATTTGATGCGCACTAAAATCGGAAAACCACTGTTGTCATTTATCCCAAAGCATCTCTGAAACATATATCCTATAGCTAACTCAGGAAACAGACCTGTCCTTTAGCACTCTTCCTAATTCATCTTTAAATAGGATCAGTAATGCTTGCTTTTTAAGCATTGAAAATATTCTCACATTTCGCAGTAGATCAACTCATGTTAAAATAAAGGTGGCTCCCAGATTTCCGGACATTCACAAAACAATTGATTAAGAATCTCTGAGGGGTGGAGTTGGAATAGCTGCTATTTAATAACACTTTTAGAGTTTTCTATGCAAAAGTCATTTATAAGAACCTTGGCCTAAGATCAACTACATTTGGAAGAGTTTCTGTGAATTGCTAAAGTCCCAAGGGAAAACTTGATCTGTTTGTTTTGAAATTTGTGGTCACAGTCACTGTTTGAGGTCACTTGTGGATTTTGCCTAATAATATCATATTCTGCTGGGTAAAAGGTACCTCATATTTAGAATTCCTAGCATCTCTACCCCACCCTTTGTAGTCCTTGGAGTGGCTTCCAAGTGGCTACTTTTATTATCCTGTGTCAAGTAAACTATAGTGAGAAATGACTATGGTCAAAGGGCCTCCAAAGGATACCTCTCTGGTTGTTTCATATGCAAGAAAAATTTGAAGTGTTCTCACAATCAAGATAGTGACTTCAAATTGAGGGTGTTATGAAGGCAAAAAACTTATTTCAAAGTGACGGAAAGAAATCTTGCAGCCAAACTTGTAGTCAAGGGAAAAACAAGTTACAGGCCACACAAATAAGTCTTATATTAAGCACAATTCTGTAAGGGCTGGTAACAACATGGCATTGTGTGCATTGATCAGCAATACATTCTTAATTTAAAAGTGAAATGGGTTGTACCTGCTGAAAAGTCAGTATACAATACTGGTAGGTTCTGAAATGTGTGAAGATCAAAAAAGGTAAACAAAAATAATAGACTCCATGCTCTGGAATAAGAACTAAATACATTTTCTAGTTTGTAATAAAATACTCCAAATAAGAAATCAAAGATGTGTTGGGGACATCCAACTGATAGATTAGAAATGGAAAATAGTTATGGAAAAGAAAGCATGCCCAGGAGTGGTATATAATGAACATTGTAATCTTCAAGAAAAGAGAAAGAAGTGATTAATCAGATCTGTCTGGGACTGGATCCAGGCCTGCGAGGCAACAAAACTTTCCTTCACCAACTGGAAGGCAAGGATACATAGTCTGAGCAGAGGCCTAAGGATTGTTTTTGGCAAAGTTGAATGAGAAGAAGGCAAGAGTTTGAGAAACTCAATGCCCACTCTAAGGCTAGAAAGCTGTGTTTATAGCTTTATGGCCATAAGGACAGATCTCCATGGAGGATACATCGGTGGGGGTGGTTGGAGGATAGATGGAGTTTAGTGGCCATGTGTGTGCCTTGGCAGGCAAAATAAATATGTTGTTCCTTTCTCTGATAACTATTTATTAGCTTACCTATGGCCTTGATTTTGTTCTCAGTTCCTGTGTGGATTTCCCATTTCATACCATCCAGGCATGGCAGGTTATACTGATTACTCTCTGGGATGTGGGAGCTGTGTGGGCTGCTGTTCCCCCTGGCTGTCCTGGATGTTTATCTAAATGCAGATCTTTCAGATGGAAATTAAGCTGAACCTTCTGGGTTAGTTTAAAACTGTTCTTTCAGGCAGTCTCTTGATGCTGGGACCTGATGACTCACTGTGAACTTCCTGGTTTGTACCCATAAATTCCTTTCATTAACTGAAGATTGCAATCTAGGCAAATTCTAGTTCCTTCCTGAGACACTTAAGTGAATTTCTCCTTTATCCTCTTTCTTTCTGCTTCTGCTTTCATTTGCCTCGGTTTATACTTTTTGCTCATCTCATACACTTCCTTAAGTTGCTGTGTGCCGGTTTCAGAACCATACACATTTAGATTATGAAAACAGGTACTTTCATAGAGGTGTATCAGAATTCCTCTCAATGCGTGACTTGACATGCATGAATTTCAGTTACTTTAGTTAAATGACACCAGTCCCTCATGAACACAGTTCATATTTCAGTGACCACAGATATTAACTGAGTAACTGCATATTGTATGAACTTTACTGCTAGAATACTGGTCCCTAAATGACTTATGTAAATGATAGTTGCTAATCAAGGTCAGTGACATTCACATCACCTCTTTCCAAATTTGTCAGTGACTGGCCACTTCATATCTGCTATTCAGCTCACACACTGAAAGCAAAACATGTAGGTGTGTCCTCTCCTGGTCTCATGGCATTTGAGAGAAACATTGACAAAGTAGTTTAACTTTTAAAGGATCCTACCATTGTCCTGAATCTTTGGGAAATTGATAGTGTTAAAATTTGCTTTTTACCACCAAATACAACTTTATTAATCCAGCCTGTGGGCCAAGAAATTGTTATAAGAATTAGGTCTCTTTTTTAAAAAAATATTTTTTAGTTATACATGGACACAGTGTCTTTATTTTGTTTATTTATTTTTATGTGGTGCTGAGGATCGAACCCAGTGCCTCACATGTGCAAGGCAAGCGCTCTGCCACTGAGCCACAGCCCCAGCTCAACAATTAAGTCTCTTATATGAAATTTGAGATAGCCTGTTGATGTTAAAACTGGGGGTCATGTAACTTTTTTAGCTGAGTTATAGGAGCAATGTAGCATAGAACATGCAACTGAAAACATTTAAACCTTATGGCAGGAGTTAAAAGCAAGTAATATCCATGCAGTGTGGCAGGAACTTTTACTGCCTTGTGCAAATAACTTTGAAGTATACAGATCAAAAACAAATAGAATTAAATAGCTGATTGTATTAGTCAATTTTCCATTGCTGTGACAAAATACCTGAATAAGTGAGCTTAACAGGAAGAAAATTTTATTTTGGCTCATGGTTTCAGAGATTTTAGTCTGTGGTCACATGGCCCTTCATGGGCCTGTGGTAAGGCAGAACATCAAGGCAATGAGCATGTAGTGGGACAGAATTGCTTATCTTATAATAGCTGAAAAGCAGAGAAAGAGAGGAAGAGCTGGGGTCCTAATATCTCCTTCAGGGAAGGTCCTCAGTGACTTAAATTCCTCCCCATCTCTTAAAAGTTCTGCTATCTCCCAGTGGACCTTTGGAGTACACTCCAGAGTACACTTTGGAGTACATCCAAACTATAGCACTGACCATGGGGATGTTGACCCTACCAATTCTAGACGCTCACCTTAGCCAGAGGAATTTAGTGCAAGTGATCTCATCAGAATAGAATAGAATCAGTATAGAAAGTGGTTGTGATGAAAAAGTTGTAGAAGCTCCAAAAGAAGTAACATGAGAAAACAAACAAAACAAAACAAAACAAAACACCTTCACATTAAAGTGATTCTCAGAGGTGGTTCGTTTTGTTGAAAGCACAGAAGATAAAATGTTAGAAAATGATTCAAACTCAGAAAGGGGTGTGACAATTCACCAAAGCGTAGATGTTCAGTTCCTATTGTAAGTTATACAGTGAGAAGAAAGTGAGCAATATTCCAACTATTCTGCATAAATTTCTGCCAAGAAATAAAGCACTTTCAACATCAATGTTCACATTGCTTTTGAAGGAGGGACTGCTCACTGATCTAACCCACTCATGTTGTTCCTCTCTGACTCCACTTGCTTCTCTATTTTTATCCTGAACAAAGATAACTTTGTTCTGCAGTTACCTTGGATTCCAGTAACAACAGGTCTGATTGATAAGCATCTTTACGTTAAAGGGACTAAAACTACCCCAAGCAGGGCAAGAACCACAGAACAGATCGCCCCATGATGAGATTGCCTCCCTGAGCAGGAGCAATTACCCCCCATGAACCGAGGCTGATCTCCTAAGCAGGAGCAATCATCTCACCCTGGGAACAGAATTGCCCCTTCAAGTGATGATAACCTCCCCAGGGCTTCACAAAACCGGTCCTGGGACAATGACCAATCAGACCATTGCTTGACCAAGATGACCAGATGACCTACTCTGCCAGCTGTGCAAGTTCCCAACCCTTGCTTTTGTTCTCCTTTTCTATAAAACTTCAAAGTTTTGGTCAGCCCCTTGAAAACAGCTTTTGGGTGACTGTATCCCTGTATCCATTCTTTGCAGTATTACCTTGCTGATTAAAGCTCCTTTCCTGCCCTTCACCACAGTTCGTCTCTTTGATTGACATATTTGGATAGATGGTTAGCCTATTCTGATGTGACCTCTGAGAGATGGGGACTTTGCTCTAGAGCTCTGGTAACACTTTTAAATTCAATGCACTAAATACATATGAATTTTACTATTTTTTTTGACATACCTATACATTTATAACTGACAGAAAGTTCTGGTAAATTTAAGAAAAAATCTTGAAGATTGCCAAATGGTCATATTTTTCCTCATTGAAAATTAATATTGCTTTACAAGGATTCAGTTTGCATAGTCCTTTTTATTGTTCTTCACTAGTATACAAATTGAAGATTATCATACAGTATCATAAATACATGTATACATATATATGCATATATATAATATTTAAATATGTAGACAGATTTGTTTACATACTTAAATGATATTTAGCACCATCTATTTATCAAGAATTTGGGATATACAATGAACAAAACAAAATCTCAACCCTTGCAAGTAAATTTTAAATATTTTTAGTGATTTTAAGAGCTATGAAGAACAGTGAGTAGAAAAAAATAGGATAAAGAGTTCAAAGAAGAAGGAGGATATCTTATTTTTCTATAGTGTGGCCCTTGAGAGCCTAGCTATAAGATAACATTAAACATGGATATGCAAATAACTGGAGGAAGAGAATTATAGGCAAAGGAAATATTGAGCATTTATTAGTCTCTCTTATTGTTGGTGATTCCACAAAATGTTTTCTTGGTAACTGTTGGTGAAATCTTGGACAATTATAAGACTGTTGCTACATTTAGCAGCCCATACAATGGATATTCTAAACAATTGTGTTTGTAGACCAGAGAAATAGCACATTAGTTTTCTGCCTAATAATTTCCTGAAAAACACATTGATTCAAATCCTTCTTTGTTTCCCAGTACGTAATTAGGTAGAAGTAATTCAGTTGAGAAAGTAGTTTGTACTACCCAAACAACGCCTTGCAGGTGCTAAACACGTTATAGTTAGCAACTCTCACATTCACCTGTAAATATCTTTAATTGAATTGCATGTGTACTTCATGAAGTGAACAGTAAAATATAGGTCTAATTAGTCCTACTTGTATTTATTCTTTGCCAAAGCTAGGTAGGCAATGAACACTGATTTTTTTCCCCCTAATAAATGACAATAGTTTTAAGGAGAAAAATCTAAATACCTAGTAAAATAGCAATTAAATACATGTCACATGTTTGTGATTTTTTCTCTCCCTGAAAAAACTGGAGAGAAAAGCAATGCTAACTTTGTCTTTCTAGTTAAATCTTCAAATAATCTATTAGGTAGATACTACTATTATCCTTAATTTTCAGATGAACATCAGACTCAGAGAGTGAGGAACTGCAGGTCTGGGGTTTGGAACAAGGCAGGGGGACTCCAGGGCCTGTTCCCTTAATCACAGCACTAATCCTCGTACTGGACTGAATCAAAGGGCCAAATTGTCTGAGAAAATATTTATTATCCCACAGAGCAGAAGAAATGGGTAAGTGGGAATTTCGCCATATGCACTTTATTTTCCCTACAGTGGTGGTTGTGTGTTAAGACTCAGAAAATGATACCCTAAATGGTATCTCAGCGTGCTGAGTACTTTGAGCTAAAGGGAAATGGAAAGCCAAAGAAGTGTTCCTAGTCCTCTGACCTACCTTTGTCTCCCCCATCTCTAAGCACAGGATAGGACATTTCTCTGAAGGTCAGCTATCTATTTAAGGATGGATCCAACAATAAGGAATACATTTGTCTTTAATTCTCTTACCAAAATTTCATTAACAAGAAACATCCAACTCAAATCACGGAGAAAGGGTCTGAAAATCAGACATCACAACTGGAGCCCAGAGAACTTGCCGCAGAACATTATCTCTTTGGGACCATTAATCTCCCATAAAAATTCTTTATTAACTGTCTAAATTGCTTATATTCCCATTTCCCTCTGCTCTATGAAGAAGGGTATACAAATTTCTAGGCCTCATTGGCTTATTGGGTACTCACATTTTTGAGATAAACCATGCACAAAAATAAACGTGGATGTTTTTTATCCTGCTAATCTGTCTATTGTTAGTACACTTCATACTTAAAGACCTAAGCCTTCAGTTGTGCAGAGTGTGTGGGGGGAGGATTTCCTTCATACCCACACATGCAAGAATCATTTTGCTTCATACAAGGTTCACTCAAGCAGAATACTGAAAAAGGTTAAAGCTCTATATTCAGGTTAGTAGTTTTAGAGAAAGAGAAGGCAGATTGGATCAACTAAAATAAGAATTATACCTATAAAAACATGGTAATTTTAGTAAAGATGGTTGATTAAAAATATATATATATATATACTGTTCATTGAAAGTGCATATAAAGGTGTTTAATATGAAGAATTTAATCTGCTTATAATTTTGTGCAAAGTTAGAAAAATTATGATTGTAACAATTTTTTCTATTTGCCTCAACAAATGTTTTCAGTGAACAGTGAAAAAAAAAACACTGAATTCCATTTATAGTAAAGAGAGTTACATTAAATAATTCAGACAGTGGAAATTAAAAAAATAAAAATAAAAAAATAAAAATAAAATGAAAGAAAAAACAAACAACATGGTAATTTCTGTTGAATAAAATATCAACTATTAAAAAGTGTAGGCGAGCCAACCAAATGGTGGATCTTGCTATGCACATGAGCATACATATACATAATGGAAGTTCTCTGAGTAGAATGAAAAATCAAGCTTATGTACAAATAATTATGAATGTTCTACAGGGTTAATGAATAAGGAGATTCTGTTAGAATCAGGAAGGTTGTTGTCCATATCATAAAGGCTTTTATTAATACATACATATCTGTTTTTAAAAAGTGATGTTTGCTTAGACTATATTTTTATCATAGTCACAAATTATTAATAAAACAGCTTTTAAAAAGATTATAGAGGCTGAGGATATAGCTCAGCTGGTAGAGTGCTTGCCTTGCATGCACAAGGTCCTGGGTTCAATTCCCAGCACTGCAAAACAAACAAACAAATAAAAAAACAAACAAAAAACCAAAAACAAACAAACAAACAAAGATTACAGTAAAAATGAATTTTAGAAGACAATGTGGAGATTATGAAGGTAGGCTTTAATTCCGTAATCTATATGTCCACAATCTATCTACCTGTTTCAGTGCTCTGATTTTGCTCACCCACATAGCAGTTTGGCTCTTTCTTGGAAGCAGAAGTTACAACCATAAAGCAGTTCTCAGGTGCTTAGAGGTACTGATGAAAAACAAACACCCCTCTCACCAATGTTGTCTCCTATGTTAATGATATGAAAGGAAAAAGAGGATGCTCCAGAAGAGGACGTTCCTCAGGCATAAGAATGTGACTCCACTTTTAAAGTTCCCAACATAATGCTTACCCAAGTTTGAAACCCTAAAGAATCTATAATTATTTACTTTTACAGAAACATCTTTGAGAAGGCTGATGCTAAATGATATAGATGCCCCAAACTGAGTAGCCTCTGCCTGTCCCTAGGGTCCTGAAATCTTTAGTTTTTCTATTGAATGAACAGGTGTACACACACACACACACACACACACACACACACACACACACAGAGAATTGAAGGAAATTAACTTAGAAATGAAATAATTCAAGATAATTTTCTAGAAATAAACTGGAAAAACATCCACTGAATCCTCTGAATAAGGATTGACTATCAAGGGACAACATGTTGAAATTTCAGAATACTGGAAACCCTGAGAATATCCTAATAGGTTTGGGTTTTAAGATGCCTTAGATAAAATACAGAATAGAGCCACAATACACAGTGGCTCAAACATACTAGTTTATTTTTTGCTCAGGTATGAAATTGCTGGTTAACAGGTAATTTTTCCATATTTAGTAATTCAGGAACTTTCAGCTTTATTCACTTATTATGGATCTTTCTTATATTGGCAATTTCTATTCTTTAGACCCTCATCATTTATAATCAGAAAAAGAAAATGTGCAGGAAACACTCTTTTCTTGGAAGTTTTGACCTGGAAAGAAAATACATCACTTGAATAGAGATGGCATTATTATTGGGCCAATCATAATTACAAGAAAGGCTGGAAAATGTAGTGTAGCTATGTGACAAGAAAAGAGAGGGACAAGATTTTGGGTGACTGGAATAAGAAGGCCTCATAAGGTCTGCTTGCAGTGAAGAGGACTGATCCCTTTGAGGATTTGAGGACATAAAATGATACTTCTGTGCAGGTATGCTATTTTACAATAGAAAAGAGCATCACATGGGATACTTTCTTGAATGGGATCATTTTGAGATATGTGATTATAAAGACATGGCTTTATGTCTATTACTGTACTAACACCTGGTTGATACAAGTTTGATGGAGCTCTTCAGGGATGTCGTTGGCAATCCTCCCCTTCTTGGGAGAAGCTTAAGGAAGCTTTAGCTGGGAAGAGGATTTTCTTGGGAATACTGAGACCCATGATATTTTGGTTATTATATTTACATCATTTTCTGTCAAATAAATGACACTTTTTAGTGATGTTTGGAATCATGGTTTTTGTCTTCAAATAAGGGTGGAGGACAACCTTCAAATTTTTCACACAGAAAGAATTTCTAACCTACAACCAATATCTTGGAAAATGATCAAGTAAGTGTGAGAAATAGAATAAAACTTTTTTGCATGTAAACAGTTTCTAAAACTTTCCCACCTGCCAACTGTTTCTCAGAGATATGCTGAATATTGTTTTCCACCAAAACAAGGGGATAAGCCAAGAACGAGGAAGACTGGGATACAGAAAACAGTTGCTCTGTCCCAAGAGATGAAGAAGAATCCCGGAACATCTGTTACTCGAATGCCTCTTAGTGAAGTATTTCCTAGAAAATAAAATCAATAGATTACTGGGTGTGTTTGAATGATTTCAGATAAAATTTACACATCTGGACAAGAGCTAGTGGCAAACAGTGGAAATTCATAGAAGAGAAAAGCTGTACAAAATAAATCTCTAGAACAAATCATTGTTATTTTTCCTCCTTTCTTTTTTTCTGTTCCTACACCTGCCTCCTTTTGTGCTCCTTCCTTTCTTCCTTCCACCTGTCTATCCATCCATCCTTCCTTTTTCCCTTCCTTCCTTTCTTTCTTCCTTCCCACCTCATTCTTCAATTTGAAATTCTTTATGTGATGCATATATAAACACTAAAAAGATAGCACAAAAATAGAGAAAGTTGGAGCAAAGAGAAAGATTAATTGGGAAAACAAGTAAATGAAACTAATTTGTACCTCTACCAGGAAAAGGTAGAAAGTAGGGATTGGGCAGACATGCAAAGAAGTATGGCCAGAGAGTTTTTGTTTACATAGGTTGTTTATTGAGAATATCAGTTATATCCTTTGTGAAAGTCACCTCATGGTCTGCCAGAATTGGGCACAGATGTGAAATTGGACCCACGTCATATTTCAGGTGAATGACAGCTAGTGGCTATGGGGCAAGATGCTTCTAGGCGATGAAGTGAGGGCCTCTCCTCTACACAACCCTGATTTCTCCTGAAAGCCCACGCACTTTAGCAGTAGCTGAGGAAATAAGTAGTACTTTTTTAAAAAAAATAAATGGCATCTATATTATGTATAAAAATATCAATATGTATTTTTGTTTTATTCGTTGTCTAAACAGTTATACTTTGTGAGGTGTCTCTCCATCTCAAATGTTTGTCAGTAAATTTTGCTTATGTATATTTCTACACAGTATGGTTGGGTTGATTCATACTAAATACATATCTGCTATAGTTTGGATCTTGAATTTCCCCCAAAGGCCCATGTGTTGAGGGCTTGTTCCTCAATCCATTGTGCTACTGGGAGGTGGTGAAACCTTCAGGAGGTGGAGACCAGTGGAAGGAATAGATCATTGGTGGGTATGCCCTTGAAGAGGATATTGAGATTTCTTTCTATCTGATGGTTCTTGCATTGCTACTCATTGCCTGCTTTCTGGCAGCCCTGAATTGAGCAATGTTATTCCCCACATGTTCCAGTCACAGTGAACTGCCCAGCAGGTCCAAAAACAATGGGGCCAACCAACCATGGACTGAAACCTCTGAAACAGTGAGTTGAAATTAACACTTCCTCCTTGTAAGTTGATTACTCAGGATTATTTTTATAGTAATGGAAAACTAACTAATACAGTAAATAAAAGACTTAAAAATACCCAAAACACTTTCAGAGGATTTGGTTATTTAGTTACATATATTTAAAAATGCGGTGCTCAAACTTAGCTTATAATAGACTTTCATGACTTATTTGTCAATTATTTTCATCAAAGACAATACAGTCTACATTATAATCAGTATCACTGAATTCAAACATTTTCTCTATAATAAATATTAGTAAATTTAACTTTTTAGAGAAAAGAGATGAAGTTTTTGAGACTCAGTTTTTCTCTCTCTGAAATCAAAGATGGTATCAAAGATGGAATGAAGATGGTAACCTCATAGGGTTTCTGTGATGATTAAAGAAAAGTAAGAATGTAGAAGCATCTGACCACCAGGTGAACATTCAGGGGATGTTAGTTATTATATTTGTTCAGGCTTCTAGTCCAAGGAAGTGATAAACCTTTCCCATGTATTTAGTAAGAATACTTATTTTTTACTTAAAATATATGTTTTTAAAATGACAGCATCAGTTCACATATAAGCACGTGTATTGTTAAGAACACCTTTCCACTAAGTATGTGATCTGTGATCTTTCTGATAGGAACTGTCATCTGTCTCCCAAAATATGTTTGAATATTTTGTGGGCATACAGCCACCCTTGCAATTGGTTAACTATGCCAGGTTACTATGTCCTCTTTATGCAATGTGAGAAAAAGTAATGGCCCACTTTCAAATATTAAACACACCCTATTGTGTTATTCTTAGCTCTTCCTCTTCAAGATAATTGGGATGGTAACCATCAGGCTGATCCTAAAATCAGCATTTTTAGGATGACATAACCATTGTCAGTCTAGGTCTGATACTCTTAATGGAGAGAAAAATGAAATAATGTCCCAGGACTATTAACTGGGAAATGAAAGGCATTTAGTCATTACTATTTTTATGGTCTATTTGTTACAGCAGCTTATCCTAATTAACATACTAAATGAGCTAACCATCCTGAATCTCAGTGTCCATATTTGAATAATGAAGGAGTTGGATTATATTACTTCTAAGATCACTTTTGGCAATAATATAATCCTTAATCTTTGGTTTGTAATGGCATTATATAACTATTGATTTGTTCCAACTTGTAGAGAGCCACACATTAAAAAGAACCTAGGTATTCAGACAAACTAGAGAAATATGCACAATAAAGAAAGAATTGGTTAATCTAAAAAGCCTCAGAAGGAAAGATTATAGGGGAAGGGAAGAGAAAAAGAGACTATTCAGAGTGTATAGAATGACCAGAATCCTGCTTGGCTCTAACTCAGAGGGCTGAGCTTCTTAAATCAAACAGAGAAGCTTTGTGCCCACGAAGAACAAGAAAGTGTAGCATGACAGCCTGACAGAGGATAGAAACAAGATTAAATTAAGGGGGGAAAAAAGATTGAGGAAAATCAGACAAGGAAAACCCATGTTCAGGAGGAGTGGAAATTGGAAACCCAGTTAGAACCACTGGAACATATGAATGGCTATTCTGAGTCAGAACAGGGATCCAGCAGCCCACATCTGTTTTGCCATTGTTGACCTCAAACATGTGCGTTCTTTGCCTTTTCTGGTTTTATTACACTCCTTTAAATACGCAGCAACAAAATTTGCAAACAAAAGTAGAAACCAAATTCCGCAAGAACGTAAACAGTGGTTTTATAGAGGGATAAAATGATAGTTTCAGCTCGTTTCCAAAAGCATTTGCTTTATCTCAAATAGCTGAGAAGTGCAGTTAGTTAACCAAGTACAGGCAATGAGTAGCAATGACCAGAACCATCAGATAGAAAGACGAAGGCAGAGGACCTTCTGAGGAACAAGACAAAGGGGTGTGTGTGTGTGGACATCTCCCCAATAAAAATGCCCCAAAGGATGTGTTCAGGAATAGTCATAGTAGTATTACTTGTAATGAGCAGAAACTGGACTTAATCCAAATGAAAGAATCATGTAATGTACTGTATTCTCCTCTGTAGGACAAGATCCTAAAAAAGTGGAGATCATGACAATTACAGTTGTAATAGTGACACTTGGTGGAGTAGAGTCAGGGTGTATGGTGACTCCCTGCCACCCTTTGAGGCAGCACACCCAGTCCTCTCTTCTCATTACATGGTCCCAGGCACCTGGTTTAAATGTACCATAAATTCAGGGTTTTTTTTTGTGTGTGTGTGTGTGTGCAAAGACAGATTGGGAAATAAAGGTAATCTGTTCCACTTCCATTAGGGCCCTAAATCTAGGGACATTACGAGAAAAAAGTGGATAATTGGTTGTTTTCTACTGAGCTACAATTTCAGTGATAACTCTGGTATTGCTTTTAGTGCATGGAACACTTCCAAAGGAGATTTAGCAGAAGCTCACTAAAGTTTTATATAAGTTGTGTATTGCCAGAAAAAAAAAAAAAAATTCAGGCTGGCAACCGTAGAACTATGACCAACTCAAATGAGCTCAGCAAGGAGTCTGGCCATACATGACTATAAAATGGACACTGACCACCCTCCTCCCCCAGAAAAAAACAAAAACAAAAAAATTGCTCCATAAGGGCATCCTTCCTGACTTCTGTCTCAAGGTGACCACAAAGAAGATTGAAAGTTGAAATTTTCTTGACAAGTAATAAGAAGAATAGCTAGTGTGTTACTCAAGGAACAGTCTATTTCAGGGCAGTGGGACAACATACTAATGCCCATGGCGTTTACTGATTTAATTCATCATGTAACTTAGAACCTGGCCTCATAGTGCCTATTGAAAAGACCATTGCAAGACTGACTTTCCCCTGAAGGCTACTAATATCTGCTCAAGATCAGAGATCAATACAGAGTGCTATACAGGAGGTTTCCAACGCCACCTACTTTTCTATGATTGATTGTTGGGTGTTGTCTTCTGTAGGGACCTGTGGTTTGTAAATTATCCTACATTTAATAGAAATATAAAAAAAAATTGAAATTTCTCAGAAGAAAACTTAAGGGCAGGACACACCCAGATTTAATGAGAAATTGAAACTAGGGAAATAAGATTTGGAACTGACTTGATTCTATTCTTTTTTTTTTTTTTTTTAATATTTTTTTAGTTGTAGATGGACACAACGTCTTTATTTTATTGCTTTGTATGTGGTGCTGAGGATCGAACCCAGGGCCTCACGCATGCAAGGCAAGCGCTCTACCGCTGAGCTACAATCCCAGCCCCTGGATTCTATTCTTTTTAAGTGAACTGACTTTAACTCATTACTGCCTCTCTCCCTCACCTCTCTCTCTCTTTTCCTCTCTTTCTTTGTCTCAGCTATGAAATACAGGTTGTCTCTCTTTAATGTTTTAAGAAGATCATATAAATCTTGAAGGGAAAGTGTTTCTATTAGGCAAAGTGATTTTATTTTTGTTTCCAGTTTGCTAATAGTGGTCAAATGTTAGAGATTACTCCAGTGGATCTCAAACTTCTGCATATATCAATTATTTGATGGGTCTATTAAAACTGATTACTGAGACACACCCAGAGTTTATGGCTCTGTAGATCTCAGATAGGACCTGAGAATTTGCATATCATCAATTTCCTGGTGACTCTGATAATGCGGGTCAGGGATCCCACTTTGAGAAGCACTAATTTATAATGTATGCTGGTGAAGCCTTGGAGAGAAAAAAGGACAAGAGGAAGAAAGGCATCACCTGGTGATAGAAGACCTTCATTTACTCAAACTGGCAGTAATTAGGTCTTTTCCTTCCAGATATGGGGTAAGCATTTGTGTAGCTGTATGTGTGACAAGCTATACTTAAGAGTATATTTATGAAGAAAAAAATAATGAGAGTGTGTGTAGGTGTGTGTGTGTGTGTAAGACAAAAGAGTAGTACTAGAAGTATACAGCCCACATTGCTTGTTTACTTCTTTAGAAAATCTGTGCCCCTCATAGTCCTTGGAACCAGGAGTGGTCCTGAGCTTTGTTGACCTATGTCTATCCTGATTCACATCTGTTCCTGGTGTAATTATTAACAGCGCTCTCTTTACTTTCAAAGGTGTGGTCACTCTATTCATAGTGAATGGCCTCCCTCATCACATCCACCCTTGAAACTGACTTGATGGAGAAAAACTATCTCACCCAGGTCGAATAATCCATCGGGAACTTAGAAACAAGTCAGATGTTCACTTTTGAAAATTTATGCTAACAAAAGACTGCCAGGGATGAAGTGAGATGGTAGTTCCTGGACCTGAAAAGTCACGTGGAGTCAGAGCTGGGGAGGCCTGTTTGGGACACATTTTGCTCTATTCAGGATGCGTAAGCAGGGAATAGGGGAGGAGTAAGCATGAAAGAGGGGCTAGAGGAGCTGAAGAGACAGAAATCAGGAAACAGAGACGCCTACTGAGACAGAAACAATCCCCTGAGTAGCCAGGTTCCTGATTTTCCCTTTCCCAGAGCCGCCAAGGGACCTGGCTGCAAATATCTCCCTAGTGTCCTCTAAGGTTTCTGGGTGTTTTTAAAACAGCTATCCTTTATGGGAGCTAGTTTGAGAAGGTTCTTTTTCCCTGCAAGGAAAAAAGCCCTGGGTAGAATGTTGCCAATATAACTTGGCCAAATGTGTCCCAAAGCGGCCTCCTTGGCCCTGCCTCTGCGCTTTTGCTTTCTGAGCTGCTGCAAAGATTTTTTGGTCCTTACATCTTCCAATTGTCTTCAATTTTCTGTGTGTATTTGCTTGCATATAGAAGGTTAGTGGTGGTTTTAGGCATTTTATCCACAGAAGGAGAAAACATTGACTATAGCCATCAGCTCCTTTCTAACACCTTCTAAGAAAAACCATGTGGTTTGTTTCAGTTAAGAGGTGGGAAGATTTTTAAAATCATGATCCAAATTGTCTTTAACGAGTTTCAACACAAGCTATAAATAGCTAAGAGTGCCGTCTGTTTCACATATTTTTATATCAGTGTAAAGAAGGACAAAAAGGTACTTGAAGCCACCACTTGAAGCTCTTGAACATTGTCTGCTTCCTTTGGACGCTCACACAAACATTTCTTTCAATTTTTCCACAGTCTCTAAAAATCAGCCAGCATAGACTCTGGTCATTTATTTACAGCACAAACATGTGTATTACCATACATAAACTGGATTCAATGTAAGAATTTATTTTTAAGAAAAATGTACATCCTTGCTAAATGGGTCTAAATATCAGCCTTGAATTTCATTTTGTGTTATGATCCTTTCTTTGTGCCTCAATTTGGGAGTATAAACATAGGAGTTTCTTAATTTACAAATAAGTTATTTTTCAAAGTGTCTTATTTCTACCCTAGTTGTATAGGAAACAGAAATGAATTCTATGATGTAAATTATGTTGTAATTTGGTCATTAGATTCCCAGAGTCACTCATAGGAACTCTTTTCCATTATTCATTTCCTTATGAAACCTACTTCATCTTCTTTGCTGACTTTGAGTGCATGGAATGGGATTTTTGAAGGATCAGATAAAATGAGGTCAAATGTGTTTACATGGCATTTAGACAGCTGTGTTTACATGGCATTGGTATTTAACTGGAGGATAGGATTGTATGGCCAGAAAGAAAGGTGGGGGAGTTGGAGGGAAATCCCTAAGTCATGCTGATTTGGCACAATCTTTCATGAAAGTAACCTCAAGTTTGGCTTAGGTAAACTGAGGATCATCATTACGGTGACGTGGAACTTGGCATGTGACATTTATTGCCCTGATATTTCTCAGTGCTCTCCCATCCCCTTGTTTAGAGTCATACCTCATCCTATCCTAAGCGCAACAGCGGAAGACACCCCACGTAAAGAACTACGCAGACAGAACTACATATGACTGTGATTCAGAAAGGAGAGTTTTTTACTTTTTGAATTTAAATTTGATTTAGTTTGGGATTAGGTGATACATTGAGATGGTTAAATATTCAAAGGGAAGAGAAAGCTATTGTAGTAAACAATCTTCCTTCTCTTGTTGCTACCCTGGCAACAAGTTCCTCTCTCTACAATGAACTGATACTAAACATTTTTGGTGCATCCTTTCAGAGATGTTATGGATATGCAATTAAATAAATGTGTATGTGTCTATCAGTCTATTTATACATCCATTTATCTATCTCTTCCCTTCCTTTTTTATTATATACATTTTTCTTTGTGCTTTCACTTCATATGATATCTTGGTGATCAATACATATTACTACAAAATGAATTTCTTCATTCTTTTCTTATGACTGTCCAACATTCTGTTCCCTCAATGTGCATAATTTATTTTACCAGTACTCTGTTGTTGACAGATTATTTTCAATATTTTGCTATCACTAAAAATAATACATGCAATAACTTTTACAAACTTTATGTACAGCATATAAAGATCAAATATTCATGGATAAATTTTTAAAACATATAAATTTTTTAACAAAGTTATTAATTAGTATTGAATTTGCCAAACAGTAAAATTTGCATCTATTAAAATGATCATATAAATTTTTCCTTTAATTCATTAATGTGTTAATTAATCTTTTAATGTCACACCAATATTTATTACAGGACTAAATCATAATCAAATATAATAAATTATAATTTTTAAATTGATGTACTTACTTTAGAAATATATTTTTAAAATATTTTAGAAATATGTTTAAAAATATTTATGCATGTTAATGAATATTTGTCTCATTTCTTTTTTTAGCTAAAATGTTTTTACATAATTGAGAACTATATGAATTGAGAAACTATGTTTTCATATCAGTTATTCTTTTCCCATGATGTGAATTGAAAAGTGTGTTTTATTCCTCTAGTTTAAACTTGATATTATTTCTTCCTAAATGTTTGATACAACTCACTGATGAAGTCACTTGGGCATAGAGTTTTTATGGAGGGAAAGCTTATAATTATAGGTTTTTTTCTTTAAAATAAATAATGTATTTCAAAGAATTTATTAATTTTATATCAGTCACAAAAATTATTGTCATAAAGATATTTGTAATATCCCACTTAATAAAAAGAAATCTCTGTAGGAATTGTAGTGATGGCCCCTGTTTCCTTCCTGATAATGTTGACTGGTGCTTTCTCTCCCTCCTTTCCATCTCCCTCTTTCTTGGTTCCGACTGATTAAAGGTTTATCAGTTATATTGATGTATTCAAAGAACTGGCTTTTGGTTTCATTAACCTTCTTTATTGTTCTTCTGTGTTCTATTTCACTGATTTCTACATCCGCTTTATTTTTGCATACGTTAGGTTTCATTTGATCTTTTTTTCTGTTTTCTTTAGGTGAACATTTACATAATTAAGTGTGACTTTTACTCTTTACTAATACTGTGTTTAATGTATACTTTCTGTTGTGAGCCCTTGAAAAGAATGCATATTCTTTTAATTTGGGAAAGAGAATTTAATACCTATCAGATCAAGGTGGTAGTATATTGTTCCAGTGTTATATATTTCAATTGATTTGTCACTAATACTAATTACTGAGGATGTGCTTAAGTATTCTACTGTAGTAATGGAGTTGTGTATTTTTTCATATCTAAGGTTTGTCTCCTATTTTAGTTCATTATTTGGTCTTGCTTTTCATTAATTTGATCTCATTATCTATATTTTAATGGAATCGTTATTTATATTTAATATGATTATTAATATATCTGGGTTTAAATGTACCACTTGCTGTTTGTCTTACTTTTTATCTTTTCCCTTTCCTTCTTTTTCTTGAATAATTATTTCTAGTAGTGCATTATTTTCTCCTCTGTTGGCACTGCATCTAAAACTCTTTTAAAAAATATTTGTTTCATTATAGATTATAATGAAACATTTTAAACTTCTTATAGTTCACCTTGAGTTAATACTGCCCCATTTCCAATAGAAGATCTTTCTATTGGTATACTTCCATTTACACCCTTCTTTCTATTGTTCTCATGTATGCTATTTCTGTTATGACTGCCAAAATAAAGTTGCTAATTTTGCTTTGAGCAGTCAGTGGTCTTTTTAAATATTAAGAAGTGAATATGGTCAGTTGGAGTTACCTGTGCATTTACCATTTCCTGTACTCACCATTCCTTCATTTATATGTGTATCTCCTTCTGCTCCTATTTCTTCAGCATAAAGGACTTTTCTTAGCTTTTATTTTTCTATATATATATATACCTTGATTTGTCATCATTTTTTGAAGTGTATTTTTGACTATACCTTCATTTTTCTCTATCAATACACTGTCTTCTAGCATGCATTGTTTCTAATGAGAAGCTCATGATGATTATTATTGTTTCGCAAATGCACTGTGTTTTTTTCTGTCTACTTTAAGATTTTCTTTCTTGGTTTGGTATTTTGTAATTTGACTGTGATATGCCTAAGTGTGGTTTGCTTCACTTAGGGAATTGATGAGCTGGGTTGGATGTTTAGAAATTGATTTTGGAAAAATGTTTGCCTTAATACTTTAAATGTTTTGTTTTGTTTTGTTTTTCCTTTTCCGCTACATAGATGCTTCTTGACTTGCTATTGTGTTATGTCCTGATAAAACTATTTCCACTGAGAAAATAACCTGGTAATGCCATTTAACACACCAAACCCACTAAACATCACAGCTTGGCCACACAGTACTCTGTAGAGTCCCTGTGTGACCATGTGGCTGCCTGAGAGCTCTGGTTCACTGCTGCTGCCCAGCCTTCCAAGAGAGTATACATACCTCATGTCACTAATCAGAGAAAAGATCAAAATTCAAAGGAGGGTTTCTACTGATGATCTAACTTTTCTACTGTTGTAAAATAAAAAAAAAAATCACAAGTCAGACCACCTTAAGTCAGACCATTGCATTATCTCCTCAGATGTCTGTTACACTTGCTAGATGTTATTCTCATATATAATTTTCCAGAAATCATTTAAGCTCTGGATATATAGTTTTAATCTTTCTTCCTCCCTGTGTTTTAGTTTGTGTATTTTCTGTTGACTACATAGTATATAGGAAGAGTCTTCAATCTTACTCCCCTTGAACATCATGATTTATACTTAGTACTTTCAATAAAATTCAGAAGTAGAGACTTTTTAAATTGAACTTTACTGATCTTATGTATCTCCCTTTCTTTACCTGCCAATAGAAACATTTACTTTTCCTGGGCTTCAAAATTACATTTCAAATGCGATTGTGCCAATAATACGTTCCTTGACCACAGCTTTATATTCTCTTGCAGATATTTTTATTCTTACTGTACATCTCTCTAGGGATATATAGTGAAATTATGGTGTCTTAAAGTCATTTGATGTGATAGTGCACTGAAAAATTCACAATTTCTTTTATTTCCATTTGCTTGAAATATTTAGGGACTTAAAAATAAGTTATTTTATAATTAAGTAAAATATTCACATGGTTTCAAAATCAAATCTACAAAAATGTACATGTTAAGAAATCTAGTTTTATCCCTTTTTTTCACCCTATTTTTTCTCCTTTTTATAGATAATAAACTAATCTATGTAGATTATCTTTTCACTATTTAAAATATAAGAAAATATATCAATATGCTCACGATTCCTTTTAAACTAAATAATAGCATACTATGTATCCTTTTATTTTGCTTTTTTAATTCAATGATACATTCTAGAGATTTTGCCATACCTTATAGAAAACTCTATTTTTATATATTATTATTTTTACTTATTATATTGTTGTTTGTGTAGATGCATGCTACTTTATCATGAGGATACTCCATAATTCATATAACCAGTCTGATAATCAGATACCTGGGTTGCTTTCATTATTTAACAATTTTAGCAAATGATAACGAATCACTTAAGTTTATGTATTTTTATATTTTGCTGGTTTATTAAAATCTGTTCCTGAAGGTAGAGTTGTTGGGTCAAGTGACACCTGCATGTATGCTTTTGTTAGATATTGTCAAATTTCCCTCTATAGAGAATGTAATGTATTTTACCAGCTAGCTTCAGTAGCAGATTAGGTTTTCAAACTTCTGAGTTTTTGCCCATATGATGGGTAAGGAAAAAAAGTAGTTTCCTCTCCTGCCAATATTTTGGGGGTTTCATTTACACTGCAAAGAACAAATCGTAAACCACTTTGCATAGTGTCCCAGCCTCAAAATGAGGGTTTGATTTACCATGTAATTTATTTCGGGTTCATATTTTTGTTCTGAACAGGCTTTTGGTTTGAGGTTATAAACAAAATAATTTGAGTGTTTACTTGTGGTTGAACAAATGCCACAAATATACGTTTTGAAAAAAATCCTTTTTGAAGGGGAAAAAATAGTGCAATTGTTTCCAAAAATTACCATCTATTTGTCTGACAAACATTTGATTCAATAATGTAAAAATACTTGGTTCTTGTCATAATAAAAGGTATAATTTTTCCTAGTCAAAAGACTTTAGGTCCTCAGTAAGGTAACCAAAAAGGTCTGATAGGCATTTGTTTTTATGGTCAATCTCATGAATCGGACTTGGAATGAATATTCAAAAATTATTTCCTGTAGCTTTTTAATATGTTTCTTCATTCACCTCTTTAACTTTTTGTTTCTAGTTTTCTTCAACCTTCTTATCTAAAACTTTAATATTTTCCATTACTTTAAAAAACTATTGTTTTTTACTCCTTCCTATTGCTGTACCTCCTATATTTTATTCAGATTTTCTCTGACTCAAGCACCTAACTTTTATCTTTGTCTACTCTTGCTTTGGATCCCACCTGAGCAAGAAGAAATATCCCACCCAAGCCATGATTTATACCTGTCTGAGCAGAAAGCATTGTTTTTAAGGGAGGGTATCCTTACTTGTTCTGTGGCTGTCCTTGACCAGATCAGCTCTATTTTCAGGACCTACTAGGATTACATACAAGAATGTCAAAAAAAATTTCATCTCCCAGTAGGTTTTTGCCTACTTCTGGATACCCTATAACTCTCAGCATCTTTCCCTTTATTTCACTGGTCAAATATCTATGATGCATTTATTAAATGTCAGTCCCTGAACTAGGTAGCAAGGCAGAGTTCTTGTTCTAAAAGAGCTCATGCTCTAGGATTGATTTTTAAAGTTCATTACATGTCTTTCATTAACTTATACACAATGACTTGTTCTTTGGTTGGTTCTAGCTGTAAGTCAGACAGCACTTGCCACAATAATGTCTGTCATTGTGCCTGGACATAAAAACTCCAGCCCATAGAAGGACCCTCCCGGCAAAGGCGACTAATTTTGCCCCTTTTATCCACCTTACAATATTTCAGGAAAGCCAATTTAACCTCTTATGTTTATTCTTCTGGGGAGTGGTAAATGATTTCTTCCTTTTCTTTCTTTTTTTGTACTGGAGATTGAACTCAGGGACACTCGACCACTGAGCCACATCCCCAGCCCTATTTTGTGTTTTATGTAGAGACAGGATCTCACTGAGTTGCTTAGTGCCTCACTATTGCTGAGGCTGGCTTTGAACTTGAGATTCTCCTGTCTCAGCCTCCCTAAGTGCTGGGATTACAGGAGTGTGCCATCATGTCCGGCTCTTCCTTTTCTTAACACTACTATCAAGTCTTAACATAAGATAAAGGGTGCACATTTTTTGAAAGTTGTAGTCAGACGAAGAACATTTATCATCTAGTTGCTTACCAGCAAAGATCAGTCTTTGCTGATCAGGTGGAATTATTTCCTTTTCCTGGATCTTGCCTTTATATTGTCTCTAGTATGTGAAGGTTCAGCCTGGAGTGTGGTGGTGTTCCTGTAGAGCTTTCTCCGAAAATTTGCATCATGGTGGTGGTTCCACTGAAGATGGTGGATCTGTGTTGGATGACTTCAGTTATAGCTCAATATACAGGACACATGGAAATCTCTGCTAGCTTTGGTCCTCTCTCTCCACCCCTGTAGGTTTACTCCCACTTACCTTTTCACCTAATTTGCTACCTTCTCCAAGAGTGCTTTCTGACTCTTTCTTTCCCCATTCCCAAAGTTGTTTGGTACCCCTCCTGTTTGCTACCAAATCAAACTGAACTTTTTCCATTTTGTCATTTTCTACCACAGTATTGTAATTGTGTCATTCCCTAGACTAGAAGCCCCATGAGAGCAGGAATAGATCTATCATTAATTGGAAGTCCTTTTACCTCAACAGTATCAGCCACATAGGAGATGCTCAAAAAATACTTTGTAAATGAATGGCTATGTGTACACATAGAAGTATATATTATGTGCAGTAAAAAAAAAGAAAAAGAAAGAAAGAAAGAAAGAAAGAAAGAAAGAAAGAAAGAAAGAGGTAAATAAAAGAACTAATAAGAAGAAAACATACCTCCAGGGAAAATGGAAAAAGCAAAGGTGCCACAAATAAAATAATCTCCCTGAAGTATATTCCAATGATTATTTTGCAGAAAATGTGCTAGTGCTAACCTCAAGAACCTTTGAAGTATGTTTCTAAACCATGATTGATTAAATTTGTTGTATTTCCACTACTGGTATTGACTGTGCCCATGAAATACTAATGAATAATAACTTATTCTGACATTTATAAGCAAGTGTAATGGTTAGATAAGGCTCATAAATGTTAATTAGTAATTCCTGATAGCTCAGTCACAGTCTTAAGGCCAAAGTGAATTGTTAATACACCTACCCAGGTACAGTCATAACTTTGAAAATGAAAGGTAGGTAGGTGTGTGAGTGTTATGGGGGTGCATTATTATCTTACCATCCTACACTCCTATTTATGGACATCCAAATGTCATTAAAAAACAGACTTTAGTTTCTACATGTGCTTATGGGAATTTTTTCCCCAGGATGTACTTGTATTTTTATTTTTTTAAATTTATTTTACTGTGTGTTTTAAATACCACTGGCAATACATTGGAATCAAGACACAATTTAATGGCTAAAGATTTTCTGGGCTGGGGTTGTGGCTCAGTGGTAGAGCACTTGCCTAGCATGCTTGAGGCACTGGGTTTGATTCTCAGAACCACATATAAATAAATAAAATAAATAAAGATCCATTAACAACCAAAAAAAATTTAAAAAAAGATTTTCCTACTTGTGATTACATCAAAGAATAATCCATTTTAACTCTTATTTATAATATTTTTGGATAATATTTTACTTTTAATGTTAAATATTGGTATTTCTAATTTATTATTCTTTGGATCACCTTTTTAAAAACTGTTTTCCCTCAGCATAGTGGGACATACCTATAAATTCAGATATACAGGAGGCTGAGGCAGGAGGATCACAAGTGTAAGGCCAATTGGGGCAATTTAGTGACACTCTGTCTCAAAATGAAAAGTGCTGGGGATGTGCATCCCTTGGTTCAATCCCCAATACTGCAAAAACAAACAAATAAACAAAAAACAAAACTACATTTTCTCCCTGTGTCTCATATATATTTTCTATGAAAGTTGAGTTTTGACTGGAAGCTATTAGATTAATCTAATGATAGAACATGCAACAGGTGAAAGGGTCGGCTCTGAACTGTATGAAAATGACCAATTATGGTATAAAGATAGTATCATTTTATAGATGTGAACCCAAAGAAACCCAGAATACAAACACATGGGGTCATGCATAAATTCAGTGCCTACTGTTAGAGTTTTGTCTATACTCTTTCTATTCAATATATAGTCTTATAAATTTATTACCAAATAGTAGCTATACCTTGCAAGAAAAATGACCCAAACCCATTTCAAGCAAAATGTGGAATAAAAAATTTAATTAAAAGAATTATCAGATGAAGAAATTAAGAAGTATATATAACTTTTAAAGAGTTGACTGTAATCTCAGAGAGTTAGATAATATTTTTAAAAGTGATTATTACTCAAATAACAAAATAGAAAGGAGGTTAGCAGGGATGAGGACTGGGGTTGGAGAGAAGGAGATATGTATGTCAAAGGGTACAAAGTTGCAATTACGTAGGACATTATAAATAATCTAATAGTAACCAGCATTCTGATAATCTGTGTGAGGCATGAGGACTGTGGTTAAAAATATTGTGTTGTATAGTGGACATTTGCTGAAAGAACAGATTTTAGTACTTATAACATGCACACATACAAAGTAACTATGTGAGAGGATGTATATGTTAATTTGAGTGTAGTAATCATTTTTCTATATGTATGTGTATCAAAACATAATAACATCATGTCAGATACATTAAATACATACATACATACACACACACACACACACACACACACACACACAAATAGAAAAAAACAGTGGGAAGTTATTTATAAGCTGCTTTCCTGAACTTTTGGCAGTGGTGGAGATAAATTCATAGTAATGAGAAACTATGTTGCTTTTAAACATAATTAAAAGCAAAACAAAAGTCTCCTATGCTTACAATCAGAATTTTGTTTGAATATTGTGATTAGTCCCAGAGTGAATGTTTTTCATAACCATGATAGAAGAGATTTACAAAGCATGCCTAACAGAGACTAACACTGCATGAAATCATCTGAATCAATCACTTTAAAAATTTCAGTAAATTTAATTTGATATTCAAATGCCAAACTTACCAGTCTTTTGGCAGTTAGACAACAGTATTAGTCCTAATAACTGTAATTTCACTTATTCATATAAATGTTAACTAGATAGCAACAACTTTAATTTCCTCAACTTAAATCTAGTGTATTCTAGGTCAGTGGTTTTTTATTGGAGAGTTACACTTATGCATCGTGTGTGTGTGTGTGTGTGTGTGTGTGTATGCATTACTGGGAATTGATCCCAAGGCCTCTGACCACTGGGCAACATCCCTGGATCCTTTTTTTGTTATTGTTTCTTTTTAGTTATACATGAAAATAGAATCCATTTTGATAAAATTATACATGCATGGAATATATCTTATTCTAATATCTTATTCTAATTAATTTTGCATATGTACATGATGGTGTGTTTCACTGTGGTGTATTCATACATGTACGTAGGACAGTTATGTCAGATTCTTTCCACTGTCTGTCCGATTCCTATCCTTCCTCCCTTAACTTCTATTCTTCACATCCCTGAACCTTTAAATTTTTTCTTTTTTAAATTTTAAGACAGGGATTTTCTAATTTAATTGCTGAGGATGGTCTTGAATGTGAATCTTTTTACTGGATAATCTTGATATGTTCTTGGTATATTCTAACTGTATACTTGGTTAGTCAGGATGCATTATGTATCAGGATTATTATATTTGAAGACTTTTCTAATGTTTTTATGTTCACTCATTTTCATAAATTAGGTGTAATATCCACTTTTTGAAAATCGACTTAATTCTTATATTCATAGATCTTTTACCTATAACTTTCTGGATTGACTTTATTTTGCATGTCACAGAAACAACAAAAATTTCCTTGCTAATTACATTATTCTTGTAGCAAATTCTCTTTAGAGCTTTGAGTTTTGCAAATAATTATAATTAGCTAATCACACCCATTTTACACCTCTGACAACTACAGAAAGTCTGTGTTTGGCATCAGCCACAGGTAGAGTGCATCATTGTCAACAAAGGACTGTCATAGAGCCCTGAGGAGAAGGCTGATGCCAGAGACATCTGGGTCCAGTTTTTAATGGCATTGCCCAAAGACCATACCAGTGGATCGACTCAGGATTTCTAGAAACTTTAGTCAAGGAACAAATGGGTCCATGATGTTGCTAACTCAAGATTGAGTGGCACAAGAATTAATTAAATAGGACTGAATACACTGTTTGAATACAATTGTGTTTTTTTGTTTAGAATATTAATGATGTTTTAATGTTCTATGTTTTTATTTCTTTAATTTTTTTTGGTTATCAATGGACCTTTAATTAATTAATATGTGGTGCTGAGAATCAAACCCAGTGCCTCCTACAAGCTAGGTGAGTGCTCTACCACTAAGCCACAACCTCAGCCCCATGTTCTATGTTCTTGATATAAGGAGCCCCTTTTCCTTTTTCCTATGACCTGTAACAATTTTATATACTGTATTTGGTAAACAGAATTAAATTGTTCATTTTCCCCTTCCTGTCTCCTCTAGAAACCCAGAGCTCTCATTAAATATTCTTATTTTCATGGCATCATACTTAAATATGCATAGAGATTATCTTCCTTGTTATTAACAGGACATAATTAGAAATACTGATTATGCAACCAAGATCATGCTATGCTGTAACTGATAATGATGCTTATTTAATCAGACATGAAGAGAGACTTAAGAAACTGAGATTGACTTGAGGGATCCAATCTTTACAAAACCCCCTTAGGAAACCTGGCCCAATACCTGGCTAATAGGGTTTATAAGGCTTGCAGTGTTCTTTCTTAGATTTACAGTTGAGTAAGAAAGACTATTTCCTGGTGAAATCTTGAAATCAGGATATTTATGGGGCCTCAAAGAAAAGAGGAATTAATCCAAATACATAGGTACTTCAAGTTAAATCTGATGCTGAATTTTTGATTTGGCATACTAGCCACAAGAGGCATATAAAATTCAAATCTAGAGTTCCTGATGACAACTTCCAGCAGAATAAATTTAATAAGGAGTATATGGCAAATTACCATTTTTGCTGTACTTGTGAAAATAATCGGGCCAAATGCAATAAGACAGAGACCACATTATTTTACACTCAAGAATAATTATATTTTTTGAGATTATCTTTGATCAAAGAGAGTGTAGAGAAAATTTTTGTTTCAGTGAAAAATTGTGGCAGACCTCTTTGGTTATCAGATTCAGAGCAATAATGCAGTTATTTTTGAACTATTTGGTACCTCTTTGTAAATCTCAGGTAACTAATGGATACAAAAACTCTGGCATGTTTGGTTGAGATTTAATTGACTTCTCCACTGTTGAAAAACTGGTTTTGTTACCTACCTGTGTTAGTCAGATTTTTCACTGCTGTGACCAAAAGATCTAACAAGAACAATTTTAGGAGGAAAAGTGTATTTTGGGGCTCATGTTTTCGGAGGTCTCAGTTCATAGATAGCTGGCTCCATTCCTCAGGGTTGAAGGTGAGCAGAATTTCATGGGGGAAGGGTACGGAGGAGAAAAGAGGTGAGGATATGATAATCAAGAAGGAGTGGGGGAGATATTCTCTCATGGATGAAATATAAACCCCAAAGGCACAACCCCAATGACCCACCTCTTCTAGCCATATCCTACCTGCTCAGCTAATTAATCCCCTCTCAGGGGATCAATTCACTGATTGGATTCAAGCTCTGATAATCCAATCATTTAGCTTCTAAATCTTGTATTATCTTACACAGGAAATTTTAGGGGGACACCATATATCCAAACCATAGCATTACCCTGTGATTGGATTATATCTTGTTGCCTTGAATGGATCGTCAATCCTAACAAATTTTCAATTCTGTCACTCTCCTTCAATAATTGACTATTACCTTCCAAACTAAAACTTCTCTCTCCCTCTCAATTTGGCATCACTGAGAACAAAAATGTGACTACCTGGAGATCTTACTGAGATTTTGGGTTGCCTTGTAGCTGGCTTTTTACATTAATATCTAAAGAATCCCTGGGAGCAAGAACTTGCTGATTTGATATATACCTTGAAGGACTCATCATCACAGAAGCCCATATATGGACAAGATTTACTCCCAGACAAATCACTGGCCACTAAGAAAATTCAATGAAATGCTTAGGTCTTTCATGTGCTTAAAAGAGAATTAACCAACACTGGACAACATCACCAAGAACATCAACTTCTTAACTCTAAGACACTCAAACAGCAGTGCTGCGTAACTAAATGATTTTCATTTATTGAGTCTTAGAATCCATTGAACTGAACACTCTCAAGATTCAACTCCTGGTTTTTTAATTCACTCTTTTATGTTAGTATTTCTAATTCACATTTCAGGCAGCCTTGTTTAAAAATGTCTAACCTCTAGGACTCTTAAACAAGCTATCCTTGCCACTCCTCTCAACAGATTTGTTAAGCAAAGTTTGCAAGATGCTGTAGTTTTAGACTAGCCTCCTATACTGGACCCTAATAAACCCAATGAAAGCTGGGTGTGGTCACTTGTGCTAAGTGGGACAGAATGATACTGAACATTGAAACCAGCCAACTTCCTAAAATACAAGAGATTTTAGTCAACCTGAATCAGCAAAATAGGGACACAGAAGTCCCCTATGTTTTAATCTTATAAGGAAAGTAAATCTGAGATGACAAATTCACTCATGGTTTTTCTGTTTCTGCTTTCTACATTTCCTTTTCTTATAAAGCCAAACTCCTCTGTTGAGATCACTGGAATGCTCATTCTATTTTATAGAATGAACAGTTGCCTGATTATAAAATCAAAATTAAAAGTCAGATCTTTAAATTAAACTTATCTCAATTGTTTTTTGACAGCAGACTTAATTGATTTAGTACATACCATGCTAACAAGAATCCTCACAATATTATTTCTTAGACCCTGGTTTACTCCACTCAGGAGACTAAGGGTCATCTCTGGGTTGTTTGGCAATGACTAAAATTAAATTTGTTTTAAATAAAAAGGAAGATGGACTAACAATGTTGACTTTACCCAAGCCTTGTGTTTCCATAAAATATCTAAAATAAAGAAATTTCACCAGTCTTTCATTTTCTCAAAACTACCACTATTTTGAGTTCTGAGAAACAACTTACTGAAGATAACATTCACCACCTACTCTCCTTCAGGACTCCCATAAGACTTGCCAGTTACTTCCTTGTTCACCTGGGACAAGGCCAAACAGAAATCTTTCACATTTTGCTTGAATCTGTTGACAAAGCCAGGCACTGCTAGTGAAATGCCCAGTCTTCATCTCATGAATGATTACCTAAGATTACAACTGCTGGTTCTCCTAGAAACTAGCTGGACACAGAGATAAAGCTGTCTTGCCTAGCTAAATAACAGAGACTTCCCTTGATAGCAAAACAATACAGTGGTAAATCCTCACCTGTAACTTGTCTACTCTTTCCTAAAAATGTTTTAAGGCAAGGACACACTGCAGAGACATCTCTGATTTTCTGATCTGGGAGACCCACCCACTTGCAATAGCCTGAATAAAATCATCTGCTTAATTTTCTAGTGCATCTTTGTCTTAGACAATATGGAGAGTAATCCCCATGTGCCATGGAGAGTGAGTGGGTGCCAATGGAAACTGCAATTTCTTTCCTTGTCACTTTCCAGATAAATTAAAGAGATAAAGAGATGGTTGAAGAACCATATCAATATTTTCTTTTAATGTAATTTTTACTTCAGGGATATAGAAAGCAGTCATTTTTAAGTTTTTAAAAGCAGTTTACATTGCTTAGGTATAGTGAATTTACCTGTTTTCCAAATAAATAACTATTTTGCTCTTCTCACATAGTACTTATTTAGTGAATGCCTATGCATTTTCAAAAATAGTCAGGTTTCTCTGAGTAGGGGAGTTGGGGGAAGTGAGAAATTCATGTTGGCTGGGCATCCAGTAAGTGCCAGCTGCTTTCATTTGCTCCTTTTAACAACCTGCCTAAGGTAGATATTGTCTGCATTTTAGAGAAAAGGAACTAAGGCTCAGAGGTGTTAATATTCCACTCAGGATCACATACTGAGTGACTCATAGAGCTGCATGCTTTCTCAATATCTTACATGCCTTCAGATCTAATTTTTCAGAAAGCAGCAGACATTTTGTGAATTTTAGAACTCACTCCTTAAGGCAAAGATAGAAGGTGTCTATGCCTCCGATCCACATACTGTTTATATTTTCAAAACCTATTAAATATTACAAAAGCTTCTCATTGCCTTCTCCAATACTCTTCTGGGCTTGACTGTGCAGGTCCATGTCTGTCTTCCTCCCTCCTGCCCCCATGGTTCAGTTCTGTCCTTCTACCTTACTAAAGGAGAGCAACTCCAGTCCTGTGAATGTGTAGCCACATATTGGGTTTATCATAACGCTGACACTTTCATTAAATAATAAATGAATAGAAAAAAATCTGCTTTATATGCTAGTGGAAATTATAAACTGACAAACTTCAACTATTTAACAGGGTCAGCAGTCTGGAAGTTAAAAACGGTTTCCCCAAATCAGCAAAATAAAGAATTTTACTTTATTTGTTTGAGGCCATAATTTTCCAACTCACTTCACTGCTTACTTCATGCAGAGTCTTCACATCAAGAAAACTGTAATTCACTGACTCCTCATTATGTAGCCTGAAAATCTGGGTTCTGTGTGATCATTAGCTTGTTTATCAGACTTTGATAAGACATTTTACCTTCTATCAGACACTATTTCTAATTTTCGTATAGATATTTATACGTTCTAGGGAAAAAAAAGCTTTTAAGGTGCTACAGATGCAGGTTTCGCAGCTTGGTAGAATGCTGCAGGAGAAAAGTAATCATCACAGATGTTTCATAATCAGAGAAGGAAAACCAGTTTTGAAAAAATGGCAATGCTTAAATAAATCAAAAATAACTCTGATTTTTTAAGTATCGGAAAAATCACTTGTTTAGTTATAAATATGCATACAAAAATGTGCGAAAGTAATTACAATTTTTTTCTTTTAGAAATAAAATACAATTTAAGGAAGTGCTGACGCGTGTTTCAGGAAGCTGGTGTGCTGTGCTCAGCGATACTAGATGATCTTGGCGCCATCTAGTGAGATACGCAAGCAATAGCATCCTATATACTTGCCCAGTTTACTGTGCTCTGAAGAATTAAGAAGTATAGCAACTTCCACTTACTTGAGACGTTTGTTCTGAGATACCAAGGAAAATCACTGTATAACTGTGATGTGACTTTAACATCACTTGAATAATGAGATATGGATCTTGCTGAATATTGCAATTGCTCCTTTATCCTTGAAATGTTCATCAATCTCTGGTATAATTTTCAAATATATTTTGCATCCTTTCTTACTAAAGTTAATGGAAGACTAGACTGCATATTTGACATTAAAATTTGAACCAGAATGCCTGTTGTAACCTCAAAATTAGGAAGAATTTACTTGGACTCTTTAAGACTGCTTAACATTTCAATTGTAAATGTTCCATTCCTCTCTCATGGAAGAAAAAGATTGGATGTTTTCTTTTGAAAAACAAACTCATGATATGTATAAATAAAATTTCTATTTAGATGAAAGTTACATTAAAAAGGAGGATAAAATTGGCCTTGAAGAGGTCGAAAAACATGAGGGTCAGAGGTGCTGAATGTAAAAACATTTGATGTTTTGCTTACTGGTACCAAAATACCTTTTCTCACAATGAGCTATGGAAATAAAATATGCAAATTTACCTAAGATAAAAATATATGTACATAAAGTGCTTGGGTTCCATCTTAGATAAGCTCTATCATAGATCAAGGTCAGGTGGCAGACTTTGAGATGGGCAAACAGCAGAGAATCTCCTGAGCATCAGAAATCATTCAAAACAAGTTCCATGATCCAAAACAGGTTGCTAAGTGAGATGCTGTCTTAGGCATTTATTTGTGGTCTACTATTTTAGCACAAATGTAGCACTTCTTTCTGGTACTTGATCAGGTAAGGACATTATGTCTATAACTATATTGTGAATTTAGACATTTTTCTTTTATTTTAGTAAAGGTACCTGAGAATGAGATCAAGTAAATCTTTGTGAACTGGTAAAGCAACCTATCAGAGATAGAAACTTAAATACAACTGTTTTTTTTTTTTTTTTTCAGTCCAAACACTCGCAATACTCATGGTTTGTAAAAATGAACTCATGAACTAAAACTTCCAAAGGGGGGGGGGACACAAAACAAAATAACGAATTGGAAATCAGAATAATTCATTTACTTATTTAAGTCAGAACTATGTTAGTAATATGGAAATTCAGCTTCCCTTTATAGTTTTTAAAATTTCTAATTTAAATAAATAGAGCAATTATCATTTTGGAAAAGGTTTGCCAATTTGTAAATATATCATTTAATAGCAGGTCTGAACTTAACAAAGTTTTGAAAGCCTTTGAAAAATCTGTCATTTTTGAATCTGATATGTTTAGAAATTTAAAAAAAAATGTTTTTTTGCTTATGAGAAGGTTTGCTTTCCCCAAATTAGAAATTAATAAAATGAAAGTATTTCAGGATGAGTTACTAATTGGCAAAATATGTATTGCAAGGCGAATATGACATAGATGTACATTATCATGAGAATGGCTTTGAAATGCACGTTACTGAGTTGAAAATGGAATGGGAAGAGGCTACAAGGCGGGTAGAAAGAAAATGCTCAAGATTCTAAGGTAAACTTTACCTGGCTGACAGTTTTCTCAAGAGCAGCAATTTTGTTCTCATTATTTTTTAAAATGAGTGAATTAGGTTTGTGTCCTTTTATCAGGACCTTTTACAATGCAAAGATGGCTTAAGAATCATACCTGTGTTTGTCACATGATAACAACGACAGAGTAGATATAATTTGTATTGTTTAAAAAGTTGATGAGGGAGTAATATAACAAAACTTCATTTGATAAACAGTCCTCTTGCTTTTCAGACAGAGTAATGTTGATGAACATCTTAAAAAGCTCCTTGCCACAAATATCACTGTAGAACTCAGTCAGGACCAACTTTATAATTTGTGGTAGTATACCCAGTGTGGGATCAAAATGCAGGTCTTTTTGTTAAAATTATCAAGACTTTCAAGATGGCCTTCAAATAAGTGCAGGATCCTTCTGTGGCTACATGTGTATCCCATGTGGCTACACTGGTAGCATGCCCAAGAAGGTGGCCTCGCTCACATAGTAACTATGAACTACTGGAGTGAGACCGTAAATATTTTGTTAACCCTGTCCTTTGAGTTAAGTGTATTGGGGATTTCTATGATGTTCCACTTACAGGATAAAATTAGGAAATTAGTCTTCCATGAAAGGAGGTGAATTTTCTCTTAAACCTACTTAAATTACAGTTTTGTGTTTAAGTCAATGGTGTACACCCCACTGAGCAGATCAATGAATTCTTTTCTGCCTCCCATCAGTTAGGAAGAGATAGGTCCTGAGAGACTGAGTAGCTAAGGAATCAGATTTCTATGAAATGAAACACAAAGTTCCTGGTTCCATGCAGCACTGGTGAGAAGCTACCCCTGAGTATTCCAAAAGCAGCCCCCAGCATCTGGTAGAATTGGGAAAATTGCCAGGTACAGTTACATGCGCCAAGTAATTGATAGTCAATTATCACCTTGCCAACTAAGTAAAAACGACTCAAATGCCCTAAAGTCATTCACTCCTGTGTGTTCTTTGGAACAGTTAACCAAAACTTCATTTTCATAAAATATAACAATCCCCTCAAGTGGGCATAATAGCCAAATTCAATCATATCATTTTGACCATATTAAAAATAACAAGCTTTTTTTTATGATTATGTAATGACTTTCAGGTTTTTGTTGTATCTTTAAAATAAAAGAATTAAATGGTTTTTATAGAAATCTTAAATACCTTAACTGTAGTGGCATTATCCATCTGAATCTTTTTGGAGTTCAAATATACATCCATTAATGTCAGAAATGAATTGATATTGGGCAAAATTTGGTGGTATATATATTCTAAAAAGAAGGGTTTCTGCTTGAGAAAGCAAAGAGAAAAGTATGGAACAGGCTATAAAGTTTATTACAAGGCTTAAAAGGAAGAAATGAAGAAAAACCTTAAGATAATTAGCTAAGAATACCAGTGAATCTCTTAAGTGTAGCCCCTGAATCAGCAGCATCCTAAGTAGCTTGGAACTGATTAGACCTGCAAATTCTCACCATACCCCAGGACTACTGATCCAAATTCCCTGAAGATAGAGTCCAGCAACCTGTTTTGAGAAGCCCTCCATACTTATATGTATTGGTGTCAATATTTCATGTCAAATGAGGGAGAATTTTAAATATTTTTCCAGACTCTGCATAAAATTTGCTCCTCTTTATTTTTTTTTGATTATCAAATAATCCAAGTCTATTAATTACATCTCTTATAGTTTTACCTTTTTTGAAAAAATGAATTATTGCTTTTGATGTAGTCTGAATTTTGTTTTTGGCTGATTCACTTTCAATGACAGATTAATTTCTCATGGTTTCATTATTCATTTTTATAGCCTTTGCATTCCAATAATTTTTTATTTATTTAATAAATAAAGACATAGAAAGAAGTTCTCTTTCCCATATGAGAAAATAGGAAATGTGTCATTTATAAAAGTCTTTATTGAAACATCCCAAAATGTTTATCCAAGTTTCACTGAAAAAGGCATATTCTCAACACAACTTCTACTTGGTTGAGCATAAAAATTATCACAGTAACATCTTTTTTGGGGGGGGTGTTACTGAGGATTGAGCTCAGGGATATTTGACCACAAAGCCACATCCCTAGCCCTATTTTGTGTTTTATTTAGAGACAGGGTCTCACTGAGTTGCTTAGCGCCTTGCCATTGCTGAGACTGGCTTTAAACTCACGATTCTCCTGTCTCAGCCTCCCTAAGTGCTGGGATTACAGGCATGCGTCATGCCCAGCTTCACAGTAACATGTTAAAGAAGGGATATGGTAGAGAGGAGGTCAGGGTAAAGAGATAGTTATCGTTAACTTAAATTGTGTGTGAAGTATTTTACTTTTGCAAATTCTACATATAACTATAGGACCACATTGCTAAACCCATCCCTCTCCAGGTCCATTATAGCTTTGAGCGGGAGAAATGAACCAGGTGAAGGTGTTCCAGAGCTGAGGAAGGTAGCTGCCAAGACTCACGTACCAGCCAGGCTTATCTAGAAAAACCACTTAACAATGTTTTCTCTGGCAACAGGAATCTTGCTGAACAATCTATTTTATATTTTAAAAGTATTACCGGACATGCAACTGAACAACAGTACAATTCGATTTAGACATATTCTGTTAACCCAGAGAATTCAACAAGTCAAGTGGCTGAATAATAGCAAGCAAGTATACAATTTTAATCTAGGAAAACATTAAATTATATTTTCATTACTTTTTTTTTTTTAGTGAGGGAAAGAAAATCTCAAACACCAAAGTGTTATAAAACAAATTCACTTCATACCCCAGAAAATCTGTTAAGATAGAAATTAAGGAGTAAAACCTACCTGTCATTTCATTAATATAAGTATTGTCGTTTTATTCATATATGGTTTAGAAAATCATCAACCCTTCAAATTCAATGGAGACCAGGAGTTTTTGGATAATGTTCAGATCTCTGAGTGGTGGTAAAAGCTAGGGAAGTGGAGGAAGAGAAAGTGGTGAGGTTTAGTTAGTACTTGCCTTGGGTGGGGTCACAAGACCCAAGTGTGGATAAGCAATGAGTCACATTTTCCATGGTCAGATACCAAGGCCACCTAGACTCAGAGGGTCTTGTTCTGTTTCTCTCATACCTTTGAATCACAAAACCAAAGGGTATTTAGAAAAAGATAGGAGAGCCTTGGCCTTTCTGAACCTGGGAGCCTGGGAGGGAAGGAAAGAGAAGGAGAGGCCAATGCTTCCTTTTGAAGCTTATACCTAGCTTACCACCACGTACATGCTCTTCACTGAGAGGTTTTATGACCTCTTTTTGGAATGAAGAAAGGATTGAGGGCAATTGATATTTTCATGTACTAAATCTAATTGTAGCTGAGAACTAGAGAAAAAAAAGTTTTAAAAGTTTTTTCTTTTGAGAAAGTTATTTCTAAACTTTTTAAATATATATTTTTTCTATCCATCTGTCAGCTAATCATTTGACACATACCCATGGAGCAGATATTATGGTGCTGCACATTGTACTAAATTCTGGGAAAAAAATACAGAGTCCTGCACATTAAGAAACATACAGTTCACTAGAGGAAGAGTGTTTATAAACAAATAAATGCTATAATAGGTGAGAGATGTTCGTTTAGTTGTCTGTACAAAGTACCATGAGAATACAAAGGAATTGTCAAATGTGTGTGCGTGTGTGTGTGTTGTGCAGAAATGTAATCATTTAAAATGTGGCCTGAAAATCTTTGATTCTCTTCCTTTGGGGAGATGTGTGTGTGGAGGGGGTCTATGTCCTCTCCTTTTGAATCTGGGCAAACTTGCACCAGCTTTGAGCAACAGAGTGTGGAGATGAAGCTGACACTTCTGAGGTGAGTTGACAAAGTGTCCTGCTGGTTGTTTTGGAGTGCTCTCCTCTGGACATTCCCTATCATTGTACTTTCACTCAGAGCCCAATAGACATTCAGGGAGAAGCCTAAGCTGCTGGGAGAGGCCCTGGTTTTCTGATTCCCACTGAAGCCATCCTCTGGCTTCCCAGCCCCATCACAGACATGTAAATGAAGAAGATTATAGATGATTCCAGCTGAGCCACTTGTGTGTCTCTTAGCTGAAGACTCAGTGATCATGGAACAGAAATAAGACATCTATGCTGTGGCTGGTTGAAATTTCTGCCACATAGAATACATGAGCATTATGAAGTTATAGTTGTTCAAGGCTATTTAAATTTGTAGTGGTTCATTAGGCAGCAATAGATAATCTAAGGGAATTTCAGGCAAAGATTTATAGAACATATAGCACTTGAGCTAAACATAATCACCATTGAGAGCTCAGGTTTTGGTATCAGAGCTAGGTGCAAATTCCGATTCTAAAATGAGTTAGCTGTGCCACTTACATCATAGGTTTGCTTTAAGTACTATGAGAGATCATGAGTACAAGCACTTCTTACAGTAATGACATAAAATTAGTAATCAATGCTTAACTTAAAAATGTAAGTAAAAGTAACAACAAAATAAATAGTTATACTAAGTGTAGCATCTATCATTCCAGTTATGGTAGCCATATGACCTGGCTAACCCACAGCAATTTCTTGTATTTCCATTGTGATATCCTTTCTATTTTAGTATATATCCTGGATTTTAAAATTTATTTTATAAATGAAGTATTAACATTAAAAGTGGCATTAAACTCAACTGAGGTGGATTTGGCACACCTTTGCTTTGTACTTATAGCTTCTGGTGTGCAGTGTACAAAGTATTTATGTAAACTTGCACTTCAGTCTAAAAGATGACCAAGTACTCATCTTTTCTCATCTCTTCAAATGAAATATGCAGTTATCTCTTTTCTTTTAGGAACAGCATGAAAGATGCTAACTGATAAAACAAAGTATGATAGGATGTGAGTGGCAAGAGACAGATTAACCCTAGGGTAAAGGTGAGGAAGAAAATGATTTAAAGCTTCTGCCTCTGCTGGTTAGTTGGCATCTAAGTCTGGGGGACCATAGACTCTGCTTTAGTCTTTGAGATGGACAAATGTGCAGAGCTGCCCATCTGCTGCATTAAAGGGAAACACAAGAAACTTTTAAGTAAATGTGCATGAAGTAATTGGGAGAAATAGAGTCTGATCAGTTATTGGGTAGACTGCATAAAAGTTGGCGGAGTGCTCTTACTACACTGATTTTGTCATTTATTATATATAGCATAATAATATTTACTTACATATCATGTTTTTATTAGTCTTTTGTGTTTTGAAGTAAACCCTTTTGACATCAATGAACTCAAAAACAAAACCAACAAAACAAAAAAGAAACAAAAACAAACCAAAGATTGTGTTTATTAAAAAAATCAAGTACGTTAATTTATACTTCTCAATAACAGTAAAAATGAACATATTAAGAACATGCAAGTTTTGAAGATGTATACTGTTCAACCCTGGGAACTGACCATGCAAACACCAATCTTCCTAAGATGACTGCCCACTTTCAATCATCTTAGGAAGATTGTGTGTAACTTTTCCTTTAAATCCAATGAATCTCTTTTGAATTAATTCACTCATTTCTGATTTCACTTTTTACATGTGCAAAAAAAAAAAAGAAAAATAGTTATTAATATGTTCGCTCCATTAGAACTTCACAAACAATTCAGTAAATCTTTTTTATATCAGTGACATCAAATGCTTCACAAAGAAAGTCAGGTAAATTAATTAAAATGGCTCAATTTTTTGGGCTGAGGTTGTGGCTCAGTGAGAGAGCGCTTGCCTCGCACGTGTGAGGCACGGGTTCGATACTCAGCACCACATAAAAATAAATAAACAAATAAAGACACTGTGTCCATGTATAACTAAGAAATATTTTTTTAAAAAAAGGCTCAATTTTATTTTTTATTCAACTCATGGAACCAGTGAAAAACTTGGAATTTTATTTAGTTGAAAATGAAATATCTGACATTGTTGTGACTGGCATTATAAATTAAATCAAACATTTAATATTGAAGAAAAAGTTATGTATTTATCCATATTGTATTTATGAATTAAAATATTTATGTGTAGAGAAGGTCATAGTAAAAACAATTGTATCATTAATTCAAGAAATTTATGAGGCATGTATACTTGGAGCTAATTTGTCATGTTACTCAACTCAGTTGCACCTAGATAAACATCTATATTATGCTAATCAAAATATATATTTGCTGAAATTACACACATTTTATAAGACACACTTGAGTAACTAAAGTATAAATTTTTTGATGATAAAGTGAATGTTGAATATAAACATATGTTACCATAGCAGTACCTGCTTTCTTCTCTACTGCTTATCATCAACGAGGCTGATTAAACTTGTAAACCTCCTTTAATACTTTTTTATAGTGATTTTGAACTTTCAAAAGATGAATCCTCTAAGTATTTTTATGTTTTCTCCAAATCAGTTGGAAATGTTTAATCAAATTATTGCATGAGATGCTAAAGCTCTTAACATTTTAATGTCAAAGTGTCAATGACTTTTGCCATTTTTAGGTAATTCCAATTATAGATTTAAGTTCTGTGAAGAGGAAGACATTGTGATTTTGTCCTATAAAATAAATTCAAGGGATAAACTCTACAAAATAAATGAGAAAGCCCCAGATGCTGTACACATAGTGAAATTCTATGATTTCACTTTGTAATATCTTGACTTATAACAATTTTGGACCAGAAGAATAAGAAGTTATACTTCATATATGTATAATATGTCAAAATACATTCTGATATCATGTATAACTAATTAGAACAAATAAAAAAAGATAAAAGAAAGTCTTTCTACATTGTCTAAAAAAAGAAACAATTTTTGGATGTAGCTTATTTTTTTTTTAATAAGGAATATAAATTTATTTTCTTGTAATTCTGTACACTGGAAATCCAAGATCAAGGCTCTGGCATTTTCTGATTTTTATTTTTGTATTTCAAGCAGCAATATTGGCTATTAGTTCTACCCAAGTATGTTTTCTTCATTTTAGATATTAGATTTTCAGCTCTAGAAGTTGGACTTGGGTCTTTTTTATTTTTGAATCTTTCATGTCTTTCTTTAATGTCCTCGTGATTTCCTTTGCAAATAAAATGAAGTTATAATAACTTTTAATGTCTTGGTCACTAATTTGATACTTGTGTCATTTCTGGATCCGTTTCTATTGATTTAATTTCCCTATAATGGTCATATTTCCTTTTCCTGTCTGGCAATTTTTGTTTGTATGCCATACATTATGAATTTTAACTCAATGGGTGCTGAATACTTCTGTATTCCTATTGATATTATTTAACTTTGTTCTGGGGCTTAGTTTAGTTACTTAGAAACAGCATGATCCTTTTGAAGCTTTCTAGGCAGAGCCACCAGGGAAGCTGTTAGCCTAAGACAAATTTTTATGCATGTTTTAAGAGAGGTTCACACTCTGACTGATGGAAAACAAAAAACAAAAAAACAAAAAAACCAAAGATCTATTTCTGACTTTACAAGAGCTCTGGAGACTGTTCTTTTTCATTATTTCTTGTGACTTTCCCTCCAGTTTGGGGTAGTTTCCTCATATGCATCTGCTGATTGATACTAACCTAAAAATTTAAGGGAAGTTTTCAGTAATTCTCTAGGGCTCTCTACTTGTGTAGCTCTTTCTGCAGTGTTCTCTTTTTTTTTTTTTCATTTTAATTAGTTTATTTAGTTTCTTTTCAAGTCATAGTACATATACAGAGCTCTGTTTTTCAAATTCTCTGGTTGCAAACCAAATAAAGTCACACCATTTGTGTCTTCATACATGCACCAAGGGTAATGATGACGATCTCAATCAACCATCTTTACTGTACCCATTCCCCTTTCCCTCTCTCCCTCCCCCTTGCCGTGTCCAGAGTTCCTCCATTTCTCCTATGTTCCCCATTCCCACCCCTTTATATACCAGCATCCATTAATCAGAGAGAACATTCGGCATTTGGTTTTGTGGGATTGGCTTACTTCACTTAGCATAATGTTCTCCAATTCCATCCATTTGCCTGCAAATGCCATAATTTTATTCTCTTTTATTGCTGAATAATATTCCATTGTGTATATGTACCACAGTTTCTTTATCCATTCATCTATTGTAGGGCATCTGGGTTGCTTCCACAGTTTTGCAATTGTGAACTGTGCTGCTATAAACATTGAAGTGGCTGCTTTACTGTAGTGTGCTGTTTTTAAGTCTTCTGGGTATAGGCCAAGGAGTGGGATAGCTGGGTCAAATGGTGGTTCCATTCCAAGTTTTTTAAGCAATCTCCATACTGATTTCCAGATTGGTTGCACCAGTTTGCAATCCCACCAGCAATGTTTGAGTGTACCTTTTTCACCACATCCTCGTCAGCACTTATTGTTGCTAGTATTTTGGATAGCTGCCATTCGACTGGGGTGAGATGAAATCTGAGAGTAGTTTTGATTTGCATTTCTCTAATGGCTAGAGATGTTGAACATTTCTTCATATATATGTTTATTGATTGTATATCTTCTTCTGAGAGGTTTCTATTCAGCTCCTTAGCCCATTTATTGATTGGGTTGTTTGTTTTTTTGGTGTTAAGTTTTTTGAGTTCTTTATATATCCTGGAAATCAGTGCTCTATCTGATGTGCCTGTGGAAAAAATTTGCTCCCAGAATGTAGGTTCTCTGTTCACCTCATGGATAGTTGCTTTTGCTGAGAAGCAGCTTTTTAGTTTAAGTCCATCCCATTTATTGATTCTTGCTTTTATTTCTTGTGCTATAGGAGTCTTGTTAAGGAATTCAGGGCCTAATCCCACATGGTGAAGATTTGGACCTACTTTCTCCTCAATTAGACGCAGGGTCTCTCGTCTAATTCCTAGGTCTTTGATCCAGTTTGAGTTGAGTTTTGTGCATGGTGAGAGATAGGGGTTTAGTTTCATTTTGCTGCTTATGGATTTCCAGTCTCTTCCATTTGTTGAAGAGACTATCTTTTCTCCAATGTATGTTTTTGGCACCTTTGTCTAGTATGAGATAGCTGTATTTCTGTGCATTATTCTCTGTGTCTTCTATTCTGTAACATTGGTCTACATGTCTATTTTGGTGCCAGTACCATGGCGTTTTTGTTACTATTGCTTTGTAGTAAAGTTTAAGGTCTGGTATTGTGATGCCTCCTGCTTCACTCTTCTTGCTCAGGATAGCTTTGGCTATTCTGGGTCTCTTATTTTTCCAAATGAATTTCATGATTGCCTCTTCTATTTCTATAAGAAAGGCCTTTGGGATTTTAATTGGGATTGCATTGAATCTGTATAGTGCTTTGAGTAGTATGGCCATTTTAATAATATTGATTCTGCCTATCCAGGAACATGGGAGGTCTTTCCATCTTCTAAGATCTTCTTCAATTTCTTTCTTTAGTGTCTTGTAATTTTCGTTGTAGAGTTCTTTCACCACTCTTGTTAGATTGATTCCCAAGTATTTTATTTTTTTGGAGGCTATTGCGAATGGAGTAGTTTTTCTGAATTCTCTTTCAGAGGACTCATTGCTGATGTATAGAAATGCATTTGATTTATGTATATTGATTTTATATCCTGCAACTTTGCTGAATTCATTTATCAGTTCTAGAAGTTTTCTGGTGGAACTTTTTGGATCCTCTAAGTATAGAATCATGTCATCTGCAAATAATGATAGTTTGAGTTCTTCTTTCCCTATTCATATCCCTTTAATTTCTTTTGTCTGTCTGATTGCTCTGGCTAGAGTTTCAAGGACTATATTGAATAAGAGTGGTGAGAGAGGGCATCCCTGTCTTGTTCCAGTTTTTAGAGGAAATGCTTCCAATTTTTCTCCATTTAGGATGATGTTGGCCTTGGGCTTAGCATACATTGCTTTAACAATGTTGAGGTGTGTTCCTACTATCCCTAGTTTCTCTAGTGTTTTGAACATGAAAGGGTGCTGTATTTTTTCAAATGCTTTCTCTGTGTCAATTGTTAGAATCATGTGATTCTTATCTTTAAATCTATTGATGTGATGGATTACATGTATTGATTTCCATATGTTGAACCAACCTTGCATCCCTGGAATGAACCTCACTTGATCATGGTGCACTATTTTTTAAATATGCTTTTGTATGCAATTTGCCAAAATTTAATTGAGAATTTTTGCATCTATATTCATCAGGGATATTGGTCTGAAATTTTCCTTTTTTGATGTGTCTCTGTCTGGTTTTGGAATCAAGGTGATACTAGCCTCATAGAATGAGTTTGGAAGGGTTCCTTCCCTTTCTATTTCGTGGAATAGTTTGAGGAGTATTGGAGTTAGTTCTTCTTTGTAGGTCTTGTAGAACTCAGCTGAGAATCCATCTGGTCCAGGGCTTTTCTTGGTTGGAAGGCTCTTGATGGCCTCTTCTATTTCCTTCCTTGTAATTGATCTGTTTAAGTCATGAAAGTCCTCCTGGTTCAGTTTGGGTAGGTCATATGTCTCTAGGAATTTGTCGGTGTCTTCAGGGTTTTCTAATTTACTGGAATATAAGTTTTCAAAATAGTTTCTGATTATCCTCTGTATTTCAGCAGGGTCTGTCGTGATATTTCCTTTTTCATCACAAATTTTAGTAATTTGGGTTTTCTCTCTCCTTTTTGTTAGGGTGGCTAATGGTTTATCAATTTTGTTTGATTTTTTGAAGAACCAGCTTTTTGTTTTATCAATTTTTGAATTGTTTCTTGTATCTCAATTTCATTGATTTCAGCCCTGATTCTATTTATTTCCTGTATTCTACTTCTTTTGGTATTACTTTGTTCTTTTTCTAGGGCTTTGAGTTCTAGTGTCAAGTCATTGATTTGTTGACTTTTACATCTTTGAATATATGAGTTTAATGCAATTAACTTTCCTCTTAGCACTGCCTTCATAGTGTCCCAGAGATTTTGGTATGTTGTATCAGAGTTCTCATTTACCTCCAAGAATTGTTTTATCTCTTCCCTGATGTCTTCTGTTACCCATGCATTGTTCAATAGCAAATTATTGAGTCCCCAGGTGTTTTAGTGACTTCTTTTTTTAAAACTGTCATTAATTTCTAGTTTCAGTCCATTATGGTCATATAGAATGCAGGGTAGTATCTCTATTTTTTTGTATTTGCTAAGACTTGCTTTGTGGCATAGCATATGATCTATTTTGGAGAAGGATCCATGTGCTGCTGAGAAAAATGTGTATTTGCTTGTTGAAGGATGGAATATTCTATATAGATCTGTTAAGTCTAGACCATTCATTGTTCTATTAAGTCTTGTAGATTCCTTGTTTAGTTTTTGTTTGGAAAATCTGTCCAGTGGTGAGAGAGTTTTGTTAAAGTCACCCAATACTATTGTGTTGGGATCTATTTGGTTCTTGAATTTGAGAAGGGTTTGTTTGATTGGACTTTAGTGTAGCTCCTCCCTCTGTAGGTTTTCATTGTTGTTTTTTATGTCTTCCTCATGGAATATTTTACCAAGAATGTTCTGTAGTGTTGGCTTTCTTGCTGTGAATTCTTTTAATTTTTGTTTATCTTGGAAGATTTTTATTTCATCATCAAACCTAAAACTTAGTTTTGCTGGATATAAGATTCTTGGTTGGCATCCGCTATCTTTTAGCGCTTGATATATGCTTTGCCATGATCTTCTTGCTCTTGGGGTCTGGGTTGAGAAGTCTCAGTGATCCTAATTGGCTTCCCCCTATATGTAATCTGATTCCTTTCTCTTGTGGCTTTTAAGATTCTCTCCTTATTCTGAATGTTAGGCATTTTCATTATGATGTGCCTTGGCATAGGTCTGTTGTGATTTTGAACATTTGGTGTCCTGTAAGCCTCTTGAATTTGATTATCCAATTCATTCTTCATATTTGGAAAGTTTTCTGATATTATTTCATTGAATAGATTGCTCATTCCTTTGGTTTGGAATTATATGCCTTCCTCTATCCCAATAATTCTTAAGTTTGGTCTTTTAATGTTATCCCATAGTTTTTGGATGTTCTATTCATGGTTTCTTACCATCTTCTCTGTGTGGTCAACTCTGTTCTCAAGGTTAAATATTTTGTCTTAAGTATCTGAGGTTCTGTCTTCCAAGTGGTCTAATCTGTTGGTGATGCTTTCTATTGAGTTTTTGATTTGGTTTATTGTTTCTTTCATTTCCAGGATTTCTGTTTGGCTCCTTTTCAGAATCCCTATCTCCTTATTGAAGTAAGCTTTTACTTCCTGTATTTGCCTGTGTATCTCATTATCGAAATGATCTTTTGTTGACTGGGCTTGCTCTCTTATATCATTCTTTAAGTCACAGAACATTTTAATTATGTACATCCTGAATTCGTGTTCTGTCATTTCTTCTGCTGTACTGACCATGGATTCTAATAGTGTAGAATCTTGGTTTGTTTGAGTCACTTTCTTCCCTTGTTTTTCATGATGTTTGTGTGTCTTTCCTTCTAGCTCTGCTGATCCAAGTTGTTACAGTTTTTGCTCCTATATGGGTATAGTTTCCCTGCAGGGTTTTGTTATCTCTCTTTTAAAGGGGGGACCGATATTGATTGATCTCAATACAAGCAATATATAATTTCAATCCAAGTAGCTCCTAACAGCTCCCAAATACATTTACCGTTTAGTAACTATATACAACAATTATGTGTTTTTTTTTACAATCTATTATGTAGCCAATAAGTTTGCACAAGGGTCTATAGTATCTGTCGGTGGGCTAGGGAAACTTGAGGGTGGGGTGTTGCATAGAATGTCAGGGTAGTAGGAAGTGAGGATATGGTTATTAGATCTTAGAGAACATAAAAAAGGAATCCAAGAGGAGTTGGCTATTACTAAAATGGGTGACAGAGAGTTGGGGAAGACAGTAGGGAGGAAGAAAAGAGTACCATGAGGAGAGATGATAGCAAGAAAAATAAAACATATGCAAGTAGGAGCTCCAAGACTATATAATACCACTCTAGTATACAGTTCAGAAATCCCAATCTACCATATCCCACTGTATAAGAGATGTTTGATGTCACAACTGTTGGGGATTAGAGGGTAGGAAAAGAGTGAGAGAGAAAAGAGGGAATGAAAAAGGAAGAAGGGAAAGAACAAGAGAGCAGAGAAATAAAAGGATTAAACAACAGAACTATTAGGAGAAAAAGATAAAGGGTAAAATAAAAATTAAGAATTAAAAAAAAAAGTAAAAGGTCTCAATGTAAATAAACAGGCATGGTTCCTTTCACCTCCAGTAGGTGGTGTGGTTCCTTGCTTGCTGGATTTTCCCCGCTGGTGTCCTGGGTGCTGGTCCCACAGCAGGGTGAAACTCTGCGCCACTGGTGAAGTCGCTGTTCCACGGTGTGCTGCACCGTGCCCAAAGTTTGCTCCCAGGTGCTGACCCACACCCCCTGGTGTAGGAAGTTCTGCCATGTCAGAAGGGGATCCTCAAAGATCAATGGCCCGGGGTCCGCTCAGGAGACGGGTCTGACCACAGTAGCAACTGCTAGCGGTCCCGTGTGGCTGGGTGGGCACTGAGGCCAGGCACCCTGTGTAATCAGGCCCCGCCTGCCCCGGGCAAATCCCGCGCTGGAGGCCTGGGCCGGGGCCGTCACCACCGAAGTCAACGCTGCCAGCGACTACCGCTGCCTCTCGGTGGTTCTGCGCACACACGGCCCCGAGCGAAATTCCTGTGTGGGATGGTCAGGTACAGAATGATGCCAGGAAGCTGGCTGGAAAATGGCGCCTCCACCACTTCTAGCCTTGGTCCCGGGGAGCCTAGCACGGAGGAGATCGTCTAGGTTGCCATCTTGGAACCGTCTCTGCAGTGTTCTCTTATCTGATACTCTGAACTGCAAATTTTGTTTCCTTGAACTCCCCAAATTCTCAACTGTCTTTTCAAATAAGCAACTCTGTCAGTTCTGGTTTATGTTCCGTTCCCCTGGAAACTTTTTAGGTAGTAAACTCAGGCAACCATAGCTTACTTAATTTGTTCTCTTCTCCCAGGAATCCCTGTCCTGCGCTGATTATGGTTTAATATCTGAAACCTTTTACATCAGTGTTTTTCCCCCATTTTAAAATGCTTAAGGTGGGAGAGTAAATGAAGTTGCTATTACTTTATCAAGATAGGAAGCAGAAGTCCCTGAAAATGACATGTGAATAGAATCACAACTTATGTCTTCTTATAAAATTGCATTAACTGATCAATCAGTAGATAAATATCTTAAATATTATACAATTTTTACTATTTTGTCATCTTCTATTTTCAATATCATCCCAATTTGGATCACAGATTATCTGGTAACTAGTCCCTGATCAAATAAAACTTGCAAAATACATAAGAGGATTCTGAGAAAAGCCTGGTCCAATGTGGCACTATGGCAGAATTTATAACAGTATGCATTTTTTAAATCTTATGAGCAGAGAATTCAGTTAAATATAAACTACTCAGTTTATTTCGCATAACAAATAGATGTTCTTCCTTAATTCTTCTTCTTTTTGGGGGGGTATTGGGGATTGAACTCAGGGGTACTCGACCACTGAGCACATACCCAGCTCTATTTTTGTGTTTTATTTAGAGACAGGGTCTCACTGAGTTGCTTAGTGCCTCATCCTTGCTGAAGCTGGCTTTAAACTCACGATTCTCCTGTCTCAGCCTCCCAAAGTGCTGGGATTACAGGCATGTGCCACGACGTCAAGCCCTTAATTCTTCTTGTTTTGCTTTCTCCCACATCCCTTCTCCATATATGTTTGATAGATATCCTTGAATATGTTTGAATCCTCATAACTATGTAGTATTTTAGGTTGATATTGCTTTTTCTTTTTCTTTTTTTACTTATTTTGAAGTTCTACTTTTTAGACTTTCTTTGCTCTATGATTTTAAAGATTTATTCTGGTTGCTGTATGCATATCTAATTCATTGTTGCTGGTTGTTACACAGTGTTCCACTGTGTGTATCCATCACATTTTATTATATGATATCCATCTGTGCAAACAAAATAATGATTCTTATTGCTCATTACCCTTATGGATGCACTATGTGAGTTCTTCTGTAATATAAATGTAGGATGGGATTTCTAAGTTCTCTGACCACTATAGAGTGTACTACCTCTAACAACACAATGGACTTGTACATCCACACAATTCCCAACATTTGGTGGTTCTATGCTTTATGTTTTGTGAGTCCAAGAGGTTTAATTTGCAGGAGGGGAGTTTACCAGGGATTGAATTCAAGGGCACTTGACCACTGAACTACATCCCCAGCCCTATTTTGTATTTTATTTAGAAACAGGTTCTCACTTAGTGCCTCACCATTGCTGAGGCTGGCTTTGAACTTCTGATTCTTTGTCTCAGCCTCCTGAGCCACTGAGATTACAGGCATATGCCACTGCATCCAGCAAGAGGTTTAATTTTTGTTATTCTGATTACCAGTGGGTTTAAGTCTTTATCTGGCTTCCTTTCTTTTTATTATTGATTTGTTTAAGTCTCTATGTATTTGAATATAAACATCTTCTTACTGATTTAGACTTTGCTAGTTTTAGCAAAGTTAATTCTTAGTTTTATGTTTTCCATTAATTTTGGATAGACTAAATTTTGGTGTAATCAAACATGCCACTCTTTCATCTTATTGTTTTTAGTTTAAGATTACTGATTCAGAAGATCTTCTGAACTTTCGGTTCATAATTTCTTGCATTTTCTTTAATTTGTTTTCAATGTTAACTTTTCAGTTAAGTCTTTAACCTTTCTGACATTCACGTTTGAATTCATGCCTTACTCTATTCCATATGGTGAGCTCCTTTTCCCATTCAATCCTTATAAACGCTCTCACACATTGCTAAGCTCAAAATGTGTCACATGTGTGAGCTGATGTTTTTAAACACAATAGTATTTTAAAATAAGTGGTGATTATCTCTATAAATGCACAACATTTATACATTTCCAGGTATGGTTTTCATATGTTTGTATGTATTTGTACATCTTATTAGCTGGATGATCCTATGAAAACTAACATCACAAAAATTGGCAGTGAGATTGTGTTTGACTCCTAAAGTTCCCCAAACGTCAGAGTTTATGGGTTTCTGATTAACACAGGGAAAAGACACAATAGAATAAAACAGCATTAAAATAAATCCATGCATCTCAGCCAAAGGCTGCCTTACCAGGGGGTATCTGAAAAGGCTGGGAACAAGTTCCTTTTGCTTTTTCTCTGCAAGTTTCTACTGGGATGCACTTGTTCTCTCCAATCAGGAATGACAGAAGAGTGCATATAACACTTTAGAACTAGGAAACCAAGTAGAGTCAAGGCTGCGCTTTTTATATCATGATATTCACATAGTTATCTTATTTCCTGGGTAACTAATGCAGGAGCCCTTTAGGGGGTCTCCACAAGAACAAGTGCAAATCATCAATCTTGCCATTAACCCAAAGACCATGTTGACAAATTGGGTCACCTTACACCCATGGCACTTCACACCTATGATTACAAAGCAGCACCATTAATCAGACATTGCCTGTCTTGACCCAGGGTCAATACTATGTACATTCTTTAGTAAAACAGCTCAGCTGACCCTTGGGGAAACCTTCCTAAGATAGTGAGTGGTTTTCTGGAGGGCCCAGGTGAACTCAGTATTGTTCACCTGCAACCCCTTTCCTAACCCCACACTGTATAAAGCAGAAACTGTCACAATACTGGATAGAAAGGGCAATGGGTGATACTGTCAGGGTAGGGTGTCTTGAGTGATCAGTGTGTTAGGATAGTGAGTCTGTCCAGAGTAGTCAGTTTACAGTCAGCATATGTCTAAGGTTCAAGTTTAGACATGTGTCATCATCAAATTTGTTCACAGCCACCTCTGTTTCTGCTCAGCTTCCCCCTGGTTTAAATGTAAAAACCACTTAAGTCTGGTTCCTAAAGGCTCAGCAGGGTGTGCTTTTCACCTGATCACTGACTGGATGCTTGTGCAAAAGAAATGATCCCAGAAAATCATGTCAACTCAACTCTGGAAACATTGGGAAACTGTATCCTTTGCAAGCTTGGAATACTTACCTAAATATTTTAGTTTATTGAGTTTTTGCTTTGTTGTTTGTTTATTGAGTACTTGATATGAACTAAACACAAGCAAATTTAAGTGTTAGTTAATCTTCACAAAAACAAAGTAGGCACTTTTTAAAAATCCCATATTACAAAAGGGTCAAATAAGGGCCAGAGAAATTAAATAATACACAACTTTTAAGAAGTAAATCTAGGAATTGAACTTTGGCAGTTGCATGAATTCTGACCATGAAATTTTTTCCTTTCACATGATGGCTGACAGCGAGTAGACTTAGCATAGGCAGCAACATAGAAAAGTAGGGAACCACAGAAGGGAGTCAGAAACTCCAGATATTTCTTCATGAATGGAGTTTAGGATATGGGTAGAAACATGGGGCTGACATATGTGAAAAGAGAAAAAGATTAAGAGAGGAAAGGTGAATGCCAAATCCCTCCTGACTGATTCTTTAGGCAAAGGGCAGTCATTGAAGAATATTCATAAAAAAGTACATAATTAGATCTGAATTGTTGGAAAAAAAAATTTAAGGTCTTTAGTAGATGTATGGAGGATAAATTCAAATGTTTAAGCCAAATCAAAGAATTCTGTGAGGATTCAAGAGATGGTGAATGTAAAGCAGGTCTGGAGAACCAGGGAAGCTGTGGGAAAAATCAAAGGAGGGAAAAGGCCTGAGACTTGGTTCTTGAAGACTGTGGGGGTGGGAGTGGAGTTAGGGGTCTGGGAAAGGGGAATTTCAAAGATTTCTAAGGTTTCCTGCTTGGAGAGCTTGAGAGTTGAGTGGTTGGGTGATGTTATGATGATTTTGTGGATTAGGGATTTAGAGGAAAAAGCAGGTATAGAAGAGAATAAATGACATTCCTCTGAAATGTCTTGTATGTACTGAAGGTATCTAGGAGACAGAAGGTGGAAACATCTGAAGGTATTTGACATCTTGCTTTGAATCTTACTAGAGTCTGTTTTAGAAATACAGATAAGGGCCTAGATCCTACTGTAGGCCAACCAAGTCAGTCTTTGGGGACTGGCCTGAATATTTCTCATTGAATCAATATTACATGGAACAGTTTAAGAGAAAGGTATTAATAGCTAACTAAACAAGCAGAAAGAGGTAGTTCATAGCAATATATATAAAAATATATTTTAACCTGAGGAGGAAATTTATGATTTAAAAAGTTCAAAAGGACAAACAAAATTATAATATTTTGAGGGTACAAATATTCTATTGTAATTTAATATTTAATTTTTTATATATTTACTTCCTTTTTGTATCTCATTTGAGAGGCATACTCAAATGACCAATATGTATTTTGGGGGAACATTTTGCTGGAGATAATATGGTCTCCCAAAATAAAACAACTTTTCTAATTTACAGAAGATATTCAAATATCTACTACATGCAATCTACCTTTTTGGTAGAGTTGAAAAAATATGTGCTTATTGTCAAGAGATTTGACAATAATCTGCCATTTGTATTGGTCAAGTTAGCTGACAGCTTTGGAGCTCAGCTCAATTTGATAAGTTTACAGAGTAGCTACCATGTACATGGTACTCTGCCAGCAGTATAGGGAGCCTGTAATCTCAGCGACAGGGAGGCTGAGGCAGGAGATTCACATGGCATGAGAGGCCAAGTTGGGCAATTTAGTGGGGCCCTGTCTCAAAACAAAAAATAAAAAGGCTAGGAATGCAGCTCAGTGGTAGTGTGCCTGCCCCTGGGTTTAATCCCTAATACCACAAAGCAAACAAACAAAAGCCCCTCAAAACCCCCGTACTGTCTGATATGAGTTTAATTTTAATCAACTATTAAATTTTGTTTAGTTAAATAGAGCCACATAAGGCCTAAAATTAAAGCCTAAGAGTATGTGCTATCTTCACATCTGGTAAAACCAGGAGAGCCTCCAATAGCTTAATTGCAAATTCCTTCCCACTAGACCCCTGCAGATAAGAGCCCCTAGCCATTCAGCCCTTCTTATCTAGGGAACAGCATATAGTTCCAGTCTGTCCCCTGCCAACTCACAGGGTAATTCAAACAAGTCAATCACATTCTTTCATGGGAACAAAGAAGCACCTCATTGTCTTGGTACTATAAACCTACCTTGTACAGTGCCCATTGATTCACTCTGTTTCAGAGTGCAGCCCCTTTGTGGTCCTAGGTGGCATGTGGCCTTCCTGCCTTGGGCTGTGTGTATATGTGCCTAATATACTCCTGTCACTTCATGGGTCCAATGTTGGGTGTCCATGTTTGGTCATCAGTTAGCCCTATGGTGGAATCTCCATCACTAATGGGGTGATATGACTAAGACAAGCTATGGAGTAACAGTCTAACCAAAATGTGTTAACAATCACTTAAGGGCTATTGGTTTCTTATTAAAACAGTCTAAGAAATTCGGTAATTTTATCCCATGCCTACATCTCCAATGTTATTTTTCAAAAGTGGGATACAGTACCCATCTATTCTAAACAACTTATGTTGTTTTGTAACTTTCCACATTGTGACAAATACATATACCTTTACACTCTGTTGTTTTCTCTGTATAGAAAAATGTTGTTCATGCTTCTAAAATGCAACACAGTCACGTTTTCCCATACACCCCATTGAGAAGCTGTTTTGTATCTTCCTTTATGTTCTCACTACACTGTTTACAAATACCCATTAAAGCACTTATTATGCTATATTGCAGTTATTTGTTCACATAACTTCCTACTGTACTAGCCTGTAACCAGCTTGAGAAGATAGTCCTTATTGGTCTTTGCATTTTTTGAATTTACCATATAATCTATTATCTGGCAGGTGATATCAATGTTTCAAAATTCTTGCTTAATAAATGCTTTTAAATAAATGCATGGATCATTGTATTGCTATATCTAGCCAATGTCTGTTTTATATCCATAAAAGTCACTATGTAAGTGTATCCTTGATTTCTCTTCTCTCTCCCTTAATCCTTCTGTTGATTTAAGGAGTTGAGGGGCTGAAGCATCATTCAGGTAGGGGAACCTCAGATCTCTGACCACACATGGCATCTGCTGGTCACCAGGCATCACTGTGATCACTCTTGTGGTCTTTGGAAATTGGCCTTCATACATTCTGAGAGGACTACAGTCCTAAGGTAGCCTCTTTGCTTATGTCCACATGAATCACTGCAGTCTTTTTATTTCCTAATTAGACTCCTTTGGATGTATGATGCTTTCTTTTCTTTTGCACCTTCTCAGGAACCAAGAAATTCTGTTTTTTCTGGGTACTAGGTTACACAGACTCTGAGCCTTTCCCCAGGCACTGCACTCATCCACCCTGTACTGCTATTCTGACACCATGCTTTGAGCCTCCCTGGGCTGTACCCTGGGAGATAAAGCACTTTGTCTCTAGCTTTGGGATCACTTAGACATATACTGCATTTGTTTTACCCAGATTCCCCAGTTAGAATATTCTTTCTACCATTTGTAAACTCATTTTAAAGTCACAGTAAATTATATCTTCTTAGGTAAGCATTACCTAAAGGGAAATGCCATTGTTCCCTCTTGAATGTGAAGGGATCTCAACTTCTGAACTTCTGTTTGAGTATCTTGCCATCTAGCTGGTATTTATTGCATAATGCTTTATGATATTGGCATATATTTATAAATATATGTATGCTTTATGTTTCCCAACTACTTCATGTATTTGTTTTAGCTTTTCAACTACAGCTTAAACTTCTCTTTCCCATTTTTGAAAGACTCTTTGTTTTAGTCAGCTTTTTTTTCACTGTTATGACTAAATGATCCAACCAGCATAATTGTAGAGGAGGAAAAGTTTATTTGAGGGCTCACAGTTTCAAAGGTCTCAATCATAGACAGCAGGCTTCATTCCTCAGGGTTCTAGGTGAAGCAAGACATCATGGCAGAAGAGTGTAGCAGAGAGAAACAGCTCACATGGTGATCAGAAAGCAGAGAGAGAGATCTCCACTCTCCAGATACAAAACATATACCCCATAGCCACATCCCCAATGAACCACTTTCTCTAGCCTCACCTCACCTGCTTCCAGCTACCACCTACTTAATCCCATCAAGAATGAATTCACTGATCAGGTTAAGGTCATAACCTAATCATTTCTCCTCAAAACCTTCTTGCATTGTCTTACATGTGAGTTTTTGTCTCACATCCAAACAAAAACACTCTTTTCAGTAAGTGCAAATTGTCCAAAATTATATCATTCCTTTAAAAATTGCATCTAGCATGATTTATGTGTATTACTTTTGTATCCTTCTATCAATCCACCACCATAATTGAACTTTGTAGTTGTTTATTGAATAGCCTCCTGGAAAATGAAACACAGCAAACTTTACACCAAATCAATGTTTTATATCAAATCAAATTTCACTAGAACAAGGACAATCTCCAAATGTCAACAATTGTTGTTCAACCTTATATCAAACAGTATGTAATATTACAGCATTTTAATATGACAATGGAAGTGGGACAATCCTTGAGAGCTCATAGTAATTAGATTTGCAGATGGCCTTAAATCTTTTAATTTTTAAAAATTTTAAACACAATGGGGAAAAGAATTAGATAGTGCATGTCAGCTTAGTTACATTGTAAAGCAAAACTTAATATCAAATGACATATGCCATCCATGCATGGGCTTATCCAATAGCAGGAAAAGTCTGTGTTTTGCAAGACAAGGTCAGACTAAAAGATTTAATCCAACCAATTCAATATTTGATGAGCAATACACATGGCATGTGTTTGTCTAAAGAAAGACCTAAATGCCTGGACAAACACCTAGGCTCCTAGAAATATAAAGATTTTTTTCTTTTTTTTTCGGATTGTGCCGAGTAGAAATATTGTCCCTATTACTGTGAACATTTTTATTATTATGTCTCAACAGGAGTGCTCTGGTTGAGAAAGCACTTTCATTCTAAGTTTCTTGCTCCCCATAGGCTCCAAGTTTTGTATTTTTACTTTCAAGCCAGAACTGATTTTTTTCCTTCTTTTGGAATGCTTGATAAAATTCAGGGTGGCCCATTTTGGGTTATTGAAGCATAGAAATGAAAATGTATTTTTCATCAGATAGACAATTTTTCAGGTACTCTGGGGATAGTTAACTTAAGAAATCATTTTGAAGAATCAAACTTCTTTCAAACTATAACTATTCAAGAAAAGCTATTTCATCAGAAGTAAGACCAAGGAAATAAATGAGTGGTGGATTGAGAGTTGAAGGGGATATAGAATCTGCAACCTGAATAATTAGTTTTGCTATAAATACTTTAATCAGTCAGTTTTCTTTTGTAATATGTAGGAAAGAATTAGCCTAATAAAAGTTCCTGGGACTGCAGTTTCCCCTCTTCAACTTGTGTTTTTTTACACCAATGTCTTGGGTCCCAAGGCCTTCCTTTGTGCATACTCTCAAGTCTAAAATGAGGGTGGTCCTTGAGACTCAGTCATCCCTCCTCTACTTTCCTTCTATGTTTCTCATAAAAACCATATCTAGGGTCTACGACATTATCTATAGAGGAAATTTGTCTTTGCCTCTTAACACAGCTATATTTCAGTTACCTGTCCTTCTATTTTTCTGCTAATTATTTTCTTGTCCTGGTGTTAGGGGACAGACAGTTGCGAATGGTGGGAATGTAAGGTTAATAGAATATTCAATAAAATGAGTCCATTGTGCTGACCCCCATATGCTTTCTTTTCCAAGAAAAATTTACCTGCAGCCTTGCCTGGACTAAGTGACAGGCTATGTCACATTCTTCAGCAAACTACTTGTTATCTGCAGGAGAAATGCAGAACAAAAATAATGTCCATGAGAGAAACTCAAATTACCCTAAAGGGGAAAACTTGTGTGACCTTTTTCATAGACCAGACTCCAAAACTCAGGGAGATAAGTATAATTCCTCCTAACCACAAAATCTGTAAGAATGTATGGTTAAGAATCCAATTAGAACTGATCAGCATGGGCCAACATGACCTAGAGTTGTCATGGCAGTGTGCACTTGAAAGTCTAGTGTTATTTTGCTGCCAATCAAAAGTCAAGTGGTGGACCTGAGCAGAACTCTCTAGAAAATTTTCTGGGTTCCCCAATAAAACCGGAGTACAAGAGAGGCACGTTGTCCTCCTCTTCTCTGAGAGGACCCACTTGCTTCCCTTGAGAGTGTCCCCTTTCCCTTTGCCCCATCACTTCAATACACTCATTCCTGTCACTCTGAGCCACATGTCTGTGACTTGATGACAAGAATTGGAGTTTGAAGGGGAATCTTCATGTTGCCTTAGTTTCCTGAAAGGAAATCCCAGCTCTGTAACACTGGGATTCCAACAACTAGATTTTCAAAGGAGAAATTGTTATTTATAGCAGTAGTTATCATGATAACAGCAATGTGTTTGGTAGACAAAGTCAAATTACTTTACCAGTGTCAGGGAACAGAGCCAAGGAAGTTAAGTGCTGCCTCAGTAAGCCAATAAATTGCAGGGCTACTACCCAACTGCTGGAATGGAAATCAAATTGTAAAAGCAGCTAAGTACTATGAGACTGTGCAGTATTCTAGAGGGAACACTGCTCCATCCAACTTCCCACAGGTCTCTTTTATCTGTTTTGTCTGTCCCCCAGCTTCTGTGTGCGGCACATCTAACTGACCTTGTGACATCCTTCAGAGGACTGTCCATGGGTCATTGGAACTGCTTGCTGATATTCGTGGACACTACCTGATCCAAACCCCATGCAGATGGGAGAGAGAAATAGGCTGTGGGTGTGGCACTCAAGATTGTAATGGTCATGAAAATGTTGGCCAGCTTTTCTGAAATAATTAGAATAACTGTAGTCAGGATGTGATTAGATTAGATATTTAATAGGATAGGGTTATTAAAATGCCTAATTTTTAGAACTATGCAGATGTTAAGAACTTTGAAGTCAATTGTGTTCCCATAATTCTTTCCACTGGTACCTTACTTAGAGAAAATCATAGTTTCACTATGTGTAAACCACTAATTTATAAAATCTTACAGGGATAGAGATTCCATTGCTCTTGAAATTCTGTAATCTTTTTTTCCCATAAATTAAGCCAAAGTTTTTAATTTCTTACGCTCAGTAGACTATTGACTGCATTGAGCCAAACCCTCTGTGTTTAGTTACATTCATTTTTGTCTCATTTTATTTGGAAATGGAGACTTACTCATCATCATTATCAGGATAATGATATCTTATACACTGGAATTAGTATTATGTTGACTTCTCTTAGGTTGACAAAATACTTCTGTTCTTTGTGCATTTGTTTTCCAATCATTTAGTCATCTTTCTATTTTCAGATTCCTTTCTAAGTTTTTTTCTCTGAAGTGTATAGCCCAGAACAAAACATGGAGTAAGTGTAGTTCATATATTAAGTAATCAAAGCCTGTGAGTATTTGATTGCTCTACTGGATACCATGGTAAATTTACATTAGACTTCTTCCTGGAGCATTGCATTTATGCCTGTGTTCCCAGTGCCAAACTACTATATGAATGAATGAATGAATGAATGAGTGAGTGAATAGAAACACAAAGCAATATAAGTATGTTTTCTTTTTTCTTTTTCTTGTCAGCTCAAAACATTTTTTTTCCTCTCTTTCAAAAAGCAGCATGGGTAAATCACTATGACTTTGGAGTTAAGACTTGGAATCATGGGAGGAGAAGCAACCTAGTATTTTGCAAAAGCATTCAAGACTTGGGCCAGGACTCATGGTGCACACTTGTAATCCCAGATCCTCTGGAGGCTGAGGCAGGAGGATTGCAAGCTCATAAGCCAGCCTCAGCAACTTAGTGAGACCCTGCCTCAAAATAAAAATAAATAGGGCTGGGGATGTGACTCAGTAGTTAAGTGCCCCTGAGTTCAATACCTGTTGCCAAAAAAAAAAAAAAGCATTCAAAACTTAGGTTTGAATCTTAACTTTGCTTTTCTCAGCTGTAGGATGTTAAGCAAATTGCTTAAATTCAGTCTTCTCCATAAAAGGGGAATTTTGATAGGAACTTTGATGACTGGAGACAATGTATATGGTAACATCATTGAGACCTTCAGGTTCAAGAACTGAAGAAAATCTTGGTAGAAAGGCTTTAGCTGTCTTGAGATACTTTGAGACATCTTTGCCTGACAAAGAATTTACTGATTCCTTTGTGATAATGTAAGGTACAATGAAAGAAATACCTGATTTGGAATTAGGAGATCTGAGTCTATCCTCTGATGCTAATCATCTCTGTACTTGAGCAAACTAGTTAGTCTTTGTGGGCTGCTCTTGCCTCCTCAATAATAAAACAAGGCAGTTGAAACAGAGGACCTCAAGTCTTCTTCTAAAATTTTGTGATTCCGAGAGTCACTTTGAAGAATTTAGGAGAAACTAGGGGAAAGTAGTGAAAACATTTGAGATGGTTAAGATACAAAGAGGGAGTTCTATAAGAATAGGTGCAGGTGATTATCAAAAAAGAAAGTTTCTATAGTTGAACTAGATTTAACAGACAAGAAAAGCATTGCTCTTTTATCATATTTTGGAAATTTGGATTCTCTCAGAATATTTTGTAGGGATCATTGGCATTGAATATTTTGATACATGTAAATTACATGCTCCAAAAATTTCTCTAAAGACATTGACCCTCAATCTTTGAATGAGAGAGCATGAGGTTGAAAGAAAGAAGCAAAAATACCGTTAAGGTAAGAGAGATTAAGTTGGTTGGGGTCAAAATGGTCAATGAGACTGCTTTCTTTCCCATTTTGTTCTTATGAACCTACATCAGATGCATTTATTTTCAAGAGAGAATTTATTTTATTTTCATATGTTTCTGGAAGGTGTGCAATGAACTATTTTCAGCTATTTCCACTTACTTCGTGCTGAGACTGACTCACCAGGACCCCTGTTGGGAGGCCAGAGCATTAAGATACAGACCATACTTTCTCTCATCCCTGTAAAACTTAGAAATCAAGGAGAAATGAGTTGGTTTCAGATGTGTCCACTATTATACGTGATGCCAACCAGTGGACATGCTGATGCCTAAACAAAGATGGATCAAGCTTTAATTTTTCATTTCAAATGGTAATATCCACAATACAAATAATATATCCATCCTCAGCAACATGAATATGAATTCAATTACCTACTTTCTCTTTTATAAAAATGGCAGAGAAGTTGATAATCATGCTGTGAAATAAGACATTACACTGGTATAACAGCTATTATAAAAATGTTATAAAACTTTTATTGTTAAAAGTCATTTTTATTAATGATATTGAGGAAACAGAAAACAAATATGAAACTAAAAATTCTTTATAATAAAACCTTCTTGAAAAAGACATAGATAATATTTTGCTGTGTATTATTTGTCTTTGTGTGTGTATGTGTATGTGTGTAGTCATGATTCCCCAAACTGAATTAATAATATGTGTGTTATTTGAAAAAAATTTAAATAAGTGAGACTATATAATAATTTTTTTCCTGACATTAAGTGTTCTTTGAGAATGTGGTTCCAGGAATGAGGTAATGATAGAGCAGATAAATAGAAAAAGAACAGCAGTGGTGAAAAGTGAGCTGGGAAGGCTCTGTGTGCCTGATGAATGAAGTAGGGAGGGTTTTGTGTGCTATGCAATGGGGGAGTAGGATGTGGTAAGTTACTGTGCAGAATACGCATGAAGTCATTGATCCCACTAATTTAAAAAGAAGCTAATTAGATGGTTTGGCTGGACAAACTAGGACAGCTGAGACTCATCCATCAATCATGGAGAAAGTACTGTGGACTTCCATGCACTAAACATGCACTTTAGACTCAGATACTCGGGTTTGAATTCTGCCTCCTACATTCATTAGATGTGCCATCCAGACAAGTTATTTTATTTATTTATTTATTTTGGATGCATCATAATTAATTTAATAAACTTCATGTAGCTGGAAAATTAGGTTGTTTACATTTTTGTTACTGGAGATAATTCTTTGATGAAAATCTGTGCACATAATCTTGAGAGCACAACATTTCTATAGATTTATTTCTTAGGTGAAGCTTTATTAAGTTAAGTGGCTTGAATATTTTAAAGATATTTGATGTGTGTTTCCTTGGTGTCTTTACTCAAATTCCCAGAGATGAGTGTCTTTAATCTCCAGTACTATAATATTGGGTTGTGTGGCTCATTATCAGCCTCTTGATCATTTTTTAATTAATTAATTTATTTAGATGCATTTCAAGTCATAGTACATATCAGACAAGTTATTTTTTACCTCTGGACCTCAGTTTCTTCATCAGTAGAATGAAGATGCACAGGTTGGTTTGGGGATTACATGACATGACACATATAAAGCATGTGGCTTAGTTCTGGCATGTGTTCAGTAGTCATTTAATTGTACTGTTCTTCTTTTTAAAGTTAGGCCATAGAAGTAAGATCACCTGTTTTTTCCAACAAATTTAGTCTTGTTAGTGGGTCTATCAAAGGCCTCTGTTTCTCAGAAGAGAAACACAACATACTTATATGTTTGTTATTTCTCTTATAAAGAATTACGCAAGAAGTTGGGGGTGGATAATTTTCAATCAGTTTTCACTACCAATCAAATATTCAGTAACAGATTAAAACAGCTTGGTTTACACAGGAAAAAATATGGATATAGTGAATGTTCCTGAGATTGTTACTTTTTAAGACATTTGTCCTCTCCAGTGCACCCAGTCTGTTCTACATTCTTCCTCTTCTTCATACAGGTTCCCCCTGTGCCCTCCCTTCAGACCCTGGAGTTCCACCACTGATAAACTCTCCTTCAGGCTTGTCCTCATCACTTAGGATGAGGCATTCTAACTCCTGGAAGAATGTGTGTTGTCTGGGTTTGACTTGACCAAGCTGTGTGATCTAATAAAATGGGGATAGGGTGTGAACATGTGTACACACACTCACTCACACACAGACCCTATACTATATGAGTCTGCAATGAAGATTCAACGATGTTATGGTTAGATAGGAGGTGTCCTCCAAAAGCTCCTGTGTGTGACAATGAAAAGAATTTTAGAGGTGAAGTGATCTGGTTATGAGATATTTTACCCCATCAGTGCATTAATCTACTGATCGGGATTAACTGGGTAGTTACCTACCTGAAGACAGGTAGGATGTGGCTTGAAGATGTGGGTCATTTTGTACATGGTAATGAATATCTCTCTCTCTCACTCTCTCTCTCTCTCTCTCCTTCTTGGTACCATGTCCTGAGCTGCTTTCCTCCACCACATTCTTCTTCCCTCTGCCTGACCTCGGGTCCAGAGCAATGGAGCTAGCTGTATGGACAGAGACCTCTGAAACTGTAAGTGCCAAATAAATTTCCTCCTCTAAAACTGTTCTTGTCAGGTCTTTTGGCCTTAACAGTGAAAAAGCTGACTAAAACAAGTGAACTAAGGCATTAAGATATGTCAAGCACCTTCAACAATAACTGGTAGATAGTAGACCTTACATGTTAGCTTCTGCTTATTTTCTATGGTAATAAGGATAATGATGACTACCATATGTCCTTTTTTGGAGAACTAGATAATATATCTAAAATACATGATGTAGAACCTGGCTCACAATGAGACCAGGGTAATAATGTATGTAGTCAGTGTAGATAATGAATGATCAGGTCAGAAAGATGGGGGTCAATTCAAATAAAATGGAATAAAATGCTAATACCTGGAGAGCACTCCCCCCCCTCAACTGATTACTAAGTTACCAATATCTCCAGGGAATCACACCTACCAACACAAGGAGTTGCTAATGAGTACCCTCTGGGTGATTCCTTTCCTGTCTTTTGCGCAGATATGGAGGATAGGAAGATATGGGTAGCTCTTTTCCTGCCTTTTGGTCATGTAGGCAAGATAGAAGGAGTAGGAGGGATGAAAAGAAAGAAAACCTGAGGTCTATAAAAAGACAAGATACCTCCACTCCCACAGGCACCAGCTCTGGGTTCCCTTCTTTCCAGATGTCTATCTCTGTCCTATTTCTTAAATAAAACTCTCTTTCTGTGCTTGCCTTGGCATTTCTCAGGTGTTTAATCTTCAACAATGGGGGAACAAGGACCCGATCCTGATTTCCAAGACTGCTATCAATTGTAGCCCTCATGGATAATAGTGATTAGTGTCCAGGTCCCCAGTCCTGTGAAATCTTTTTAGTTCCTGAAAAGAATGATGTTCTCTCCCACCTCCAGACCTCCACATATTCTGCTCCCTTTGCCTGGAGCACTATTCTCTTTTTAGTAACTCCTACTTGCTCTTCAGACTTATGGGTGCCCATCACTGCTCTGGAAGCTGTCTTTGTCAACTGTTCAAAAGAGTCAGGTACCCCTGCTGTGTCTCCCTGCTTGTCTTAGCACTATGTATTTCTCTAGTCAGGGCATTTATTATCCTTTATGGTAATTGTTTATTTTATTGTTTTTATTCAGTAGCCTCTATGAGAAAACAAATTGAATTTCCTTTGCATAACCTAGACAGGACTTGATATATAATGTGCATTACACAAGTAATAATAATAAAAGTGCTCCATAAAATGAGAAATGGAGAAAAAGGTAGAGAAAAACTAGGGCAGAGTAATTCCATGAAATTCAATTGGCAAGTGTATTTCAACAAGGGATTACCAAAAAGTGTCAGATGCTAAAACTCAGATTAAGTTGAGAATTGAAGGTTGTAACTGGGTTTGGCCCTCAGGAAATGACCTGTGACCTGAGAGAGAGCAGGAAACAGATTGGAGAGGCAAGAGTAATGAAAGGGAGATGACATTGAGTAACTAGAGTAGATCTGTTTTTCAAAAAGCTTGGTAGTAAAGTAAGAGACCAAGAGGGCAACAGCCAGGGAGAATAGAACACCTAGAGATAGATCAGGAAGCTTAAACATCCTCCTAAGTTAGGTCAAGGAGTCAATGCAAAGGCCACAAGGAAGACTTTTTAATCCTTATGATCCAATGAGAGAGGAAGGGCTTTAGTTTCTGTGATTTTTGTCTGAGGACTAGAGTAAAGATGATTTTGTTCCCATGTTTTATTTACACTTGCACACTTTGATTATGTATATCATTCCCTGAATGTCTGGCATTATTTTTAGCAATACCCCTATCCCACTCTACTCCGATTGCTAAAGACTCAGGAAAACTAGGTCACATTTCATTGTCAGTGAGAATATTTGAATGTCATAAAGACAAAAAATTGCTTTATCCATTTTTATTTATAAAACATTTTTTGCAGTATTTCATAAACAGAACCTGATAGAAAAGTGAACAAGTGATACATTTATTCTTGAAAATATAAACACTCTCCAGATATATTATACACATATTTAGAATGGCTAAATTAAAAATATGTAGGATAATAATTTTAAAATTTGTGCTTTTGTTTTGAAACTTGATATTTGTTCACTTAAAAGAACACTGGCGGGGCTGGGATTGTGGCTCAGTGGAGAGCGCTTGCCTCTCATGCATGAGGTGCTGGGTTCGATCCTCAGCACCACATAAAAATCAACAAAGATATTGTGTCCATGTACAATTAAAAAAAAAATCAAAAAAAAAAAAAAAAAAGAACACTGGCAGGACTCACCAGGGACTGCTGAATGCATATTACAAAGAATACATAAAGAGTCAGCCTCTATTTGCCATTTGTCACTGTCTAAATTCCTCAGTGATATGTAGAATTACTTAAAGGCTTTATGTTTATTAGAACACTGTAAAAGAGGGAAACAGACAATACCTTTTAGAAAAAAATGTTCTTCCTGCTATGAAGAATGTAATCACATACCCAAAAGGGAAGGATTTTTATGTATATTCTAATTTGTAGGAGCACTCTGCATACCTTCAGCGCCTCGCCTCCCCTCCCACTTTTTCCACCCTATGCTGATTGACTGCGCATCTGACACAGAGCAGTACCCCATTGGCTATAACCTCAGGGCCATGATTGGTCTGAGGACCTTTCATAAGCTGTTACACTTCCTGTAATAAACAGGTTCTGCATCTTGCTCTGGCAGAGGAGTCTTACCTACCCTCGGAGTCTGGGGTGAGTGACTCTGCAACTGTCCACCCCATACCTTGTCCAGCATTTCCACTGGGCATGCGGTCCCTGGGGCACAGCCACAAGCACGCCTTTTCCCAAGGCTTGGGCCCCGCCCCCTAGGGGGCGGCAGGGGCACTACTGGGTAGCGTTGATCCCAGCGACATCAGGCCCACACAGTCGACCGTGGCCAGGGCCTGGGGGGGGGCAAGAGGGGGAGAAGCGGGACCAGCCCACCCAGAGGGGCCGCCACCAGGGGAAGTTTCCCGAAAGTAGGAGGAAACACTAGTGAAAAGAAACCGAAAGCAAAGACAGAAAAAACTATGAGGATTGTGAGAAGAGGAAGGTGAATGCGAGTTTGAGTCTCAGGAGACATAAAGACACAGAAATGTTTAGGATCAGGGTATGTCTCAGAGGACCACATGCCACGGGCGTTATGGCGGTTCCAGTCATAGGGCTGATCAGATTCTCATGTACGACTGCTAGACGAACCAGGAAGTGGAACTATGTTCCCTGACCTAACTTTATCGCACAAAGACAAACAGACACAGGGGACAATCACAAAAAAGCTGGTGTTACCTTCAGCAGCAAGACAAGAAAGATGGGGGACTGCCACAAATTCACTTACCGAGGGGTCAAGCAGGCCCTAGAGCACGTGGAGTCCAAAATGTTTTTATGTCATGCCTTGCGTAGTTCTGCAGACAAGCTGAGGTCCCGGGGGATGAAAGTAAGGGGTCCTTAGGAAGAACAAAATGGGGTCCCACTGGACGAGGTGTGGGGTGGACGGTCACAGAGTCACTCACCCCAGACTCCAAGGGTAGGTAAGACTGCTCTGCCGGAGCAAGATGCAGAACCCGTTTATTCCAGGAAGTGTAGCAGCTTATGAACGATCCTCGAACCAATCATGGCCCTGAGGTTATAGCCAATGAGGTACTGCTCTGTGTCAGGTGCGCAGTCAATCAGCATAGAGTGGGAAAAGAGGAAGGGGAGGCGAGGCGCTGAAGGTATGCGGAGTGCTCCTACACTAATTCACTGCAGATTCTTTATCATGGAGAAACAATGCACAGGCAAATACACAAGAGAAAAAAAATAAACAGGCAACAATGTTAAAACTTGTGGAATTGAAAGTATTTTTACTGAGCAATTATTAAAGATCAATTTCAATAGGGAATATGTGCACATGTAAAATATGCAAAAGGTACAAAGTGAAATTTAGTGAAAATGAAATCTTTTCTTGACCTCTAGTTCCTAGTTACCCAATCTCCACCCTAGAAGAAATTATGTTCATTTCTTACAGGTCGTTCTGAAGACATTCTTTGTATTTACAAATGTGTACATATTTATAATCTTTCTTCATTAGTAGCAGACATACCTTGTCAAACACATTACTTTTAATGGCTGTTCGATTTAGAAAGTAAAAGATGGACATTCTTAGCCAAAAGATCATTGGCCATGAGGTTATTAATGAGACTTCCACCTCTTCTTCCTTCCCATCCATTAATGTGCACAGAGGCTTCTATTTTCTGCTGGGGTAAGAGGGAGGAGAAGGAAGGAATTTGGGTGGTGTAGTTTGTGGTTGTGGGGAGCTAAGAATGGGAGTTATTTTGGCCCATAGACTGGGTTGGGCTGTCCAAGCTGAGAAAAGTGGCAGTCAGAAAAATAATGGCACTGGTTTTTTTTGTTTCTGTTTTTGTTTTGGGGAGAAATCTAGGGGACTCATGGGAAGTCCATGACCAAAGTTAATTTCTGGGAAAGATGAACCATTTCAGAGTCTTGGTGACCAAATGCGGCAAGCAATTGGAGTGGAGGCTATTTCCCCTACTTCCCCTTGGAACCTAGCAATGATCTGACACTCCTCAAATCTGGAAGCAGACAATTTGGAAAATTATAAGCCAGCCTAGGAAAGGAAGAAAAAACAGACACTATGCAGTTACAGACTGGGTTGTGGGCATATATGTGGCACCCTTTTGGGAAACTACCAAAAATATCTTTGGGACACTCAGAGATGCACTAATTACTAGTCATCAAAAGCAGTTGGGGTTCTTGCCTCATAATTTGAGTATAAAAGTGGACTACAACTTTATATTCCCAATCTGGTAAGGCATGGGAAAATAGAGTTATATGCAAAAATGGAAAATCCTAACTATGGAACATATGTAATACCTTGTAACATGATGGCCAAATAAATCGTTTAAGTTGAAAAACAACAGATACCTATTTCAAGATGAAGACCTGGGTCAGAATTTACAAAGTAAGAAGCTGAGAATTGTAGATTATTCTTGAACTCCTCACTCTACTCAGGCATATAGAATGTTAGAGAAGAAGATGGAAATATAAATTCTTAGGAGGATTTCTTTGGAAAGATGTACTAAGATTCTGTGCCTCCTACAAGGACAAGTTATGAAGTATGCTTTCTCCTTATTTAAGTCAGTTCTTTCACTGAGACACATGGAGAGTCTGATATGTATACTTCAAAGTTGAAGTGTACTGGAATTTGTCTCTCTCCTGATAAATCGCAAGGGTGATAGATTGGTTGGGTAACTACATCAGACAAGGAAGGAGAATTTATTATGTTAAGACTCCCATCCAGCACTCCTAAAGTTCACCAGGACTAAGAGCAGGTATGCTTGTTATGAATGCTATGTTATCCAAAGGTGAGAGAGCTTAGTCCTGGAGTCATACCAGGATTTCCAAAAGGGATGCAGAGGGACATTGGAGGTATTGCTAGATTACTAGGGGCTGAAAAAAACATGCATATCAGGTAGCTCCCAGGACCTGAGAACTTCAGAAGGGCATTTCCAAGCAATTGAGTAAAATCTCAAAATAACTTACTAAACTGTCCCTCAGTAGAATCATATTTAAGTAAAAGCCAACACCATGGAGTACTGCCAATCCATGACCTAAGAACCCTTGATTTCCTTATCTCTCTTGTTGGGGCAGACCCAAAATGGTTGTAGTTAGGGTCCCTCATGGAAGTGTCTCTGTTACATTTTTAATGTGTAGCCAAGGTCTTGAATCAGCTATGTTATAGTTAGTGTGTGGTCAGGCTCAGAAACACTCTAATTCAATGTATGTACTCAAGGTCATAAGCATTTGTGCACGTGCCCACTTATGTAACCTGTTGGCAATGTCCTTTCTTTGGCCTGCATAAAAAAGGGACTATGGAAATGCCCCTGGAGGCAAAGTGGAAATGACTGGAGCTAAATGGAACTGGCTAGAGGCTGGCGAGGGGCTATTGCCTCCTCAAAATAAAGGATGATCAATATTCCCACCATAACATACATCTTCTTTTAACTTCTGGATCCTCGAACCTTGCTTCTTGGGCCTGAGCTTTGCCCTCTGTGTGACATCTTGCCATCTCTCCATCTCTCCAGGTGCAGACCTCCACCCAAGGGCCAGAAATCTTATACGAAGGTTTCTGAGGGAGGGAGCAAGGAGAGCACTGGGCAAAAATTAAGGGGCTGAACATACCCCAAAGGCTCCAACGTTAACTCAAGTTCAGAATTGTGGCGACTACAAGTAACTGAACATTTTAACTGAGGCAGGACTATGTAGCAACTGATGGCAACTGTAGTGACCAATCATTTCATTTTCATGCGTGGATAGGGAGTGAACCAGTTTTACCAAATACATAAAGTCAGTACTGTAAAATTTCATCCTATGAGCTGTGGCTGTATCAGGTGGCACTTACCTGTAGGCATGAGGGCAAGACAAAATAGAAATTGTTGATTTCACCAGCATTTTCCCTCCCTTCCTGTCTCCCAGTGATTCTTCATTTTAATGGATTTATTTCTTGCAAGGGTACTAACACTTTCCAGTCACAGCTTGTATATCACTTTTTCCTTCATTTATTCTCTCAAGTTTTCTTTCATGATCTCCGGCATGGCCCTGACCATTAATTCTGCTCTGCTCAGGCTGATTTACTCACTGTCCTGAGCTGGCAGTGGCAGTTGTCCTATGTGCATTTCCTTCCTCTTCAAAAAATACAGACCATTAGAGGAGAATTTCATGAGGACATCACCCTCTGGCCCTATGAATACCTGAGTCAGGGTGGCTGCATTCTGACTGCAGGAATACGCCAACACCTTGTGATTTACTTGAAGTTTTTTTGGCAGATCATTGATAACAGAATATGCCTATAGCAATATTGGATCGTTCATCAAAAGCAGGCCTTCACCTGGCAGGTTTTAAGATTGTAGATTATAAACACATGCAGAAATATAAACATCATGCTGAAATATAAACATCATGCCATTAGCCCTGGAGGCAAAGAACCAGGTTTTGACTTCTATCTGCACTGAAAGGTAAGGTGCATTTTTTCAGATTTGAGATGATGGCTTTACATAGCAGAGAAGAGATGACCACTATCTATGAAATAAGATAAGAAGAATAACATATTTAGCAAAGTACTAGTGCTAAGTAAGCATTTGCTAAGTAAGTATTATTATTATCCCATACCATTCTGATTCCAAATTTGCCTATCTCTTAGTAATTCTTCCTCTGTTTCTTTCCTTTCATTTCCTTCCTTCCTTTCTTTTTCTTTGGTCAATTATACTTTGTTTCCATGGGGTTTTCTTTCTAGCTCAGGGAATCCTCTTAATCATTATAGAATGTTTAAATGACTTTCAAATAATCCAAAGAAGGATGTCCATCCCTGCAACACAGAATTCAAATTCTTTCCCATCTAATTTCATGCTAAAGTTATAAAATGGGAAAGAACATGGTTGAATTGCAACATGTGAAGTCAAATCCCATGCTCAGTTGATGATTTTCTTTTTTTTTTTTCCGCTTTCTTATTGTTCTACTTCTGAGCATATTAAAATTTCTAATTTTAAAAAAATATTTTTTGATATGAAAGCTGCTTTTGGACTGTCATTATAAGCCTCCATTTCCATTGGAATCCTTAGTACATGACTTTCTCTGGAATATACAGCACTAGAATTTCTTTGGTTCCTGGGAAAACTCTGTTTTTTTGTTTTGTTTTGTTTTTATTTCAGATAGAATCAGGATACCAGTTTGCATAATATTCAAGTTTTCCTGCCTGACGATGGGTAGAGGATAAAATATATCTTCTGGAACAAGAGATAGGCCCTTGGACCTTCACTGTGGTATGTTTGGTTGATGGAAGAAAGAAAGTAGACCATTTGCTTCAATAGGATTCAAGAACAGGTATCTTAGAAGTGCAAGCAAGTACACAGCTCATGGACCTTTCAGAATGTTAATGGGTTTCTACAGACACTTTGTCAGGTACTTTATTCCACCATGTTAAAATAGAATTTCTTCTAGAAATAAAAATAAGTCTGGTAGGATTGGTCAATCTTTTGGAATGTAACACATTATTTTTCTGGTGATGGGTTATATCTCAAGGAGGTAGAGTGGTCCAGTTGTTGCTTGATAAACAGATGCAAATATTTTATCACCTTGATGGATAGCTGTCAGAGAAATTGTAGGTGGCTGGGAAAATCTCTAAAAATGCTTTACTGCATTAACACAATGGTGTTATGCCTGTGTTAGCCTATGGCTTTAGTATAAATTGTACTCTGAGGGCAAAACAGTAATTTTTTTGTTTGTTTGTTTTAGTTGTAGATGAACACGATATCCTCATTCATTCTATGTGGTGCTGAGGATCGAACCCAGTGCCCCACACATGCGAGGCAAGCGCTCAACCACTGAACCCCAGCCCCAGACCCGCAAAACAGTAATTTTAACAAATGTAACTTAGGTGAATGATACCAAAGATTTAAACAGGTTCATGGTCAGTGTGCCATTCAAGAATCAAATAGTGTTGAATTAACTGACTTGTAGTTTGGAGAGCTATTGTTCATCTGTCACTGTATCCCCAGCAAGAAAACTTGTCAACAGTTGAGGACTGGATTCCTGTCCCTTTCATTGCTTCTTCCTATGGTCTGATTCAGAAATTCAAGTGAATCCTCCTTCTGTTGAATTCAAAGTCTGCCTAACAAGACAGGCATGTGAAAGACTAAACATTTCTATAGTGTTTTTAAAATTAAATTTATGGGAAACTCATTTTATTTTATTTGTTCAAACCCCAAGAAGGAATCTGGAGAAAATTTCCACATAGTGGTAGAATTTGCACATGTTTAAGGTGATTAGATTAATTATCGGATGCCAGTCCATAGGTTCATCATTCCAAGTCTGGTGAACTGATTCAATTTTCTTTCATAGAGAGTTTGTAATTTTATGTGGTACAATAAAATATTTTATAACAAATATCTTATCAATGTAGAATTTTCAATAAACTAACCCTGAGGCAACATAACTGTAAGGTTAAGAGGTAAATAATAAGAACAAAATTAAAACACCTCTGTGGTTAACAGAAAAATTTTACAGGAGGGCTTCTTACATTTGCTCATAAAAACAAAGATGGCAAAGACACATTCAAGGCCTGACTCATTGGACAAGTAAAGATACAAGGGTCCACTTTTAGATTAAGACTGTTTATGACATACACAAAAAGCAAAAGATACCAGCTCCCCATGATGCTCGTGTTTAAAAAAAAAAAAAAGGTAAAAATTACTGACACTCAAGACCCCAAAGATATGGAGCTGGATGGCTATAATGTGAGTTGTGGTCCATTTCATCATTGAGGAGCCAATTCAAAACTTTAGCAAAGTAGTTTATATTCAGTAGCTTTATCCTGAGAAGGCCTAAACAGAAAGCCCTATACTTCCTCAAAACCTAGGAAATAATTAGGTTTGTCACAATAGTCCCCAGAGGGAGGAGGCCTCAGAGCAATTCCTCACAGATATCCCAGCTGTCTTCCTGTAGCAGGATCACAGTGTTCTGCTCATAGGCAGGTAAGTGTAATTCAGATGGTCACCCATGTAGATAAGTACAAGACTGCCAGGTATTATGGTAGAGTCCTTTCCTGCAGTCCTTCCGGGCATCCTTCTTGGTAAACAAGTTACATAGAAACTTGGTTCAGGACAACAGGACACATAGGTTTAATAAATTTTAATGAAACTAGGCTTTAGGCCTGATGGTTAGATCTTTTGATGTTGTTCATAACTTTACAGAAACTGGTGTATAAGTATTATTCATTCTTTTATTCTGACTATAGTATCATAACATTCTCAATACTTTGAGTTCTCATATTTCCTTTCCAGTTTTCTCACTAATCATCATTGTGATTCATATTTTGTTTTTAAAAACATTTAACCAACATTGAATTAAAGTAATTTTAAGCTTATAGTATTTATTTCCACACATTTAACACCAGGTCCAACATCTCACTAGAGATTCAAATGAGGAACAGAATTTAAAATACTTTAAAAAGTAAAATCAAATTCTAACTTTCAAAGTTATTGATGATTACAAAATCAATCCAATTTTTTCTTTGTAAATCGACTGCTCTAAACTTTGATGCAATAAGACAATTAGTGGCAGTCTAATTTGCATTTGAAGGTATTCTCTTTTCTTCATAGGATAGCATAATACAACAGAAACACGTATTTCTTAATTGACCAGAGATGTTTAGACCATTGCTAATAGGCACTTTTCAACAAGCACCATAAAGTAGCTAAGAGTACAGTATAGTGCCATTGTTTGTTGTTGCTGTTCTTTTGAATTTTTAGATTTTGGTGGTTATTTTAACACTAAGAATATTTCCTGTAGCTATTCAGACAATAATACTTTTTTATGTTTATTTGGTAATTCCCCTTGCTAAAATGCAGTTTTGAAAAAAATGCATTTTGATGATTATTAAGACACATTTTTATTTTACTTTTTTAAGTGTGCCAGAAGTTTATTGTTTTACTAAAATTTGGTGTTCTTGACCTTATTTAGGCTGGAAGTTTTTTTTTTTTTAATTTGTTCTTTTTAGATATACACGACAGTACAGTGTATTTTGACATATTACAAATACATGGAGTATAACTTATTCTAATTAGGATCCCATTCTTGTGGTTGTACATGATGTGCAGTTTCACTGGTCGTGTAGTCATATATGAACATAGGAAAGTTATGTTTGATTCATTCTACTATCTTTCCTATTCCCATCCCCTTCCCTTTTTGGGTCTTCTAAATATAGAATCATGTCATCAGCAAATAGGGATAGTTTGAATTTTTCTTTTCTTATTCATATCTCTTTAGTTTCTTTCTCTTTAATTTCTTTCTTCTGTCTAATTGCTCTGGCTAGAGTTTCAAGATGATGTTGAATAAAAGTAGTGAAAGAGTGCATCCATGTCTTTTTCCAATTTTTAGAGAGAATGCTTTCAATTTTTCTCCATTTAGAATGATGTTGACCTTGGGTTTAGCATAGATAGCTTTTATAATGTTGAGGTATGTTCCTACTATCTCCAGTTTTTCTAGTGTTTTGAACATGTAGGGGTGCTGTATTTTGTCAAATGCTGTTTCTGCATCTATTGAGATAACCATATGATTCTTGTCTTTAAGTCTATTGATATAATAAATTATGTTTATTGACTTCTGTATGTTGAACCAAACTTTCTTCCCTGGGATAAGCCCCACTTGATCATGGTGCACTATCTTCTAAATATATTTTTGTATGCAGTTTGCCAGAATTTTATTGAGAATTTTTGCATCTATTTTCATGTGGGATATTGGTCTGAAGTTTTCTTTCCTTGATATGTTTTTGTCTGCTTTTGGTATCAATGTGATGCTAGTTCCATAGAATGAGTTTGGAAGGGTTCCCTCCTTTTCCATTTCATGGAATAATTTGATGAGTATTGGTGTTAATTCTTCATTGAAGGTCTTGTAGAACTCGGCTGAGAATCCATCTGGTCCTGGGCTTTTCTTGATTAGTAGGCTTTTAATGGCGTCTTCTACTTCATTGCTTGAAATTGAGCTGTTTAAATTGTGTATGTTCTCCTGATTCAGTTTGGGTAAGTCATATGTCTCTAGAAATTTGTCACTGTCTTCAAGATTTTCTATTTATTGAAATATAAATGTTCAAAATAATTTCTGATTATTGTCTTTAGTTCAGTAGTGTCTGTTGTGATATTTCCTTTTTCATCATGAATTTTAGTAATTTGAGTTTTCTCTCTCTCTTTGTAAGCATAGATAAGGGTTTATCAATTTTGTTTACTTTTAAAGTACCAACTTTTATCAATTTTTTAAATTGTTTCTTTTGTTTTGATTTCATTGATTTCAGCTCTGATTTTAATTATTTCCTGTCTTCTATTGCTTTTGATGCTGATTTCTCCCCCTAGGGCTTTGAGATGTAATGTCAGGTTATTTATTTGGCTATTTTCTATTGTTTTAATAAGTGACCTCAATGCAATGAACTCTCCTCTTAGAACTGTCTTCATAATGTCCTAGAGATTTTGATACATTGTGTCGCTATTCTCATTTACTTCTATTTTTTTAAATTTCATCTCTGATTTCTTCTCCTATCCATTCATTATACAGTAGTGTAGTATTTAGTCTCTAGGTGTTAGCTTTTATTTTATCATTGATTTCTAATTTCATTCCATTAAGATCTGAGAGAATACAGGATATTATCTCTATTTTTTTCTGTTTGCTAGGAGTTGCTTTGTGACATAAGATATGATCTATTTTAGAGAAGGATTTGTATGCTGCTGAGAAGAAAGTATATTCAATTACTGATATATGAAATACTCCATATATGTCTGTTAACTCTAAATTATTGATAGCATTATTTAGTTCTATAGTTTCTTTGTTTAGTTTTTGTTTGGAGGATCTATCCAGTGGTGAGGGAGGTGTGTTAAAGCCATCCAGTATTATTTTGTTGTGGTCCATTTGCTTCTTGAAATTAAGAAGGGTTTGTTTGATGTACATTAATACTCCATTGTTTGAAGCATAAATATTTATGATTGTTATGTCTTCTTGATATATAATTCCTTTAAGCAGTATAAAATATACTACTTAGTTCCTTCTGATTAGATTTGGCTTGAAGTCCACTTTATCTGATAGAAAACCCTTCTTGTTTACATGGTCTGTGTGAGTGATATATATATATCTTTACATCCTTTCACTTTCAGTCTGTGGATATCTTTGCCTATGAGGTGAGTCTCTTGGCAATAGCATATTGTTGGACTTTTTTTTTTAATCCAAAGTCCAGTTTATGTCTTTTGATTGATGATCTTAGGCCATTTATATTCAAGGTTATTATTGAGATATGATATGATTCCCAGTCATTTTGGCTTATTTATGGTTTTTAATTTGACTTAGTTTCTTCTTTGATAGAATATTCCTTTATTGAAGTTCTTCCATTTCACTTTTTTCTTTTTTCATTTCATCCTCATGGAATATTTTGTTCAGAATATTCCGTAGTGCAAGCTTTCTAGTTGTGAATTCTTTCAACTTTTGTTATCATGAAAGGCTTTTATTTCATCTTCAAATCTGAAGTGTAATTTTTCCAGTATGGAATTCTTAGTTGACATCCATTTTCTTTCAGAGCTTTGTATATATTATTCCAAGACCTCCTTGCTTTGAGGGTCTGGGTTAAAAAATCAACTGAGATCCAAATTGGTTTCTGCCCCAATGAAATCTGACATTTTTCTATAGCAGCTTTTATCCTTTATTTTGTATGTTAGGCAATTTTATAATAATATGCCTTGGTGTGGGTCTATTGTAATTTTGTACGTTTGGGGTCCTATAAGCCTTCTGTATTTGATTTTCCATTTTATTCTTTAGGTGTGGGAAAATTTCTGATATTATTTCATTGAAAAGATTGTGCATTCCTTTGCTTTGTATCTCTGTACCTTTGTCTATCCCAATAAACCTTAAATTTGGTCTTTTCATGTTATGCCATATTTCTTGGAAATTCTGTTCATGCTCTCTTAACTCTTCCCTCCATGATCTACTTTATTTTCAAGATTATATATTTTGTCTTCATTACCTGAAATTCTATCTTCCAAGTGGTCTAGTCTGTTTGTAACTCTTTCCATTGCATTTTTAATTTGATTTATTGATTACTTCATTTCAAGGATTTCTGCTTGATTGATCTTTCCTCTCCTAAATTTTATCTCTTATTTCACTTCTTACATAATTCTTTACCTTGTGGATCAGTTTAAGTATGTACATTCTAAACTCCTTTTCTAGCCAGGTACGGTGGTGCAAGCCTGTAATCCCAGCACTGAGGGAGGCTGAGATAGGAGAATCATGAGTTCAAAGCCAGACTCAGTAACAGCGAGGTGCTAAGCAACTCAGTGAGACCCTGTCTCTACATAAAACACAAACTAGGGCTGGGGATATGGCTCAGTAGTTGAGTGCCCCTGAGTTCAATCTCCAGTACCAAAAATAAATAAATAAGTAAATAAATAAACTCCTTTTCTGACATTTCTTCTATAGTGGTGTCAATGGATTTTATTATTGTAGCATCTTGGTTTGTTTGGGGTGATTTGTTTCCGTGTTTTTTTGTGTCTACTAATCCAGCAATGTGGACCTGAGGCAGTACAGTTTCTACCCTGTAGACTTATTGTGTCCCTGAAGGTTTTTAGTACCTCACCTTTAAGGGGCCAAGAAATAATAACAGCAATCAATGCAAACCATATATAGCCTTAAATTAAATAGCTCCTATTAAGACACCTATAGTTTTGTCACAATAAAGAGAAATGATATGTTTAGTTATTGTTTACAACATAAATAGTAAGTTGCAAAAGTGTTTACAATTTCAAATGGTGGACAGAGAGAACAGAAGTGGTATATGATGAGATGTTCATGAGGAAGGAGAAGAGAAGAGAGAAGTAAAAAATTATAGGAAGAGTGATAGAGGGAATAATAGAGGTTGGCTATTTGTAGAAGAAAAGAGAGAAACAATCAAGGGAAACAGATAAGTGAGAGGAAAATATATATATAAAGTAAACATTTTAAAAAATTAAAAATAGAAAGAAAAAAGTAAAAATAAAAAAATACAAAACAAAGCTGAAATGTACTCTTCAGACATTCTAGTCCCCAGTAAACTTGCTGAAAAGCTGCCTGTCTGCTTTTCTTGGCTTCATGCCACAGAGCCACAGGGAAGCAATCTCTCTATCCTGCCATCTTCTTACCTCTAGCAATGATTTTATTCTTATCCCTGACTACCAGTTATGTATGATATTGCTCCATTATCTTTAAGATTCCAAAACTGTAGTTGAAAACTCCATACATCCTGATGTTTTATGTTAATTTTTTATCTTTATGTTTTTTATCCCTTTGCAAACTTTTAAGATTTTCTTCCTTATTCCTGATATTCTGCAGTAACAAAGACTTGTTTGGTAAGGACTTCACCAGAGCTTCAGAGACTATCTTCAATACAATACAATTTAGAATTAGTTGGGCTCCCCTAAGAGACAGATGTCATGTGGGAATTGATAGTGAAGAAATATCCTGGGAGTAGGGAACAGGAAGGAAGAGAAATAATCAGGGCAAGACTTTAGACTGCTCAGCAGGTCTCATGCCTGCCAATGGAAAGGGAGAGTGGCAAAAGAGGAGAATCAAACAGGAAAGGTCAGATTGTGGTGGAGAGCTGAGAAAATTTTGGCCAGGCTAATATGGGTACTTAAGCTAAGCTTGCCCATCACAGGAATTCTCTGTCATGGGGCCAACATGATTACATAGTCATGCTCACTGGTTGCAGTGAGAGCCCAGGGAAGTATGGACTTAGGGTGAACAGGATCTGGAAGTACAGCATCTGGGCCATCAGTTAACTATGCTTGCAGCAGCAGCTTTTCTTTAAGGCAATCTGAAAAACACATTTCTGTGGCTGCTGCAGTCTACTTCTTTCATACAGATCTACTTTTCCACACAGGTTTAGAAAACACACCTCTCCCATGTTTTCCATGGGACTCTCCTTGAAATGAATCTCAGAAAAGGGAAGCTAGTAATATGAACTTGAACACTTGATGCAGCTTTTCTCAGAGCAGCAGCTGGTGTTCATCTCCTTACTTGCCCATCATAATCCCCCAACACCCACCCTAACCTCAGGTAGCACCTGTCAGGTTGGGTGACTCACCTGGTTGTATGACAGAAACTTTCATTTAGTTGTAGCCCTTAATAATTACTCTCTTCTCAGGTCAGAGATACTGCCCATGTCCATTCACAGCTGCAATAGAGAAAGGGAGTATCAGGAAGCACCCAAGTACATCTCTTGGGTTCCATGAGTATTTCTTCTTGTCTTGTTGTTTAAAAACATCCCACGCTTCCTACAAATAAGGGCCATTACTACTGCCAAGATGGTAAACCCTGAATTGGGAAGAATTGTGTCATATGAATAATCAGTTTTAAAATATTCCTAACTTTAGGAGATTTACAATTAACTAAAAGGAAGCTGCTTCATTCTTGTGTGAACTGGTAAGGATAAGATCTACCTGCTATTTGAAATCTTCCCCATGGTGACAAACCCAATCTTGAAAGCAGAAAGAGAGACTGTCTATTCAACTGTAGATTTAGACCACTAAATAGATGATAAGAGTCCTTGATCTCATCCCTTCTCATAAATTAGACAACAGTGAAATTATCCCAGGCTAATAATTTTCCCTCCTATGTTTTGAGTGCTTCATGGAAATTCCATAATCTTGTTCAACAAAATTTTTTTTGTGTGTGTATTAAAATCCATAGAAGAAAAAAGAAGTTATAAAAGGTGATCTTTTTTTATCTCTAAAATCCATAGTGAGTAGTCAGCAAGATGGTTAAACATGCTTCTAGATGATAATGAGAACTGAGGAATCGTTAATTCTTAGTAAATATTATACATTCTCTGGATATTTCTGTATTTGATCATTTGTGCCTAAACCACCCATTAAGAAGCACTTTTCTAGGGCAGACAGTCTTTAAGCCTGTTTTAAATGAAAGTAGGCTTCAGAAAATGGGTGGAACATATGATCTAAGAAGCTGACTGAATTAAAATTTCAGGAAACCACAGTGAATTATTTGGCAAAGTAAGTTCACCCCATTGATAGAGCCTGAAGCAGCTTCAGAGGCCTTCTTTGGGATTGGCAGAATAGTCCATGGTTCCTGAGTGGGTTTTATCCTAGGCCCTTCATTCCCATCTACTGCTTCTTCTGTAATCCCCTTTCAACAGGAGGTGGTATCAGAAATGCACTTCCTCTGCCATGCATTTGAAAGCAATCGAATTCACGATGTTTATCCTGTGTCCTCTAAAACCAAGTAGCTCCCATTCTAAGACTTTCAAACAAAATTCAAAACAGTGCCCTTGGAGCAGAATTTCAAGGGAGGCCCCTACAAAGCCCGCCAACATCATGGTTTTCAGTACAAGGAACTCCTGCTTCAGTCTTTTGAAACCTGGTTCAAGTAAAATGCCATTCTCATACCAGAGTTTGAATCACATTTCCTCTGTCCACACAGTTTCTACAGTCTTGCCAGAAAGAGCATTTACTCCTCTACTTCCTGATTAAAAAGAAAAAAAAAAATATTGGCTGGCCTATTTTTAATATGCTAATTATCTCCATCTGTAAGTACTCCCTAGTCTCTTTAGCTTTTTTTGGCCTAAACTCAAATCCCAACAACTCTTCCAAGGAAAAAAAATTGGATCTGTCTTAGGGCCAGAAGCCAAGGTGAATAAAGAGAGAATTAAACCTTTCCATAACTAAATATAAATATGATGTAAATTAGTAATCAGAATTTTAACTCTAAATATTTTAGCAATAATACATTTTTTATGATCTTTTTTTCCCCACTTTGTTCCGATGAAGAATACTACCCTCACATATTTACATGGTGGAGAATCTTTCATACACTTTCCCAGATATATAAGCAAATTGGTATCAGCTCATTTAAGTAAATGAATGCCATCATGTTAAGTCTTCAGGCTTGGTATGGGCTCAGACTATATTTTTTCCCCATACCATGTGTTTAGCTGTAAAAATTACATGGGCTACCACATGAAACTTCATACTGTGTGAGGAAGAAAATAACATCCTTCAAAAATGAACTACACTTTGGAAATAATGTTTTCTTTGGCCCCTTAGAATTTGTTTTTAAAATTGAGAGAGGAGGGATTAAAGTAAAGCTCCATCATTTTTAGCAGAAGCACCATTTCATGCTTTCTGTTTGGGCAGGAAGTGGATAGACTAGATCAAAATTGGTATAATTTCCTGACATTTTTGAGAATAGAAATTACAAAAAGAAGTCTTTTTAAACTTCTCATGGAAAATACGCTTTTTTTCTCTAAATATTTTGCAAATCATAAAACATATTATATTTGCATTTTTAAATTAAAATTATTTTTAAAAGATAAAAGCACAAAAATACATATTCATTGGGGTAACTTTTGATTTTTTAATACAAATACATTGAATAATGTTTAAATAAAATATTGAATAATGTTTAAACACATTGTCTTCTCAAATATTTATCAATGCTTTATGCTGAAAGCATTCAAAATCTTTTCTTCGAGTTTTTTGAGGTATACATTACATAATTGTCATCTATAGGTCATCCTAATATGCAATAGCACTCCAGAACTTCTTGCTCCTACATAACTATTACTTAGTTGCTCTTATCTAACTGTAACTTAGTACCCATTGATCAACCTTTTTCAATCTTTCAATGTCTTCACCCCTATTCTCCCCAGCCTCAGGTAACTACCCTTCTATTCTCAACTTTTAAGAGATTAACTTTTAAATTCCACATTTAAGTGATATCATGTGGAATTTGTCTTCTGTGCCTAGCTTATTGCACTTAACATAATGTGTTACAGATTGATGCAAATGTAAGAATTTCCTTCTTATTATGATTGAATAGTATTCCATATACATATATACCAGATTTTGTTTATTCACTTATCATGTGATAAATACTTAGGTTGTTTTCATTTCTTGGCTATTATGAATAGTGCTGCAATAATCATAAGAGTGCAGATGTTTCTTGAACATCCTAATTTCCCTTATTTAAAAAAATTTTATTAGTACACAATAATTACACACAATATTGGGTTTCATTGTGGCATATTCATACATGCACATAACATAATTTCAATTTCATTCCTTAGTAGTGAAGCCAAGCCCTTGTCTTGGAGCAGTGGCCCGCGGTGGAATGGAGTGTGTGTGGTGAGCACAAACCATGGCTATGCCAAACCCACCATGCCAGCATGGGCCTGAGACACAGCAAATCAGGGCCATGGCAAGCCAGGTTGTGCCCACCTTCTAAGGCAGGCTGGCCTGGCCTGGCCAGTGCTCCACACAGCACCACAGCCCTGAATACCCAGGCATCCATGATCCCATGACCTCAGCCTTCTGCCTCCTAACAAGTTGTGGGAAAATGGAAGTGGGGTAGACCTGAATGAAAGTTCATAGTGGAGGGTTAATCTACAGCATTGGCACTTTTCCAAACCCTGATTAGCTTAAATTTGGGCCAACAGTGTTGACCCAAGTACTACATAAACCTCCAGACCAGCATGCTCAAGTGGTAACCCCTAGTGGGTCCTCTCTTGCCCCTGGAAAATTTCTGTTTCTATTCTTTTCACTTGAATAAATCCTATTCCTTTCACTCTTGCCTTTTGCTATTCCATGAATTTCATTCTTTGAATTTGTGAGACAAGGACCTGGAAAGAAATTGGCAGTGAGCTGCTGGGATCTACTGCAACACTGGAGGGCATAGCCCACAATAAAGAGCTGCAATGCTGAGTGTTACAACAAGCTACTCAATAGTAGTGAAGAACTGGAGTTGGCTGGCTGGGAACCTCATAGCTGATGCTTGTAGGGATCCCATGTTGTGATTAGCTGCTAACAAGCTTTTTTAACTTTAAGGCCTGTAGTGGGCAGAGGCTCCACCCACCAAGAGAAGCAGAAAATCAAGTTGTCTCAGACTCTGGTTTCAGTATCTCCATTTGCTTGCATCTCTTTCCCCTGATTTTCTTACTCAGCTTGCTGGTATTCTGTTTTTATGAGAATAAAAACAGAATTTTATTTCTTCTTTCTTTTTTGAAATCAAGTTTTTACATATGAGAGAAAATATATGAACCTTGTCTTTCTGAGTCTACCTTATTTTGCTTAATATAATGCTCTCTAGTTCTAACATATTCCTGCAAATGACATAATTTTATTTTTCTTAATGGCTGAATAAAACTCCATTGTACAATATACCATATTTAATTTATCAGGTAATGGGCATCTCTGCTCAGTTCCTGATGGGTATTATGAATTGTGCTGCTATAAACATGGGTGTGTAAGTGTTACTGTTATATGCTGATGATAATTCTTTTGAATAAATATGGAGGATTGCTATAGCTAGATCACATGGTGGTTCCTTTTCTAGGCTTCTGAGGAACCTTCATACTCATTTCCATAGTGGCTACATTAATTTACATTCCAGCCAGCACTAAATAAGTTTCATTTTTCCTGCATTTATTGTTATTTGTATTCTTGATGATTGCCATTTTAACTGGAGTGAGATGAAATCTCAGTGTAGCTTTGCTTTGCATTTCCCTGATGGTTAGAGATGTTAACATTTTTTCACTTAATTGTTGGCAATTTGTACTTCTTCTTTTGAGAGAAGTGTTTAATTCATTTGCCCACTTATTGAATGGGTTTTTTCTTTTATTGGTGCTGAGTTTTTTGAGTTCTTTATATATTCTAGATATTAATACTCTGTCAGAAGAGTAGCTGAGAAAGTTTTTTTTCCCAGTCTGTGGATTCTCTCTTGGCCCTGTTAATTGTCTCTTTTTTTGTGAAAAATCTTTGAGTTAGGTGCCATCCCATTTGTTAATTCTCAGTATTATTTCCTTTGCTATAGGAGTACTATTGAGGAAGTTGTTATCTAAGTCTATATATTAGTGTTTGTTTTCCTTATGTTCTCTTCCAGCAGTTGAGCATTTCTGGTCTTATTCCTGTATTCTCTGATCGATTTTGAGTTGGCTTTTGTGCAGGGTGAGAGATAAAGGATATAGTTTCAATCTTTTACATGTGAATTCTCTATTTTTTTAGCCTGTAAAATAGGCTGTCTTTTCTCTACTGTAAGTTTTTTTTGCAACTTTATGAAGAATCAGATAACTGTAGCTGTATGGGTTTGTCTCATTTTCTTTTATATTTTTCTGTTAGTGTACATGTCTATTTTTATACCACTTCAAAGCTGATTTTGTTAATATGACTTTGTAGTATAAATTGAAATCTAAAACTGTGATGCCTGTATTTTAACTCCTTTTGCTCATAATTGCTTTCACTATTCTGCATGCTTTGGTCTTCCATATAACCTTAGGATTGTTTTTTTCTAGTTATGAAAAAAATTAATTTATTTATTTTGAGGATAAAGCCAGGGGCACAACAACTGAGCCACATTTCCAGCCCCCTTCTTTTATTTTTTATTTTGAGACAGAATCTCACTAAGTTGCTTAGGACCTCAGTCAGTTGCTGAGGCTGGCTTTGAACTCACAATCCTCCCACCTCAGCCTCCTGAGCATCTGGGACTACAGGCATGTGCTACCATGCCTGGCAGTATTATTGTTATTTTGATGGGAGTTGCATTGAATCTATAGATTGCTTTTGGCAATATGGACTTTTGTGTGTGTGTGTGGTACTGGAGATTAAACTTAGAGGCACTCAACCACTGAGCCACATCCCCAGCCCTATTTTGTGTTTTTTGTAGAGACAGGGTCTCACTGAGTTGCTTAGTTCCTCGCCATTGCTGAGGCTGGCTTTGAACTTGTGATTCTCCTGTCTCAACTTCCCTAAGTGCTGGAATATGGATATTTTAACAATATTAATTCTGCCTATCCATGATCATGGGAAGTCTTTCCATCTTCTGATGTCTTCTTTGACTTTTAATTTCAACATTCTATAATTTTTCTTGTAGAGATATTTCACTTCTTTGATAGATTTATTCCATTATTTTTAAAAACTATTGTGAATAGAATTGTTTTCCTAATTTCTTTCTCAACAGATTCATTACTGGTATACAGAAAAACTCTTGATTTTTGTATATTGATTTTGTTTCCTCTTACATTGCTGAATTTATTTATCAGGTTTAGAAGTTTACTGGTGGAGCCTGAAGATCTTCTAAGTACAAGATTTTATTGTCTGCAAACAGGAACTCCTTTCCTATTTGTATCTCTTTTATTTCCTTCTCAAGCATAATTGCTCAAGCTAAAGTTTCAATGGTTATCTAGAATAGGAGTGGTAACAGTGGGCAACCTTGTCTTGTTCCTGATTTAGAGGAAATGCTTTCAGTTTCTCTCCATTCAATATGATGTAGGTTTGGGTTTGCCATATAAGGCCTTTATGATGTTAAAATGAGTTACTTCCATTCCTAGTTTCATCAAAGTTTTTTTTGTCATAAACAGGTGTTGAATTTTGTGAAAGACCTTTTATGTGTCTATATGACCATGTGATTTTAGTCCTTGATTCTATTTGTGTAGTATATTACATGTATTGATTTGCATATGTTGAACCATCCTTGCAGTCTTGGAATGAAACTAATTTGATCATAATGTATGATCTTCTTAATGTTCTATTGAATTAGATTTGCTAATATTTTATTAAGAATTTTTGCATATATGTTAATCAAGGACATGGGTCTGTAGTTTTCTTTGTTTGATATGTCCTTATCTGGTTTTGGTATTAGGGTTATATCACCTTAATAAAATGAATTTGAAAGTGTTCCCATCTGTTGTATTTTATGGAATAATTTGAGGAGCATAGGCATTAGTTTTTTTTGTTTTTTTTTTTTTTAAAGTTATGGTGGAATCCACATGGTCCTGGCTTTTCTTTGTTGGAAGTTTTTTTTATTACTGCTTCAATCTCTTGTTGTTGATCTGATTAGGTTTTTTATATGTCTAGAAATTTATCACTTTCTTCTACATTTTCTAGTTTATTGTAATATTAATTTTCCATGTAGTTCTTAGTGATCATCTGGATTTCAGTGGTGTCTGTTGTTATATTTCCATTTTCATCTCTCACTTTACTGATTTCACTCTTTTTGCTCACTTTCTATCTTTTGGTTAGTTTTGCTAAGGATTTCTCAATCTTTTTTATCTTCTCAAAGAATCGTTTAATTTTTTGCTCTTCTTGTATTCTCTATTTTATTAGTTTCAGCTATGATTTTATTATTTCTTTCCTTTTACTGGTTTGGGGAATAGTTTGTTCTAGTTTTTTTTAAGACCTTGAGATGCATCCTTAGGTTATTAATTTGGAGTGTTTCTTTCTTTCCTTCCTCCCTTTCTTCCTTTCTTCCTTTCCTCCTTTCTTTCACATTTAGGTACCCATAGTGATCAACTTTCCTTTTAGAACAACATTTGCTTATTTGCTCTGACCTGGAGATTTTAATATGTTGTGTTTCTGTTCTTGTTTGATTCTAAGAATTTTTACGTTTGTCCTCTGATTTCTTTGAGGATTCACTCATATTTCAAAAGAGTAGTTTTTTATTTCCATGTATTTATGTAGTTTCTGAAGTATTTTCTTTTTATGGATTTATAATTTCATCCCATTATAATCTAACAAAGTGAAATTATTTCCACTTTTTGTATTTCCTAAGATTTGATTTGTGACCTAAAATATGACCTAGTTTGGAGAAATTTCTATGGGCAACTGAAAAAAAAATGTGTTCAACTGTTGTTGAATGAAATATTCTGCAAATGTCTGTTAAATTCATTTGATTTGTAGTATGGTATAACTCTGTTGTAATTCTTTTTATTTAGGTATGGATTAATTATCAATTAGTGAGAGAAGTGTATTAAAATTACCTACTATTGTTGTATTGGGCCTATCTGAGCCTTTATGTTTAGTAATGTCTGTTTTATGTAATTAGGTGCACCAATGTTTGGAGCATAAATATTTACTATTGTTATTACTTCTTCTTGTATTCTTCATATTATCAATATGTAGTGAGCTTCTTTACCTGTTCGAATTTTGGCTTGAATTCTGCATTGTAGGCTATGAGAGTAGCTGCTCCTAATTCTTTTTGGGTTTCATTTTCATTGGACATAATTTTCCATCATTTCACTTTCAGCCTGTGGATCTTTGTCTATGAGGTGTGTTTCTTGCAGACAACATATAGTTGGCTCTTGTTTTTTGATTCAATCCACTAGTCTATGTCTTTTAGTTAGAGAGTTGAGACTATTTATGTTTAGTGTTATTATAAAAAGGTATGTGTGACTTTCGGTCATTTTGATTTGTTTCTAATGTGTGTTTTAATCATAATTTCATTTGCTTATCTACTCTTCTAATGAAAATCGTTGTTAACTGTACTCTCTTGGGTTTTTGTTTTTTTTTTTTTTTGGTACTGGAGATTGAACTCAGAGGCACCCAACCACTGAGCCACATCCCCAGGCCTATTTTGTGTTTTATGTAGAGACAGGGTCTCACTGAGTTGCTTAGCACCTCACCGTTGCTGAGGCTGGCTTTGAACTCACGATTCTCCTGTCTCAGCCTCCCAGAGTGCTGGGATTACAGGTGTGAGCCACTGTGCCCAGCTTCTTGTTTGTTGTTTATCCTTTGTGGAATTCCTCTGTTATGCTGGCTTTGATAGGCATTTTTGGCATTTTGGTTATAATATCTTGTTGAGAATTTCTTTTTTAGTCTTTTCTATTTGGGGTTCTAAATGCCTCTAGTGTTTGTATGTCCATTTTATTCCCAAGGTTTGGAAAATTTTCTATTATTATTTCACTGAATGCCATAGGCCTCTATTTCTGTACCTTACTCAATGCCTATGGGCCTTAAGTTTGGTCTCTTGATGTTGTCCCAGAGTTCTTATATATTCTGATAATAGTTTCTTATTTTTTTCTTTAATACTGTCTGAATGTTCAAGGGTTTTCACCTTATCTTCAATCTCTGAGATTCTTTGACCTGATTTAATCTATTTGAGAGTCTATCAACTAAATTTTAATTTTATTTACTATTTCTTTAATTTTCAATATTTCTGCTTGGTTCTTTTTAATATGACTACCTCTTTATTGAATTTCTCATTCACATTCTGTTCTGATTTCCTTAATTCATTCAGTTGTATGTCTGTGCTCTCTTAGAATTCATTGATCTTTTTATAATTATTATTTTGAATATTTAACCTGGTATTTTATCCACTTTGATATCTCTGGAATAGTTGCTGGTGAACTATGCACCTTAGAAGAATTCATGTTACTTTGTTTTTTTTCAAATTTATTGTATTCCTATGTTGACATTTGTGCATCTTATGGGAAGGATTTATCTTCTAATTTTATTTGAGGGCCTTATTGGGCATAGCCTTCTCATGGCAAAGTATTCTGAGATATCAATTTGTTGTGAATTTTTAAATGTATTTCCAAGTGGGCTTTACAGTATAGTTTCCCTGTTAGGTCTTTAGTGATAACTAATATACTTTGACACATTCTGAAATATGTCAGAACTCAAGAATCCCATTTTTTGTAGAGGTCTCACAAAAGTGGGGTCCTTCTAGCAGATCAAGCAATTGTGTTGCACACAGTATTTGCACTCTGTGATTACTGTTCTAGACTTGACAACACTATATGTTCTAGAAGTTATGGGAGCCATTTATTTTGAGGTTTTTTTAGGTATGGTGTCCACAATCTTTGTGGTATTTTTCTCTGCTGTTTCTATAAAAGCAAATGATCATGAGTGAATCCTAATCCACAAACCTCACCCATTCCCACGTGGGGTCTGGTCATCAATTTGGTTAGTCTTTGTGTTAAAGTATTGCTGAAGTTCCAGTAGGGTTAGAATGTGTGTGGAGCAAGTTGTGCTGTCTCTTAGTTGAGTTAGGGGTATAGCTCAGCAGCAGAGCATCTACTCTATAAATTCAAAGAACCACACTTTATTCCCAGCCCTTCATAGAAAAAGGAGTAAGAAAATAACAATAGTGAAAATATCCATGAACAATATGTACAATTAAAGTAAATATCAGGTGCCTACTATTACAACTATGAACACATAACCACAAAAACAGGAATAGTAAGGCCAGAAAACAACAACAACAATAACCACAGCTCTGTAATATATATAATATTAAAGTAAACACAAAGTATCAATTATGGTATCACAATACTAATAACTGAAACAGCTTGAATGAATTGAATTATTCATAATTCAGCAATTATGTAAACCAAATCATTTTTAAAAATTACAAAAATACAGTTCTTTTAGAGAAAAGAAAATGGAAATGGAAGGTAAAAGAAAGGTCCAAAGGATAAAAACAGAAAGCTGAAAAGAGATGGAATGTGAATGCTATGAAGAATGAAAAAATAATAAAAAAAGAAACAAGAGAGAGGACAAGATAATTTGATTATTAGAGTGAAAAGAAATGAAGAAGTAATTTTAAAAACTCACTATCACTATGTATATAGCAGCTATCATAAATGTGTTTGCTTTGCTTTCTTGATTTCTGTTTTCCTTATTTTTTATGCTAGGAAATCTTTCAAAGTCAATGGCACCATTTTAAATTTTACAATATATTCCTATTTTAATTCTCCCCAGAAATGACTGGTTTTGACAACTAAGGAGAAGAAAACTCTTCAGTGTAGATATTATTGTCTGAAAGAAAAGAGCAGAGCACATCAGAGTTCCTGATGACAAAGGCCCCTGCATTGATCGATCATTATTCCCTTCTCAATTAAGGCTTGACCTCTGGCTGTTTTTAGTAAGAATTCTACCAAATCAGTTTAGTGTCAATTCCACTACCCTTGCTGTCTGTTCAAATTCCTCATCCCTTACTCTTGACTTCTAAGTCCTTGGTCAACATTTTATAAAAATCCTGTAAATATGGTTTGGTAAGAATCTCCCTATCCTTGACATCTCCTTTTAGTAATTTTCCATCTACAGATGTGTTCATTTTGTCTATAAATCCCTTGCTATCTTTGCTGTGTTTAGAATTGAGTTCAATAATCTTGAATAAAATCTTTCTTACCATTTCAATAATTGTCAAGAAAAATTTTCCCTCACAATGAATATGAGTCATTTGTAACTTGGATGAGTCATTTAGCTTCTCCAAACTTTTTGATTGCTCCTAAAACTTGGCACTTCTCAAGTTTCTCTATGAACCACAGACCCAAGTAGCTTGCAACAAGTACATTTGTTGAAGCCTCAGATTTTGCCTTAATAATTTTAGCAAATTTTTCATTCTATATAATTATATTATTTTAAGGTTTGCTTTAACATAAAAATAAGGCTTTAAATTATTAACTATAGAGTACATCCAATATGGTTGTTTTGTCTAGGTTTTGGTTTTGGTCTTAGCTCTCTGGCATACTGCTACCTGTCTCAATTGAAAAACATGTGATCTGTTCTGTGGAACTATAAAAAATGTAATAAAACTTCATGTAGTGCCTGCTTTCTCCTACAAATAATATTGACTTTCAATTATGTAAATAATAAATTAATATATTCTTTTGTAAAAAATTAAAAATACAGAAACAAATTGATACAGTAACAGTTCATCTTTACTCCCTTCCCAGAGAAAATCACTGTAAACAATCTGGAATTATGTCTAATATTTTAAAATTAATATATAATTTTCTTTCTAGTGTAAATAGTGCATTGAGTACTACTTGCTAATGCAAAGAAATTTAATTAAAAATTTTTCTGAAAGCATAATCTACAGTGGTAAATTGTCTTTCTAAAATCTAGACTGAAGACTTCCTCTGGTTTTCAATAATGTTGATTACTAAAAATGCACCATTTTCCAGTAAATGGCAAATGAATTTAGGAAGCAAATATAAATGCTGGCAGAACACGTATGCAAATTTTTATAAATTCTGTGGCATCTAAATTTAAACATAAATATTGCCATGTTTCTCATTTTATTTTACATGAGAAATTTAAGTGGATTTTCTCAAAATGAGCTTTTGATTGCCTTTGTAGTTTTACCTTGCTATTGATTCTAACAAATTCATTATTCCAAAGTAAACAAAGATTATTGAGTCAGAATTTGGAGTCCAACTTTAAAACTAATATAAAATCTATCCCAGGATTTTCTCTTTCCATGTTTCATTTAAGCTATATTTTAAAATATTTATGAGACTTAAAAGTTGTGTACATTGCTTAGAAAATATGGAACTCAAAGCTATCAGACACCAAACAAGGGACTAAGCTGTTGGGTGAAAACAATTTACATGAATGAAGGGCTTCTGTTGGTGTGAATACTGGTTAGGCATGACTAGCCTGAGACTCAGATGTATTTTGTCCTTTTCCTTGTTCCTTAAAACTGGCAAAACAAACATTTTCACTAGCTATAAACTTAATCATATTGAGCAGGCCATTTTGATTTTAGGTTATAAATAGCAATGCAGTCATAATAAGTTTTTGCTAATTTATTGGATTATGTTTTTGTAACCCTTGAGGGAATATCTCTTGGGCCAACTAAATCATGCTTTTGCCCTCTAGTTGAGGGATTCTTTAGGATCTTTACAATGTTTGGGGCATTTTATTCAAGAAAAAAATTAATCTTTTTATTGTAAACTCATGTATAATTTATTGTAGAAAATGTGGACATGCATACCAAAGGCAAAAATAAAAATCAACTGTAATACTACTGTTAAGTAGCAAATCTTTTGCTGAGGTACTGTTGGTTACTTATCCAATAGCTTTTTTTATTTTTTTATCTTTTAAACCCTAAATAGAGACCATATTTTAAATAACAATATGTCCAGTCCCTGGGGATAAATCCTGATAGTCTAAAACAAGAACTAACAATACCTGTGGTTCTCCCATATGTAAGCCTGTGACCTCAATGCTACCCAATGAGATGTAGGGAAGTCTTCTGAGGTTTCTGGCAAGATTTTCCTTCCTAGTAAATAAGGCTGCATTTTAGGAGAGAACTTGTTTTTTTGTGATATCCATCTTCATTCCTTATTTTTTTAAAAATTTTTACAACTTTTTAACAAATTTATTTTTAATTAGTTGTACATGACAGCAGAATGCATTTTGTTTCATTGTACACAAATAGATCACAACTTTTCATTTTTCTGGTTGTACACAATGTAGTTTCACCATTTGTGCAATCATACATGTACCTACGGTAATGATGTCCTTCTAATTCCACCATCTTTCCCACCCCAATACCTCCTCCCCTCTACCCTTCTCCTTTGCCCAAAGTTCTTCCATTCTTCCCACACACACACCCGCCATTATGGATCAGCATCCACTTATCACAGAGAGCATTTGTCCTTTGGTTTTTTGGGATTGACTTACTTTGCTTAGCCTGATATTCTCCAACTCTATCCATTAACCTGCAAATGCCATAATTTTATTCTCTTTTAATGCTGAGTAATATTCCATTGTGTGTATATATACCACAATTTCTTTATCCATTCATCTATTGAGGGCATCTATGTTGCTTCCACAGTTTAGCTATTGTGAATTGAGCTGCTATAAACATTAATGTGGCTGTATCACTGTAGTATGCTGATTTTAAGACCTTTGGGTATAGACTGAGTGCAGGGGTCACAGTCCATCCTGAGCCAGCAGGTTGAAGGGGCACTTCCACACTCACCTATCCGTGGAAGTTGGGAAGAGTTGGAGCTGGCTAGCCACCTGTTCCCCGCCCTCTACCACCACAGGACAATCAGACACGCTAGGGAGTCCAGTCAGAGCAGGCACCTGTTTATTTGCAGAACAAGCATTCAACTTATAGGGCTGTTTGGCCAATCAGAGACAATGCACATAGGAAACAGCTGTCCATCTGTCAATGAGCTGCACATTTGCGGAACCAACAGTAAACCAATCACATAGTTCCTCCTTCCTTTGTGCCTTTCCCATTTATGCACAATGGCTAGTCATAAGGACATAGCATATAGCTAGCTCCCCACAAGTCCCCCTTTTTTGTTTGGTATAGTCCACTTTGGGAATGTGCCTGTCTTAGGTCGCCTCCATCTTTCAGGGTGTCTTACCCATCATTGGCTACCATTCCAGCCTCATGGTGGACCCATACCTTAAGACCTTTGGATTTCCTGCAAGGCCACATAGACCCAGAGGTCTCAAGGGGTTTGGGGGTGTTCTTCAAGCACCTGTGCTAGCATTGTGATCTTGTTTTAGAGTTGGGCTTGCATTTCCAGCACCTGGTAACGAAAGGCAACAGAAGAAGGATGAGACCATCAATGTCCAATAGGGCTAAATTTGGAAGAGGCTTGGGTGTTTTTGCCACATGGCAGTAAAAATTGGGCAGAAGGCAAAGTTTCCACCTTTGTATGGTTGAGCTTAACAATCTAGGACAACAATTGGGAGGACAAATTTAACATCTTATCATTCTAGGGTCCCCTGATGTAGGTGGAGTCATTTTTTTTATCATTTGAGTAGCATTAACATTTGAGTAGCATTAATCTCTAGAAAGGATTGACAGAGGTGAACATAGAGGGAATTACAAAGGTGTCTCTGCTGTAGAGATAATACAGTCAATTGCTCTGATAGAATGTCCATTTCTTGCTGGAGGATCATAATGCCCCCAGCGAGGTGATTGCTGAGAGTCAAATGTTGTTCTTGCCACAAATGACCTCTTGAAGCTTATGGGCAGTTTGAGTAGTTTGTGTGATAGTGACGGCAGCAGCGGTTGCAGCAGCAGCGGCGGATGCAGCCACAGCAGCGATCACAGCGGCAGTGATTCCAAAGTCTTATCTGTTGAGGCTGGGTGCCATCGTAGAATTGGAGGCTCTGTCAGAATTCCAGTCAGCACCAGGCAAGCAGTCCACCATGGTCATTTACATGGGCTCATTCCTGTAAATTAAGGAGAGAGATCACCCCTCAAGAGTAGATGCTCATGGGTTATCAATTTGTTCAGTGTGGCAATATTTAGAGGCTGCTCTTTTGAAAAATTTAAAATATTTAATGTGAGCATAGCCATTTGTAGCTGATCATGAAAGTTGGTTCCCCTTTTTTGTTTTTGTAATTGATCCTTTATAGTTTTATTATGTCACTCTACGATGGCTTGTCCTCTTGGGTTGTATGGAATTCCAATGGAATGTTTAATAAGCCATTGGGCAAAAATTCCCTGTAGGGCTTGGCTCACAAAACAAGGCCCATTGTCTGTTTTGATTGCCCATGGGACACCCATGAATAGCATTGCTTGCTTTAGAGCCTTAATTACATGGGTTGTTTTTTCCCCTGTAAGGACAGTAGCGTATATAAGAGAGGAGTATGTGTCAATTATCATGTGTACAAATTTACATTTCACAAAGGTAGGGATATGAGTGACATCCATTTGCTAAAGGGAGTTGGGTATTGACCCATGGGGGTTGACTCCCTGTGGTTGGAGTGGACCCAGTGGTAACAATGGGCCACAAGAGGAGCATGCATGGATCAGATGTGCTAGTTGAAGGCTCTATATGAACTAAGGCTAGTTGCTCATAGACAAAGTTCTTTAATGTTGAAAGCTTAGGCTCAAGAATAGGCCATTGCTCCATTTAGGACAGTGAGGTGTCCAGAGCTCCCATGACAGCCAAAATCATTAGGGGTGAGAGAGAGATACCATATAATAACTAGTGGTTTAAATATTGAGAGGAAAACATGAAAAGTATTTATATGGATCAGTTTCTTTATATAATGCTATAACATGAGAAACACCCAAAACAAATAGAGTTTTACTATCAAGGTGTAAACCCAGTAAAAGAAAACAACAACAAAACATTATAAAAGGTATCATTCCAATAACAGTTATAGACATAAATGTGTTAATGTGCAATTATTTATATATTTATTTCCTATTGACTGGGAGATATATAATTTGTTCTCCCCAAATAACTATAGAAATCTTGTATATATGGCTGCATATTAATTGTTTTTAAGTTTTAGGTATACCTCTGTGTTTGTGTGTATGGCTCTGCAGAAGCTGGAAGGAATACTTGATGTGTTAACTATACATGCTGAAATGTTTTGCTTTTTTGCATAAGCATTAGGTGATGAACTGTAAATAGATAATTGGTATATCTTCCTCAGTATAAAACTGAATATTAAGTATATGAATTAATAATGATTCCACCATAATGATCAGAAACTTCCTTAGTGGCAGAAATTTACTTATTGAAGTTCTTATCCTGGCATGTGAGCCCTGTTGCTGAGTTTGCAAGGCAGGGAGGAGAGACCAGCAGTTTGCTGTGGGAGGAGTTTGTCCCTGATGGAGCTGCACTGTAGCCAGGAGGCTGTGACATTAGGCAGGAGTTGGATCTGTGTCTCCTTCGCCTGTAAAATTTCTTTCCCTTAGAGAGTAGGAGGCAGCGAGAGAGGCCTCCAAGCCACCTTTATTGCTTTAGGCCTTTCCAGCCATCTGGGAGCTGGCTGCAGTGCTTTGTGGCAGTGAAAAGTCACTTGCCAGCTAGCTGCCGGTCACCAGCCCGAGAGCAGTCCCCTGTCAGTCTTGCCTGATTGGGTAGAGGGGCCAGAAGGAGGAGAAGGCAGGAGGAGTCTGCTGATTGTGAGAAAAAGGAGGAGAATTCACATCTGTGCAGCGAATGCTGTGGATCGGTGTGCAGGGAGGGATTTTGGCCCGCCTGGAGGCCAGGGGTGTGGCCTCAGCCTTAGGAAGTGCTGGCAGAGTGCATTTGGGAATTTTATCTCCACAAGCAACACTGTGGCAAAGGCATGGTCACTTTAAGTCTTTGGAACAGTTGTTTTGCTAGCTGGCATGATTTGTGCCTTGTCAGATAGGGCTGGTACCTGCTACCTGGTCCGCAGCAGCGGAGCCATAGTATTGGGCTATCGGCACCAATGATCTGGCCAGCAGCAGTGGAGCCAGCACGGACTGGGCAGGGTTTGTGCGATGTAGTAGGCGCAAAACCACCTCTGGTGTTAGTCACTATGACCTGTGTGGGTGGAGCCGCCAAGGTTGGCGTGGAGCCGTGGTACCAGCTGTTGGCACCAGCAGCAATTAGGCTTGCTGTGCGTGGTCCTGCGGCCTGCGGTGTGTGTGCACGCTGGGCAGGGCGGAGCCAGGGCGAGTGCACTGGTTCTGACCGCCTGGGTGGGGGCAGGGACCTCCCCTCAGCAGGGGAAAATGGCAGCCAACTATCCTCAGAGGGAGGATGACAATATGGCGGAGGTCGACTGTCTTCCTGCAGGGAACCTCGCAAGCCTAGTTCAGGGCCTGAGGGCAGGGAGGAATAAACACCCAGTGGGGGGTCCTCTCCTAAATTGACTTCCCTCTTACAGACCAGTTGTTCTATCTGCTCCCACGTGGAGAAATTGAAAAGATTACTAGTGAAAAGATTACTAGCGGGGAGATAGGGAGCTGCCCGCGTGAAGGTCTCCCAGAACTTTTTAGCTTGGGTATCTGAAACCTTTAAGCCCTTGCTCTTAAGCAGAAAGCTTTCAGAGCAGTGTCCTCTTTTCTATTAGCTTAACCTATTTTTAGGTAAACTCCAACCCAAAGACCTGAAGATCTACTCACCTGATTGGCCCAACTTGCCACTTATGGTTTCGGTTTCTCTTGCTCCTCACACAGGGTGCCACAATGCAGGGGTCGCAGTCTGTCCTGAGCCAGTGGGTTGAAGGGACACCCCCACATTCACCTATCCTTGGAAGTTGGGAAGAGTTGGAGCCAACTAGCCGCCTGTTCCCAGCCCTCTGCCACTGCAGGACAATCAGACACGCTAGGGAGTCCAGTCAGAGCAGGCACCTGTTTATTTGCGGAACAAGCATTCAACTTATAGGGCTGTTTGACAATGCACGTAGGCAACAGCTGTCCATGTGGCAAAGCATGTAAGCCCCCCTGAATTCTGTCCACGAGCTGCATGTTCGCGGAACCAACAGTAAACCAATCACATAGTTCCTCCTTCCTTTGTGCCTTTCCCATTTACACACAATAGCTAGTCATAAGGGTGTAGCATAGAGCTAGCTCCCCACACTGAGGAGTGGGATAGCTGGGTCAAATGGTGGTTCCATTCCAAATTTTCTAAGGAATCGCCATACTGATTTCCATAGTGGTTGCACCAATTTACAGTGCCACCAGCAGTATATGAGTGTACCTTTTTCTCTGCATCATTGCCAACACTTATTGTTGCTTGTATCTTGATAAAAATCAAGAATCAATAAATGGGACTAATTCAAACTAAAAAGCTTCTTCTCAGCAGAGGATATGATCAGTAACATTATGAGAGAGCCCAGGGTGGGAGACCATCTTTATTACATGCACATCAGATAGAACATTAATATCCAGGATATATAAAAACTCAAGGAACTTAACACCAAAAAAAAAAAAAATAACCCAATCAATTAAAGGACTAAAGAACTGAACATATACTTATCAGAAGATATGCAATTAATTAACAAATATGTGAAAAAATGTTCAACATCTCTTATAATTAGAGAAATGCAAATCAAAACTACTCTAAGATTTCATTCCTTATTGGAATGCAATCATGTGAGTATATAAGGTTCAGAGCTGTGGCAGCCAATTTTATAATCATACAGCTATCAACTGAAGGCCAAAATCTAACATGAAATATAATGGAAGATTAAAAAGAACTTTGATCATTGACAGGGTTGTACTAACACTAGTATAATCTATCTCCAGACTGCTAAGATAGCAACAAATATATTTCTGTTTTAAGTAACTACTGACTGAGTACGGTTGACCAAAACTGATACACCTACAAATTACATTTTTTATATATTTCCTTCCATATATAAATACTTTTTTCAAAATTTAGGATCACATGAAGCATAGGTTTTGTATCCACATTTTTTTCCCATGAATATTCTCCTCAGTCAATAAATAGTCCTTAAAAACATAATTTAAAATATCTGGTCACAATTTTATGCCATATTGGTATATGCTAATTGTTTCCCATTATTTTTTTGTTGAAAATCTAGGTTCTTCCTTTTAAAAAAATAATACACCCTAGAAGTGTATGCTGTGCATCTCGCTGTGTAAGACTCTGTTGTAATCATGATGTCTGCTATCTCAGAGGAAGGACTAAATGATTAGTTGATTTGTCTTTTCTCTTTCTAAACACTTTGGATGTTCATGTGACTCCTCTCTACAGCAGCGCTCAGTGGTGCACTACAAACCTTCACAGCCTTTGCAGTACAGCTGCCTTTTGTTTCTAAAATATAAGGCAGGAGGCCTGAATGGTGTCAGACATTAGTACAGGTGATTAGAATTTCAGGATATGCTATAGTGGGACTAAGTGATTTCAAGTGACAAGGGCACTCATGTGTTCTGTGAAACGTTTATGCTTTTGCTTGTGTTTGAATTATGTGACCACATAAACCTAAAACCAATATCCCTCTTGTCTGGGGATAAAGGCAAGATTTCTCAAATATGCTTTCATTTAGTAAAACTGCTTATTACTACAGCCCTTTCAAAATGAAGAAACTGACATTTTAACTTGTAGTTTTCCCACCAATATTTAGCATGTTAAATTTTGTCAATAACTATATATATGGAGACACATGGAGTCTATGTTCTTGATTTTCTTTTATTTGTGAGGATTGATGAAACATGTATGTGTTTACACTTTTGAAATGATCATCAGAAATGCATAATAGTTTCTCTTGATAAGTGTAATGTATAGCAATTTATATATACATGAGAATAAATATTAATAAAAAGGGCCCTTGTGTATTCAAGCACCAGATGGATTCTATATAAAACTGCATCCCACAAGAGATTTATTTTGGAATGATACAATTAGCCCAAGTGTAGTGATGCATTACAATTTTGCTGCTAGAACTTCAGTTCTCATAGATTCATTTTAGTTGCTAGTACTAAGTATATATGACACCATAATCTCTTAAATGGACCACAATGTTAAGAATACTGTTTTGTATTATTACACATTTTGTGTGAAAGTACAATAAATGTAAATAACATGATATCTATATAATAATCTGTCTTGGTGGCACTTGTGGCTGGTTTGTGGAAAAAATCTGTACTCCAAGCAGATGTCACTCCCTTCTCTGTTAAAATATTCCTGGCTGCTAATCTGGTGGGTGAGTTTGATGAAGGCAACTGGATAAACAAGGAATGAGGGAGCTTGAGTTTGCACTCTAGTTCTGTCACCAGTCGTGCTTCAGTCCCATCACTTCATCTCTCTCATTTATGTGCTAAAGTAGTTTCTTGGATGATCCCCATAACCTGGTCAGGTTGTATGATGTGATGGTTTAGTTTGAGTATCCACAAGAAGCTCCTGTGTGAGACCATGCAAGAAAGCTTAGAGGTGAAATGATTGGGTTCTGACAGCCTTAACCTAACCAGTACACCAGTGCCCTGATAGGGATTAACTGGGAGGTAACTGTAGGCAGGTAGGGTGTGGCTGGAGGAAGCGGATCATTGGAGGCCATACCTTTGTGGTATATATTTTGTCCATAGTGACAGGAATCTCTCTGTTTCCTGGAGCAATGTCCTGAGCTGCTTTTCTCTGCTACACCCTTCAGCCATGATGTTCTGCCTCAACTTGGGCCCAGAGCAATTGTGCCAGCCATCTACAGACAAAGAACTCTGAAACTGTGAGCCCCCAAATAAGTATTTCCTCCTCTATGTTGTTTTTGTCAGGTCTTTTGGTCACAACAGTAGAAATGCTGACTAAGACATATGGGTTGGTATTTGAGGAGTATGCAATCAAGTTGAATATATACCTGGGTGATGTGGTGCTGAAATGCTGTTTATGCCAGAGAAAGTCATGGCTGGAGCTGTTTGGCTTTTATAGTCAAGAACATCTGCCATTGTTATCAGACGTTCTTGCCTGAAAAAGCAGAGGAATAAGAAAATCAGAAAGGTCACATTTATTACCTGTGGTAATGAAGGAAATAATCTATACTGGGGATACTTTTTATATGTGAAGCTCCTTTTGTCTTTTATATGCAAGCCAGTTTCTTTCCATATCACATTATAATTACCTGGAATGGGTCTATGATGTAGCCTTGCCCTGGTTGGAAGAGAAATTTTAGAAATGTTCACATATTGGAGATGATAGAGGAAAATTAAGTGCCAACTATAGGCTCTGGATGTTAATCAATTATAGGCTTCATTTTGGTAGAGGCAGCCAATAAAAATGACTTAAGAGCACCCCAAGGAAAGCAAGTTAATAAGCAATGTGTGTCCTCCAACCCTTGGAGGAATACAGAGAGATGCAAGATGAGATATAGGCAGTTTGCTTCTGATTTATTTGTTAGCGCCAACGATGTGATCATGGAGCTACTCTAGGTGGAGAAGCTTTCTCATTTCAGTAGAGAAACACAACAAAAATGCTTTTATATGGACCCATGTTTCAAATTTCAGACAAGAAGCAGCAGCCCATATGACTGTCCTGTGCCTAGCATTGGGCGAGAAGGTTACACCAACCATTTCAAGTGGTTCTTTTAGTATCCTCGCTTCACATATTAGGATGTGAACATTTAAGGCAACAAAGGTAAACTAGAGACATGATGCCAAGGAACTGTCAAGTTGGTACTCGAAATCCTGACTAAAGACCCTCTAACCTTCAACTTAACATTTATACAATACTGATTTACATTCTAGATAACCTGTATCTACACTGGCATTTTCAGCCCTTTCCATGGCTTTTAGCTATCTTTATTTTTTTTCATTACATTGTTTAATAGATACACATATATTATAGGCAACATAGTCATATGTGCCATTTACTGTTATTATTTATTAATTATCCATCGTCCCTGTTCCCACCACTGCTCTGCCTCCCTATTTTGTCCCCAGGTGATCCCAAGGCCCATGAACAATGAGCATGTGGTATCAAGTAAGTGTCCAACACTTACACATGTGCAGTGACTTATTAAAATGAGAGTTCTTAAAGCTCTTTCATAGTTGTGTTGTTTTCCCTTTAGCTGTTTTTGCATTAATTTTAGTTATTGCAGTTTTTTTTTAGAACTTGTGAACTTTAGTTTTAATGCTAATAGCACATAGAAGATTGACACATAGAGAGAATTAGTGTCAGATAAAATGTGTGAAAAGCAGAGGTTAAAATTTTTTTGCCCTAAGTGGGAGCTAATAAGTTGACATTATTTCAAAACATTTCACAAAATGGGCAAGAAAATGGGTAAATGATTGTACTTTGGCCCAGGACACAGTAGGTCATTTAACAGAAAAATGCTTTATAAAAATTTTATCAGGAAATTGCTTTATCATTTTGAAATTTAAAATGATATACCTTATCTTCTATATTCCACTTCAGAAAAAACTTATTTTGTCATTCAGTGAAGATATTTGGCTTTAGAGCTTTCTTTTAAGTTGTTTGAAAGATTTTTTTTTTTAAACTGTAGCTTCTGTTCTCTTCAAGGTAGTGAAACAAAAGGTGTCTGTTCCTATTTTACACAGTATTGGAATTAGCCTCAAGAAAATTTAATAATTCAGGTACAATATAAATACAAGAATAATAACTTTTTCATTTACTGCTTTCTGCCCTGGCCTTGAACTTTTAAGCCAGTCTGACTCAGACACCCCCTCATCTTCTGGGAAATAAAAGTTGTTCCATTGGCAGCAGTTGTCCTAGATGCCTCTCTCTGTTCTTGCTCTCACTCCATCAAACCACTCACCCACCACCCTTACTGAATGTCAGTCCTGATAATCCTTTGTCCTGTCATCCTTTCTGGTTCCGTGTTCTACCTTTCGTGTTGAAAAACCAGCTTAAAGGAATTTGGAGTTTGGGTGCAGTACTCTGCAGACTTGGCTCCTGTTCAACACTGTTTTTTTTATTTTTTGTTTTGTTTTTTTAGTGTTTGGTTTCTCTGTGCACAGTACTTTTTTCCTTTTAGTTTTAGTTTCCTAGATACAAACATGCCATGAGCAGCCAACCAGAGTCAACTTTGTTCCTTTTTGAGGATATTGGGCAATTATTATGCTAGTAAGTTTGTTTTTTACTCCAAGTACAAAACTATTTATTTGCCTCTAAAAGGCCATGTATTAGTCTTGAGATGTGAAAAAAAAAGTCCAAGCTATAAAACAAGCAAGATGCTGTAAGAATGTAAGGTCTGTGATAATATAAAGGTCTTCACAGGTAGGAAATAGTATTGAAGGTAGAGAATGTGACTCATTTTTGAATCCCCTGAATTGCCCAAGGTGGTATGCTATGTGGCCAAACAAGGATATGTATTTGCTGTACTGAATTCATCAGAGCAGGTACTCAATTTTTCCAAGAGATGGCAGAGGTGTTCAGACCATACTTACATAGTTTAACAATTACATGGCCCTTGAGTTTTCTCTGCTAATGTTCAGGCATAGTGAGCAGACAAAAGCTAAGCTAATCCTCCTTTTATGCATGCAAGTCAGGAAGGACAAGTGGTTCAGAAGAACTGATGCTGAGACTGTCAAGGGCTCTGCCACTTCACCATCCAACAAGCAGAGCAAGGTGGTCTTTTTTTAGGTACCACTTTCAGTACATCAAGGCTTGAGATGAATTCTATAGAATCTTACATGTCTGTGAGGGACTGAAACATACAAAACATGAATCACCAAAAGGAAAGTACAGGCAACAATTCATCTGTTTCTCTTATCCAAGAATCGCTGTTGAACCCAAGGAGTCTTGCTGGGCCTGCCATGAATATATGTTTCGGGAAAGAGATGCCACCCACTCTACCTCACTCTTCTTGAAGGACACATGTGAGAGCAACCTTGATCAGTGTGAGGGATCTATCATCCCTGTGGGTGCCAGGCAGGCAGGGCTTGGTTTGCTGGCTGGCTGTAGGTGTTCTCTGGGAAAGCCAGCTACCTACTTCTGGAAGGGCTGGGAGCTCTTGGTGAAAGTGTAGTTTCTCCTACAAGGAGTGGAAAGCCCATCTCATGGAAACTAAGCTGCTTCTGACAGACCAATGTCTCAAATGAGAGAGTCTCAGGGTTATTTTCAGACAATCCTGAGTGTTGCGCCAGACCACCTGAATTGAAATGTTAATCATGAATATTTTAGATATACTTAAGCTGATCAGAAAAATAGACTGACTTGTAAATGATTATATAACAGAGTTTGGTTTAGTTTTAGTTCTATACTTTCTATTGCACTTTTGACCAAGACCAGAAACCAGAACATTGAAATCCTTGTGCAAGTTTAATTCAAGTTATACTTTGAAATAAAAGTGCATATAAATGGGAATACAGATACTGTGACTTAAATATAACAGGTCATTATTGCAGAAGTGAAGGTAGCAGCTCTGTGGGTCACAAATTTTGAGGTATACAACCATTTTCTACAGTACATAATTTGGTATGTATGTTTATTTTCTCTGACCAAGCTGTGGCACGCTTCAATCAGTCAATCGATAATCAATCAATCATCATGTTCAAAGAATGTTGCTCAGAACTTTTTATTGCAATAATAGCATTATAACTTCGACTAGCTTGGCTCAAAGTGAGAATTTTTTTTTTTAACAGGAAGCTGAATAGCACCTGGACTATCTTTGCTTTTATCTCTTCTCTACTTTCTGAGTTTTGTGTTCATTTCTTCAGCCTCCTCTACATATGAAAGCATGCTTGGGCACAGATGCAGAACTTAGAATATTACAGATTTCTCACCATGGGAGAACATCTGTTTTCTTTGTTATACTTTTTTAAATTTCAGGAAAAGATTTTAGTTGTTCCCGTGAAGGTTTTGTGCCCAGGCAACTAGGGCAGCAAGAAAGTGCAATGGAAGTGTCAGCCCTGGAGGAAGTACATAGTTGGACTGGGGAAGAGGCAGAGCTCAGACAAAGTGGATACACTCAGAGTAAGACAAGAGAGGTGACTGGCAAAGAAAACTTGAACCATACATTGTGTCAGGTATTTATTGAGCACTTCATTTTAAATCCAGCCTCAAAACTCATATCATTTTGTCTACAAAGTCCATAAACTAAAGATGAAACTGTACAGAGTAGAAAACCCCAGTAGATGGGAATTTCCAAAGCAGGCCTGCCTTCCGTCAAGAAGGCTTTCTGTTCTTGTTTTAAAGTTATACCACTTTAGGGGTTAAACATGGTTTTGCTTTTCGAATTTTGTCATTCTGCTGGATAGTTAGTACTTTAATTGTATTCCTTGAAATTCATTTAAATGCCCATCAGCTCAATTAAAGCATCTTCTTTTAAAGTATTTCAAAAAAACTTCAATTATACTTTTACATGAAGGCAGTTTTCTTACTCTTCTGAAGCTAGGCAATATCCTTACACCTAAGAACTGAATTGCAGATGAATTTATGGCACAATTTTCTGGAGCATTAATATTTACAAAACTATTCATATATCAGTATTTTGTTAGCTTCTTTTCTCACTTTAAATATGCAGCGTTAATTGGTGAAATCAAGCAGGCAACCTATGTTCACTGCTGTAATACTGAATTATTTTAATAGTATGAGGAATAGGTACTGAGTAACTTCTGAATGAGATATGCATGAGAGAAAAATCATTATAGACTCCTAAGATCAGCAGCAAAGTTTTCCAAAGTTCTGGACAAAGCAATATTTACACATTACTAAAATGCATATGCTTTGGAGACCATGACTAGGGTCTAGTATCAAGACCATGAATAAAGCCTTGGTATTGTTATGGCACAAATGTAGCTTTTCTAACAAACCTAAAACAACATACCTAAATGCTTAATGACTCAAATCTCTCAAGATCCAGGGATAGGCTTGACACTAGCAACATGAAAACTGAGTCTACACACAACCTGGAAGAGACGCGAAAATGGAAAATGGGTTCAATTCAGTCCAACTGCCAAAGACCGTTGTTTTCAAAGCAGGTGACTTTTTTCGTGGAAACTCTTCTCCCTCCCTCCCTCTCTTTCTCTCTCTCTCCCTCTCTCTCTGGGATATGTGCTATAATTAATCTAATCTATTTGATATATTTTACCCAGGCATTTTGTTAACGTTTTGTATAACATTCTGTTCTACTGTTCAGTTTGTAGCATGTGGCAGTCAGGAGTGGCAGATGCCACATTCACTGCTCCGCAGTCCCTGCTGTCAGGAGCTGGCTGTGACTGTGCAGTCCAGGTTTCCTTTATGAGAATTATGACAAGCAGCTGGGCATTTGCCTATCAGCCCATCTGCCAGCTCCTAGCAAAATTATACAAGTATTTCCTAGGTTGATGCTAGGGCCATGACTAAGATAATGAGCTGACTAAGAGGTACCTCATGACTGAGAGGTAATGAGTACTCTTTCCATGTAGATATCTTAGTTTTATAAAAGCATTGTGGTAATAATATATTATTTGGGCTTAATGCAGAGATAGTTCTCCAAGAAAAAATTCTTAATCTAAAAATGTTTCTTTAAAACTGGAAATTTCCCAATGAAAGATAGCAATATCTATGTTGGAAGGGAAGATTAGTGGTCATTTGATTAGATATATTAAGCACTTCTAGAACATTCCAGACAAGTGTTATATAGTCTCAATATGAAACCTTCCAGTGATAGAAACACATCCATTCCTTTCTGTTAGAGGCATATTTGAGAGGTAAGTAATTAGAATGGAAATAACAATTTCAAAAAACATTCTGAAAAAAAAGAGCTATAAGAAACTTATCCTACCTCCATTTTACCCTCTGTGATTCAGTGAAGACTCCTCTTTTTCTGAAGTGGGTGTTCTGAGGAGCGACTGGTTCCAAATATGTTTAGGGGTCTTCTGGAAGGAAGCAGATACAAGATACCTGAGAGTTTTCCTTCGAGATTCAAAATTAGTTTTGTGCTTTTTGGATTTTAAAAAATGAGTATTCAAATGCCTCTGATTGAGGCCTGTAGGAGCACTCCCCATACCCTCAACTCCTTCCCTCCCTCTTTTCCCATCCTGTGCTGATGAATTGCTCACTTGACACAGAGCAGTACCCCATTGGCTGTAACCTCGGGGCCATGATTGGTCTGAGGACCGTTCATAAGGTGTTACACTTCCTGGAATAAACGGGTTCTGTGTCTTGCTCCAGCAGAGCAGTCTTACCAGCCCCTGGAGTCTGGGTGAATTGGTTCCGTGACCATCCACCCATGCCTCGTCCTGTGGGACCCTGTTTTGTCCTCCTGAGGACTCCTTACTTTCATCTCCTGGGACTCCAACTCATCGGCAAACCCACGCAAGGCACGACAAAACATTTTGGCTCCCGTGTGCTCTAGGGCCTCCTCGACCCCCTCGGTAAGTGAGGTAAGTGAATTTGTGGCAGTCCCCCGTCTTTCTTGTCTTGCTGGTGAAGGTAACACCAGTGTTTCTGTAATTATACTGTGTCTGGCTGTCTTCCTGCGGTTTTTTTCTGTCCTCTTTGCTTTCAGTTTCTTTTCGCTAGAGTTTCCTCCTACTTTCGGGAAACCTCCCCCAGCAGCAGTCCCTCCACACCGGCTGGTCCCGCTTCTCCCTGCTCCTTCCCCTCTCCCAGGAGGCCCTTGGCTACCACCGCCTGCAGGGGACCTCTGTCTCTCCCATTGGTGCCACCCCCTCAGGGTGGGGCCCACACCTTGGTAGAAGATGCAATGCACGCCCCCATGGCAAGCCGAAGGATGCCACGATCCTGCCCGCCCTCGAGCAGAGATGTGAGCAAAAGCACTGCCATGAGGTGTTGCATGGTAATTTTTGCACCTGGTGGGGAAGAGAGTATGTTGCCAGGCGTGCTGCGCCTGCACTTCCTCTGGCCATGGCCACACACCACTGCTTCCGGTGAGTTGCCTCATTCCACAGGCAGCTGGGATCACTGCCACCCGCCTGTCCACAGCTACTGCTGTGCAAAGTGTACAGCTGGACGGGCTTTTGCAGAGAGCTCATACACGGGTCCATGTCCTGGTCGCCAATTTGAACGTTACTATTTACTTTTACTTTAACATCTACCGTCCCCACTTCTTCAACATGGGAAATCTACTCTCCTCTGTCTCTCCTCCTTCATGGAGGATGAAGATGACTTTGATGAGGCGGCCCCCATATAATGCCCCCCCAAAACCAATCACATAGTCTTGATAGTTCATCTTCAACTTCCTATGAACACTCTCTTCCTGGAGATTCCCCTCCCTCCGACCCCCTCCTATTTGCCCCACCCTGCCTTCAGCAGCCCCTGCAATCGCTCCTCCTCCTCCCTACTTTGCTGCCTCTGCCTGCAACCTGCTCACTTTTCTCTTGCCTTCCAACCCTTTTTGCCTGACTCCACCCACTGCTCACGCTTATATGGTTAATCTCCAGGCTGATGGCAATGTCCGTCCCTGGATTTCCACTCCAGTCTCTGAGCTTACTCAGCTATGCAAAGCCTGTCAAGTTGCTGGCCCTTCTCCCTTTTTTCTTCAACTCCTGGAGTCCTGGTCCTCCTCTCTTCAAACTCCCTTTGATTGGTTTTCTCTTCTCAAGGCAGTCCTCTCCACTTCCCAATAACTTCAATGGAAGGCTTCTTACCTAGAACTTGTAGAAGAATGGTCTCATCACAATATAACACAAGGTCTTAATTTTTCCATGGATATGCTATCGGGCAGGGGTGATGTTATGTCCCCCCCTAGTCTCAGGCACTTGTCAGCAATCTTATGTACTTTGAGCAAGTCAAAGACAGTGCCCTCAGAGCACTTCATAATTTGAGCCTTCCCATTCCTCAGGAACTTTTCAAAAATCTTATTCACCATCCTGATGAATGGTTTCCTGATTTCTTGGCTTATGTCATCTAGGCTGTTGAAAAGAAAGTAAATTTTGGCCCAGGCCAGGATGCCCACATTTGACAACTTGCCTGGGAAGGTGCCAATTCCACTTCTAAAGCGGCAATTGCCCCAGTTAGACATGAGGACCTTAACAAATGGGTTTCTGCCACTAACAAAGTTTCCATCCTTAACAACTCAATTTCGGCCCTCACGGCGGCTCTCAAGTCCTACTTTACTCCCAACATTCCTTTGGCCTTCATGGACCACTCTCAAGCCCCTGTTGGGGATGCAATAAACCTGGGCCTAAGGCCCACAACTGTCCCTCTAATCAGTCATCTGAGTTACCAAGGAAGCCCCATTCCCCATTGCCTTTGTTGCAAAAAGGGGTATTATTGGGCCCGAGACTGTAGCTCCACTCCTATAAACTCCAACAGGGGCAACCCTCAGCCCCATTAAATAAGAGGGTCCCTACCCCTCAGGTCAATTGGACAGTACCTTTGCTCCCCACAAAACCTAGCATGACCATTTATCTTGATGGGAAACCCATTAAAGGTCTCATCAACACTGGAGCTGACATTACTGTTATTGACACCGAGACTGCCTCCTTGTTCCCCTCCCAGAAATCCACCAACGAACCTAATATCCTTGTGTTGGTGGCTCCACCTCCTCTCATAAAGTAATCTCACAGGTGATATGGAATGATCCCGATAGCAGCTCTGGGTACATACACCCTCTCATAGCTGAGGTTCCCAACACATTTAGGGAATGAGATTTACTTTAAAAAATGGATGTAGTCCTTACCACAGATGACAAGGCTCCTCATGATGAGTTGATAGTGCATGACAAGATAGGCCTCTCTGGGAGAAACCCCCAATTCTAATGGCCACTGCCCCACCATCTGATCTGATCCACCTTAGTTGGGTGGACACCTCACCCCATTGGGTGGAGCAGTGGCCTATTCTTAAGCCTACGCTTTCAGCATTAAAGAACCTTGTGCATGAACAACTTGCTTTAGGTCATATAGAGCCTTCTACTAGCCCTTATAATTCTCCCATTTATGTCATTCAAAAAAAATCAGGCAAATGGGATTATTACAGGACCTTAGACATATCAATAAGAAAATGGAAAAAATGGACACATGTAAAGGTGGCCTTCCTTTCCCCTCAGCCATCCCAATAGATCACTATATAGCTATCATAGACATTAGGGATTGTTTTTTTTTTCCATCCCTCTTCATGAGGCAGATAGGCCTTACTTTGCCTTTTTGGTCTGGAAACTTAATCATGCCAACCTTGTGAGCAATATCAATGGAAAGTCTTGCCACAAGGTATGAAAAACAGCCTTATCATTTGCCAAAAGTTTGTGGCCAAAGCCATCGCCCCTTTAAGGAGCAATGGCTACATTACTTATTACATGGATGATATCTTAGTGGCTTGCAAAGGCCAAGCATCTTTTCAAGCGCTTCTGAAGGCACTCCTAAAAAATTTAATCTTCATGTGGGCAAGGAGAAGATTCAAACTCACCCTCCCTTCTCCTTCTTAGGGTTTCATTTTTCTTAGGTGATACCACCTGTTAAACCCTCTCTTGACGTCCCCAATGACATCTCCTTGACAGAATTACGAAAATTGTGTGATAATATTAACTGGATTAGGCCATTCTTGCAGTTACCTCCAAAAGTACTAGAGCCCCTCTACAATCTGCTCAAAGGCAGCAAAAATCCTTCTAGAAGGCTTAGGATTACTCCAGAAGCTAGAGGCACCCTGGAAGAAATTAATCAATTGTTAACACCTGCCCAGCTTCAAAGATATGACCCTGTGGCTCCTCTGTCAGCCATAGTACTTTCCACCCTGAAGTTACCCTTAGATGTCCTTTGGCAATGTGATGGACCTTTATTATGGTTGTACCCTCCCTAGAGATCCTGCCATAAAATCACCAGTCTCATCTCACAAATTATAGCCTTAGCAGTGAGGCTCAGAGAACAGGATAGATCCATCTTTAATAAGGAACCTAACACCATAGTCATACCCTTTCATCAGGAACAAATCACCTTCCTCCTACAAACTTCTTTAGACTTCCAGATAATGATGGAGGGACTTACTGGGTCACTATCTTCCCATCTCCCTCCTTCCATACTACTGCAGACCCTACAAGATGATCCATTGACGGTGACCACTCACACCTTTCCCTCTGGCAAACCCATTCCTATGGCCCCTTGTGTGTTCACAGATGCCAACACTCATCATCTTGGCTACATTATAATGGGATCTAATATAACAAATGATAAATTTGTCCAAAGGCATTCTGATTCTGTCCAAGTAGCTGAATTGACTGCATTTATCCTGGTGCTGAAAAGATATCAAACCATTTCCCTTAACATAATCTCTGATAGCATATATGCTGTCAAGGTCTGCTCTTCCATTGCTTATTTCTCATTTAGGCCTGGAGACTGTCCTGTAGTCGACTGAAGGCTACACTAGAAGTAAGACAACAAACATGGTATATTATGCACATTTGCTCCCATTCTGGGTTGCCTGGCTTCCTATCAATAGAATACCTCTATTGACAAACTTGTAAGTCAGTCTAAAGTCATGATGTCCACTCTAGAACAAGCTAGAGCCTTACAAGAGGTTTCATCTCTCAGCAGATAGTCTTCGTCACCTATTGCCTGAAATTCCCATCCAACAATGCAAACATCTGATTCATACATGCTTCTCTTGTGGCCCACTGTTACCATAGGGCCTACTCCAACCACAGGGAGTCAATCCCCATGGGCTGACACCCAACTCCCTCTGGCAGATGGATGTCACTCATATCCCTACCTTTAGGAATCTTAAATTTGTACATGTGATAATTGACACTTATTCCTCCCTTGTGTATGCTACTGCCCTCACAGGGGAAAAAGCAACCCATGTGATTAAGGCTCTGAAGCATGCAATGCTATTCATGGGCATCCTGTGGTCAATCAAAACAGACAATGGCTCGGCCTATGTCTCCCTCAGATTGAAGGAATTTTTAACTTCCTGGGGAATTTCCCATACCAAAGGGATTCCCTATAACCCCCAGGGACAAGCAATCATTGAAAGAACCAATCTCACTCAAAAGGAGATACTTCAGAAATTTGATTCTACCAAAAAGGACCCTTCTTTGAGATCGTTGGCTACTTTATTTACTCTTAACTATCTCACTTTTGACAAACAAGGCCTCAATGCAGCAATCAAAAACTGGAGTCCATTTACCTTCCCTACCCCCTTCCCTCGGTGCAATGGAAGGACCCCTTGAGCCTTCAATGGAAGGGCCCAGACCCTCTGCTCACACAAGGGTGAGGCTATGCTTGTGTCTTCCCCCCTACACAGTCTAAGCCCCTTTGTATCCCAGCCAGGAGTATTCATCCAAGCCTCTCTCAAGAAGATGACATAACTCCCCACCTGAAGAAAGAAGCCCCTTCCATGAGTACCTAAACCAAACTAATGTTGTCTTTGACCCTTCTATTCTTCAAAAGATGTGAAATAAATTATCAGCTCTGTTAGATCCATCCAATTGGATTATCATAGGGCTCAGTGTTCTAAGCCTTTTTCTTGTCCTTGTCTTCATCAAATGTATAAAAAGACAATTAACCAAACTAGAAACTAAACAAGCTCTCTTAGTTCATACCATTAAAAAAATCACAGGAACACAAGAAAATTCCCACTGTATGGATCGCAGCTCTCAAGAACATGTATGAAGCTTGCCCACCCCATCTTCACTGAAAACACAAGGCTTCACAGCTTTGGCCGACCCTAACCCCAAACCCCCTTCCCTTCCAACCCCACCCAACACCATTACCCCTTCTCTTAGGAGAGAACTCATCTTGGGGCATGTTCATACAGGCTGGTCAGTCAATGACGGGTAAGATGCCCTGAAAGATGGGCACAACCTAAGACAGGCACAGTCTCGTTTGCCCCTCCCCTCATTCACATGAGCTGGTTAGTCAACAATGGGTAAGGTGCTCTGAATGATGGGCACAACCTACGACAGGCACAGTCTCGTTCGTTCCCCCCTTTTTCATATGCAACATGTAGGAGTCTGGAAATCCAGCGGAATGATTCTCTCCCATGAGGCAATTTTCACAGATCCCTCCAACATGCTTTCCTATGGGCCACACAGGCTCCACTGACCTTTCATATAAAAGTAAAAAGGGGGATATGTAGGAGCACTCCCCATACCTTCAACCCCTTCTCTCCCTCTTTCCCCACCCTGTCCTGATAGACTGTGTGCCTGACAGAGAGCAGTACCCCATTGGCTGTAACCTTGGGGCCATGATTGGTCTGAGGACTATTCATAAGCTGTTACACTTCCTGGAATAAATGAGTTCTGTGTCTTGCTCCAGCAGAGCAGTCTTACTAGCCCCCAGAGTCTGGGTGAATTGGCGCTGCGACCACCCACCCCATACCTTGTCCTGTGGGACCCTGTTTTGTCCTCCTGAGGACTCCTTACTTTCATCCCCTGGGACCCCAACTTATCAGCAAACTCATGCAAGGCACAACATAATACAACAAAAGCCTAGGGTAGATCATGGAAATAATCCTTCTAAGAAAAGTTTCTTAATGGAAAGAGCTGGCTCCTGTTGTGGGAGCTGGGTCTGGGAGATGTGTATTCTAGAACTTTTTTCTGATGAGCACAGAATCAAGAGAAAAGACTTTCCCCAAGTAAATAGGAAGGGGTTGAGTACATTATGAAATACATCTGGCAATAAGGGTACAGGCTGAGATCTTGGGGTGGGAAATACAGCTGGGACCCAGACCAGACATATCTAAATTCTGGTTACTTTGACATTAATTCCTTGTTATGTATCTTAAGTCCACAGAGACCTGTTTGTCTAATACCAATCTTCAGAATATGATAGCAGTTCTACACAGGCTTCTCCTACTCCTTCTAAACTTTCTCCACTCTTCCTTCAAGGAAATACTTTGTAGTAAGTAGTTTTCTCCTCTTATCAAATCTTTGCAGGTAAGTTGGATTATCACAGGGATCAGAGTTCTAAGCCTTCTATGGCCCTTCTTTTTGTCAAATGTATAAACTTTCCCTAATCCAAAACTCTGAAATATAAAGTCTTCCAAATCTGAAACTTCTTGAGTGCCAACATGGTGCCATGTGGTGGAAATTCCACAGTATGAAGCCTTGCTTCATACACAAACATTTATTTCATTACCTTCCATCTATGTGTATAAGGTATATGTAAAACATAAATGAATTTTATGTTCAGATTTGTGTCAAATCCTCAAGATATCACATTGTATAAATGGAAATGTTCCAAAATCTTAAGAATAATCTGATATCTGAAACACTCTTGGACCTGAGCACTCTGGATAAGGGATAAATCTCTACATGTACTTAAATATCCTTACTTCAGTAGTTAAAATCCTGACTTAAATGTTTTTTTAGTATCCAGATCACAACATATGAAAAGCATCTCCTGATCATTTTTGAACATGTGGTATGTCACTTTATGTCACTTTATTCCAATGCTAGCTCAACTGATGAAGCAGGTGCTTTCACTGCCTCACCCATCTGCCTTGGCACTCACTTTCCAGTTCACACACACACAGCTTCCTTCTAGAAACACCTGTGACATTCACCTAAAGGCTTTTCCTCTGCCCAGGAATGACCAGGCCAGAAATGTTGAAATGGATCTGTCTTTGGGGGCATTCCTCAGTCTATGAAGATTGGAGTTGAAGAATGAGTACTCCAGCTTCCCCACACTCAGGATGAGATTCCAGGTCAGCTTCTATATTCTCTTCACATATCTCCAGTAGGACTGATCCAAAGGTGCATATGTAGCAACTTGCTGGATATTGCACCCTTGATTAGCCTCATTTTTTCACCATCTTACTCTCCTAGATGTATGTACAAACATACATCTATTGCTTGCTATGTGTTTGTATTTATAGTTGTGTTCAGATTCTGGCTAAAACATACATACAAAATATCAAAGATGGATAGATACACTCCATTCCCCCCAAAGTTTGATGTTAATTGCTACTTCAGAGATTTAGAACTAAAAACTCCAAGGAGATAAATGTAATTACTTCTTGGTTCCTAAGGTGTGTAATGATATTACTTTATGAAGGCTTAATGTGAATATTACTTTCCTTTAGATGTGGATAACTGAATCTATACCCATTTAGCAAATATTTATTGAGGACTTGGCATGTTCTAAGTGAGATGGGGATGGCACTAATAACTTCTCAGGGAGATTTAGGCATTGGGGAATGTGATACATTTGCAGAATAGCAAATATGCCATTATTGCCAGAGGGTAGACTCTCAATCCTGATTGCAAAAGGATAAGGTAAGGTATGCTGGGAAAGCATGGATGTGCTTGGTTGATAGAGAAGAATGTTTTAAGCCCTCTAGTTGGACATCTATAATTAAAGAGGAAAAATTAGGGGATAACTAAGAAAAATTTAGATCATAGCAAGACATGGAGGAGGGTGAAAATATGAATAGGGGAGGCAGGGATACTATGCTAAAAAGTTGTGATAAGGAAAGATAATCATTGAGAAAGTAGAATAAGTCATGTAAGATGGTTTAGGAACTAAAGCAACTTGCTGGTCTAATCAGATGCTACTTGTCTGACATTGGTGATTCCAGTTTCTCTCTACATCATAATGGCACTTGGTTCCATGTGACAGAATCCCAAATAGGTGGGTTATTTTACTGAAATAATAAAGAGACTGGTGCATGTAGATCAAGTCCAGGGAAGGTATTTAAAAATCAGACTTCCAGCATCATTTACCATCATCTATAGAGGATAACTGTGAGTTATCCTCTGTGTCTCACCTCCATTCATCTCATTTGCAGTGAGAGTGAGAATAGTGAAGAAAAGTCATAGGTTAAAGGTACATACAAGATTAGTATGATCAATATTTTATTCAGACTCAATCATTTGCAGTTTGGATCTCCAATCTTGTTGTCTTTTATTTTCATATCATTGACCATAACTGTGACACATAGCTATTGTTGCTTCAAAGAAACCTCAGAAATTAAGCTTTTAGCAGAGTGAACTGCTATCTCAAAATAAATTTAAGTTCCATTAGTAAGAGTGACAAAAATCTATTGGTAGTCAACTAGCAATGCCTGTCAAAGGAAATTCATCAAACCAAACTGAAGAATATATCAAAGAGAGTGGGCACAAACACATTCTCTGAAATATTTATTTATGAATAAAAAAGTGAAAATAAATAGACTGGAAAGACATATTGGGCTTTGTCTACAAATTCAACTATTTCTGGTATTTTAGAAACAAATCTTTGGCTTAAATGGTTTACATGGGTCATAGAAGGAACTTTACAATTCATGTTAACCATTCTTGTTTCTTCCCAAAGTGTGAAAATTCTATCATCTATTTTCTATATAGATTTTAGAATTAGAGTCAGCTAATATTTTAAATTCAACATAACAGTGATAAGTGATATAATTAGGGTACTATTCAAAATACTCAATAACTCATAAGACCTAGGCATTGCCTAGTAAAACAAGTTTCTGGATGCCAACTAGAAGCAATTGCTTTGGCTGGATATCACTTCTAGGTTTAATGGACACTCTTAGAAGTTATAATTTTATTGATCTTTTGTGTACTCCCATAATCATTTTTTAGGAATAATGCCCTCAATTATTCTCCTTTTTAACCTGGTTTGAGATTCCTATTTTATAATGATGGACTTTGGAATTCCTTATCTGAAATCTTCCCTGCTTTCTGTTTTGCTAACTCAGGGACACATCAGCCATATACATTTCAGCCAAGAGTTTGTGTAGGAGCTACAAAGAAATTCTTCCAATGGATTCATTTATTTTTATCCTGGTGTGTTTAAATATTAAATTGCCATAGTGATAAATAAAATATATCTTAAAGTATTTTCTCTTCATATGAATTCAAGCAGTATTGAGTATTCTACAAAGATGATATCAAAAGGTACCATGATATCAATGATGATATTAATCAAATATTTTTGGAAAAATATATAGCATTATTCATAGAAATCAATATTATATTTTTATCCAACAGATGTTAATGAAGTGACTATTTATAATATATAAAACAATTTGAATAAACCTTCATTAGAATTATGCTGAGTAGAAAAATCAAACCCCCAAAGATTCCACAGTATAGGATTTCATTTATAGTACATTCTTTTTTTTTTTTTTTTTTTTTTGTACCAGGAATTGAACTCAGGGGCACTCAACCACCGAGCCACATCCCCAGCCCTATTTTGTGTTTTATGTAGAGACAGGGTCTCACTGAGTTGCTTAGCGCCTCGCCCTTGCTGAGGCTGGCTTTGAACTCGCGATTCTCCTGTCTCAGCCTCCCTAAGTGCTGGGATTACAAGCGTGAGCCACCGCGCCCGGCTTATAGTACATTCTTGAAATGTCAAGATTTGGAAGGGGAGGCTAGATAATGTTGGTCAGGGGTTAGGTATAGTGGGCTGGGAGGAAGGAGGTAAATGTGACTATAAAAAGGACAACATGAGGGATACTTGTGGTATGGACAAGTCAGTGTCTTGACTGTCCACAGGTACATGAACCTGCACAGGTGGAAAATTTGTGTAGAAATTACATAACACACACACACACATGTGAACACGTGTACACAGGACTGAAAACAGAACTCTAAAAATCTGAGTAAAATTAATGAGTTGCAACAAATGTCAGCATTCTAGCGGTTATATTGTACCATAATTTTGCAAACTGTTATCACTGGGGGAGACTTAGCGAAGAATCTCCCTGTGTTAGTTCACATGACTGAGTGCCAATAGATATTTATTTATTTATTTTTAGTAGAGCTTTATAGTTATACATTGTGGTTGGATTTATCCTAACAAACTCATACATGCATGGAAATCAATTCCAAAAGTTTATGATTCCCCTTTTTCTTCCTGTTTTTCTTCCCCTCTCCCATTTTCCTTCCTCTACTAGACATCCTTTTGCTTATTTATTAATTTATATTTGATTGGTTCATTATGTTGTCCTATCTTTCCATCCCCCTTTCCTTTATTTTACTCTAGCTTCTGCATATGAGAGAAAACATTTGACCTTTGAGTTTCTGAGTTTGGCTAATTTCACTTAGCATGATATTCTCCATTTCCAGCCATTTACCGGCAAATGCCATAATTTCATTCTTTTTTATGGCTAAGTAGAACCTCATTGTATATATATGCTACAATTTCTTAATCCATTTATCTACTCACAGGCATCTGTGTTGATTCCATAATTTAGCCATTGTGAATTATGTTGTATAAACATTGATGTGGCAGTATGGCTGTAGTATGCCAATTTTACATCTTTTGCAGGAATACCAAGGAGAAGGATAGCTGGTCATATGGTGGTTGCATCCCTAGATTTTTGAGGGATCTCCATACTGCTTTCCAGAGTGGTTGTACTAGTCTGTAGTGCCATCAATAATGTACAAGTGTACCTGTACCCTCATATCCTTGCCAGCATTTATTGTTATTTGTATTCTCTCTCCTCTCTTTCTCTCTCTATCTGTCTAACCCTCCACCTTTTGTACCAGGGATTGAGCCCAGGGTGCTTAACTACTGGGCCATATGCCCATCCCTTTTTATATTTTTTAATTACAGACAGAGTCTTGCTAAGTTGCTTAGGGCCTCATTAAGTTGCTGAGGCTGCAATCCTTCTGTTTCAGCCTCGTGAACTGCTAGTATTACAGGCTTGTGCCACTGTACCCTGCTATTGTTTGTATTCTTGATGATTTCCATTCTGACTGAAGTGAGATGAAATCATAGTGTAGTTTTGATTTGCATTTCCCTGATTGCTAGAGGATGAATATTTTTTCATATATTTGTTGGCCATTTGTGTTTCTTCTTTTGAGAAGTTTCTGTTTAGATTTTTTCCCCATTTATTGATTGGGGGGTTTTTTTTTTTGGTGTTAAATTTTTTTATTTCTTTGTATATTCTGTGTATTAATCCCTTATCAGAGGAGTAGCTGGCCAAGATTTTCTTCCATTCTGTAGGCTCTCTCTTCACACTCTTAATCATTTCCTTTGAGAAGCTATTTAATTTGATGGCATCCTACTTATTGATTCTTGGTTCTATTTCTTGTGCTTTGGGGTCTTGTTAAGGAAATTGTTAAGGAAATTGGCAAGCACTTAAATGATGGAGTATTGACCTTATGTTTTCTTCTAGAAGTTGTAAAGTTTCTGGACTAATCCCTAAATCATTGATCCATTTAAATTTGAGTTTTTTGCAGGTTGAGAGAGAGGAGCCTAATTTCATTTTTCTACATAGAATTATCCAGTTTTCCCAACAGTATTTATTAAAAAGACTGTCTTTTCTCCAAGATATATTTTTGACACCTTTGTCAAATATTAGGAAACTATAGGTATGTGGGTTTGTATCTGTGTCTTCTCTTCTGTTCCATGATCTTCATGTCTGTTTTGATGCCAATACCATGCTGTTGCCATTACTACAGCTCTGTAAGATAATTTCAGATTAGGTATTGTGATGCCTCTTGCTTCGTTTTTCTTGCTAGAATTGCTTTGGCTATTTTGGGTCTCTTATTCTCCCAAATTAATTTAAGAACTGCTTTTTTCTAATTCTATGAAGAATGTCATTGACATTTTGATGGGGATTGCATTGAATCTGTATATTGCTCTTGGGAGTTTGGTCATTTTGACAATATTGATTCTGCCCATCCAAGAACATAGGATGTCTTTCCATCTTCTGAAGTCTTCTTCAATTTCTTTCTTCAGTGTTCTATAATTTTCAATATAGAGTTCTTTCCCCTCTTTTGTTAGATTAATTTCCAAATATCTAATTTTTTGAGGTTATTGTGGATGGGATAGTTTTCCTATTTATTCTTCAGCTGGATCAAAGCACATTTTCTTGACAAAAATTTTTTGTTACAAAATTTTCTGAGAGAATATGTTGGGAAGAAAGACTACAAAAGGCAAAGTAAAGGAAGAAATTAAAAAGGAATTTTGAGGGATGATGACCACAAAATTGGTTTGAGAGTAGGGGAATAGCAGATCTAAAGTGAGAAAGAATATCAGGTACAATACTGGTAAGCAAAATCATTGGAAATTCTGAGTATGAGAATGTCACCATGAAACTGGATGCTAAAGAATACTAAACCTTTAATGTTGTATCTCTTGAAAATGAGCAATCTGATATATGCATCATGGATTGTGATAAAGACCACTTCAGAAGCTCCTGCATTAAGACAAATTTGATTTAAAAACAGGCTCTTTTTATGGAGAAGCCAGCAAGAATGTAAATAGATCAATATTTATTAAGATTACAAAGAAATTAGCAAGGCTTGGTAAGGGGCTTGATTGAATATAAGATTTAGGCTTTGAATTGAAATAGTACCATAATTCTAAAACAATGATAATAAAACTAAAGAATTCAAATGAGAAGTTGAATATGTAGACCATGGTGGACTCAGTTTACATACATTTAGTGTATTGGGTAGAAATTTCTTAGGTTTCAAGCTGGGATCCAAAAATGTAACTTATTTTTTTAAAATTAATCAAATCAATTTCTATCTTACGCTGATGATTAGATTAATTCTTGCTCCACTTACTGTAGAATTTATCAAGCACCAACTCAAGATTTTTCTAGCCATTTTGGTGACTCCCTCCTTGCTTTTCTGAATTATTGCTAAATTTCTGGCAATTGGGGTGGTATAGCTGGGGACAACTGGTTTGTGGTTATCAACCTTCCACCTGTTACTTCCAACCATCTGTTGCTGCAGACTTGCTCTTTCTGGTGTTCCTTCCAGAGGGGTACAGGACACTTTTTGGGTATGGGACATTTTTCAACGTCCTTCCCTCACCTTGTATGGATCTTGCTGAGCTTCCTTGGGCTTCATAAGGTGAAAGAATGGAGCCATTATTGAACGAGCACAGATGAGTGTTGTAACCATAAAGAAATGTCATTTTCAGGGGCTGGGATTGTAGCTCAGTGGTAGAGCGCTTTCCTTGCATGCGTGAGGCCCTGGGTTCGATCCTCGGCATCACATACAAAGCAATAAAATAAAGACATTGTGTCCATCTATAACTAAAAAAAAAAATTAAAAAAAAAAAGAAATGTCATTTTCATATTCACTTTCAGGTGACAAAATCATTTGTAGTTAATAAGTGTTTCCAGGCCAATGTAATGATCATAATTTTAATCTCCAAAGTCAAGATTTTCCATCTTTTGCAGCTTCTGACTGTTCTTTTTGTGTTTCATGTTGCATCCCACCATGGTCAAAGCAAGTGAAAGATCTCTGGTATGGGACTGTCATTTTCCATCACAACACTGGGGGTGGAAAACACTACCATGGCTTCCCTGAAGCTCCTACCCACAGTCCATCTTTATAGAGCCTTTCCCTAACAATTGTCTCTAGAGGGTAGTCCATCTTTATTTTGACTGGTTTCTTTTGTCTTCTTCAGTCCTAGGTACCCAATGTTATTGAGTTTCTCTCTCAGAGGGATTTGGGAGAAGGCCCTAATTCCAACTCTCCAAAGCCAGCTTCTTCTTCATTTTAGCTAATTTGTATAACAAGGTATCAGCACAACTATGTTTTGTTTTGCCACCAGGGCAATAAGCCAACTTTAGTTTTGCCCCTTTAATATTTCTCAGGTGAGGATCAGTCACCAGTCTACCATGCCCTCCAAACATAGAATCCATCTTTGAGAAATATCAAAAGTCCCTCTTTACTGACTGGAAATTGAAGAGTAAACATCTTCCTCTTTCCCCACTTGAGGAGCAGGGAAAGATTCATAGCTCACTAACATTTTTCTCAATATTCAAATCCTTCAGAATTTTTACACAACTTTAATATGGGTGAAGAATTAAGAGTCATTTTACATCTTCTAGAGATCCTCTTTTGCAATTTCTTCATCATAACCTTGTGCTTCACTTTGAAATATGGTATCTATCAACTTAGTATCTCTGGTGACACTGAAATAATTTTAACATCATATTGCATACAGCACAAGTTCTTTCTGCTCTGGTTTCCTCAGAACTATTGAAGCCTTTTCCCCCCTTTTCTAGTATGGATGGAAATTTCAAACATCCTCTAAGATTATTGACAATTCTGAGAAATGAAAAATGGTAGGAAAGAAATAACATAGCAGATTAAGCTAAAAGTGGTACCAACTTTCTCAACATTAGATGCCCTCAGCAGGCCAGATATTGATCAGACATTAGGAAACAATAAAAGGGAAAACAGAACCCCTACTAATTTTTTAGGACATTTTTAAAGCATGAGCTCTTCTCCATTTCCTCTCTGAAACAGTTCCCCTCTGTTGTTTGCATGTTGTTTGTGTGAACAGAAAATACTCTTATAATTAGCTTCTCTTTTTAATACAAATCAAAGCAATAATGCCAGCAACCACTCACACAGATTACCATAACAGTTTTCAAGTACAATATGCAAAACTGTATTACTTTTCCTATTTTGGATTAATTTTAATCCCTCATGTCAGAATTATATTTAAGGAAAGAGGAGATTGTGAAGGTTGCTTAATGCAGCATCTTACACAGAGTGTTGATGAACCTCTAGCTTAATCTTCAGTAGCTGCTTGGACATTGTTACTGTAAGGGAAGTCATCACATATTTGGACACCAAAGCATCTAGTGGATTGAGACAATTTAGTCATTAGATGAGTGATTAGGCTTTGTGATGTTTGAGGTGCTCTACAGCTTGGGAATCTCCTTTCATATCTTTTGTATTTCCCATTGGTATTTTGCTAACTGCAATATTAGTATCTGCTGGTCTCATTTTGTACATTATCACTGATGGCATTCTACTGTGATGCATATTCCCAAAGAAAATTTCACTATACCTCTCCCATTCATATAGATCTGAAGCTATGTGACAATTCAGTGGCAAACTCCATCTCTGGTCTTTCCAGAATAAGTTTGGTACATTAATGGAAAAAAGCAAGACATAGATGAGTCAACTTCAGATCTTTGCACCATTTCCATAACCTAGTTTTAGAACTTTTATGGTAAAATTTTTAAATTTGTAGTAAGTGAATATATTCTTGTTTTTGTTTCAGATATTTCTTAAAGCACAAAATACATATTTTAAAAATTTGAATATAAGCCAAACTCCAACATAACTTCTCCGTCACTAGAGAAGACCCAAATAGAGTGACCAGTCGAATGAGGAGGTCAGAGGAGGACTGAAAGAATGTTTCCCTGTGCCCTTAATCAAGTTCCAGTTAATCAGATCAGCATTTTCTCAACAGGGTTGTGTAGAATCCAGTTATCTCTCAAGATATCTTCTCTAGATATTGATAGATATTTTATGAAAAAACAATTCTATAGTCAGCTATTTTGAAAATATGTGCATATTATATTCTTTTGTGGAGACAAATGTCCTTAACATTGAGAATTCCCAAAGCAACAATTCTGTTCAATTAATCTAATGCTTGACCATAGAACTTCCCTTTTCTTAAGGCACAGTGGCACATGCCTATAATTCTAGTAACTGGGGAGGCTGAGGCAGGAAGATCACAAGTTTGAGACCAGCCTCAGCAACTTAGCAAGGTGCTAACAACTCAGTGAGACTCTGTCTCTAAATAAAATATAAAAAGGGCTGGGGATGTGGCTCAGTGGTTAAGCACATCTGGGTTCAACACTCAGTACAAAAATAAAACAAACAAAAAACAAAAAAAAATATGTTCCATAGAATACCATATAGATACCTGGGCCTGTGTTTTAGACATATAGACATATATATAGGCATATATGTATATACACAAACACATACATATACACATGTATATATGTATTACATATGTATGTATATATGTATGTGTGTATATACATATGTGTGTGTGTGTGTGTATGACTAAATTAAACAGAAAAAGTACATCAGGAATAACCTAGCCAGAAAAGTGTGTTATTTATAACCCTATTCCACTTATATAGTAAAATAACATTCACTTTTCCAAAGTTGCCATTGACTTTCACTAAGTTCACCGTCTAATAAAACTCATATCTTTTTTTCCACAAATTTTACTGGGTGGTTCTTGTTAAATATTTGTAAAGATATAAGCAGAAAAAGTGATAACATTTCTTTTAAATTCCATTCAATTTAATGCAATTGATTCTTTGTCTCAGACATTAAACCAAAGGTGAAAAACACATTCGTAATATGGTAATTTAATTATATTATGAAAATTTTTCCATTTTATTTTTGTAGCCACATAATATTTATTTTAAAAGTATTATAAAACATTTAAATATGCCACACTTTTCTCATTAAAAAGAAAATTGTGTCAGAAAATATTACCATAGTTAAGAATTTTATACTTGGCAATCACTCTTGAAGAAGATAAAAGTCAGACTCCCATACCTAATTTGAGAGAACAGCAGAATAGAAATTATAATACTGGTTTATTGGTAAACTTGCTCTTTAATTTTCAGAATGTTACCAGACAGAAAATTCTAATTAACCCTAAATGCTATCTAAAAACCACACGCTCTAACACTGACATTTCTCATTTGAAAAGTGACATGGAACATACCATATAAAACCAGAAGGTAAAAAGACATTTGAACAAGCTTTAAAAAACAGAAGAAAAATAAAACAATGATTCACAATAATTAGTTTGTATTTTTGACCACAGTATTGTAATAATGCAAAAGGATGAGGTGGCAGGAAGTCCTCACGTTTAAACCCACTGGATATTGTACATAAATGAACATTCTCATGGGTCTAGGGAAACAGAAAATTATTGCCATATCAAGGACAGTTTTAAAACTCTCAGTCATCTATATTTCTATGTGTTTGACTGCTTTTTTTAATTCTATTGTTAATTACCAAAAAAGTTGGATCCTTCCAAATTTTCAAATTATTCTTAATGATAAAAGAACCATTTTGTTGTTTCACAAGTACCAGTTTAACTTTCTTCAGCAATCAGGGTGAGCTTATAAGCACATTTTATGTAAATAAAATGAAGTTTTAAGAAGAAGTAAATTTTGGAGGTTCTATTTGAACATTTTTTAGCTTAGCTGTCTGTATTTTTTAAATACAAACATTTTATGGTATAAAAATCAAGTTATTTTTTACCCACAACTTTTCAAAAGTATGCCTTTGGTATCAAACAGAGATTGGTTTTTAAGATAAGCTTCTTTTGCTAAGTTATTATGCTCAGAACCTCCAATGTCCCATGAACACTAATTGGGAATCTATTAATATTGTAATACAAAATAAAATAAAAATATGTAATTAAAGGCCAATGGATTTAATGTCCACTTACCCAAAACATATAAGAGATATATATTTCTTTTTTGGCAACAACCAAAGTAATATTGTCATTAACATGACATATATCTTATATTTTTCCATCTTTGAACAAAATTACTTTGTAGGAGAATGGAGAAAAAAAAGACTTAAAGGCAAAGTAGAAAGACAAGAATATGGGGAAAGTGACTAGAATGGAGGAAATTCTATTTTTAGGACATATGCATCTGATTTGGAAAGTGCTGCAGTAAACAGAAAGAGGATTGTTAGGTTTGAGAACAGCATTTATTTTCCAGAAGTTTAGCTATAAATATCAGCAACCAGTATGCAGAGATAGTATACAAGTTACACATTAGCCCATTCATTCACATTTAAACACACAGGAAGTGAGAGGGAAATTGCTTCAACATGACAAACATCTTTAAATATTAGAAAAATGCATTTGACTGATGGAAAAAAGATTCCTATTCAACTTCTGTCTGTCAAATATCTGAAGCATCATATTGGGAAAATAGAATATATGGAAAGGAAATAAAATGGTATATATGTTTTGTTGATAGAGGGGGATGTGAAATAAGAAATATGAACAAAAAGGAATCAATATGTAACTTTTACTCCTTCATCTAGAGCAATAGAAACGAAGAGAGAGAAAACAATTTTCAGGTTATTCTGGAATAATAAAGCAAAATGTAAAAATTTCCCAAGTTGCTCATGCTGCTTTTTATAAAAACAAATTATTTACTACCCTACCCAGAAACAGTATCCTCAGGAACATGCCATTCTTCAAAAGCATTTCTCCAGGTTTATCAAAATTCTCCAAGCATCCTTCAGCTTGTTAGAATCACCTGAGGAGCACTTCAGAACCTGTCTGGCCACCTCCAGAGATTCTGATTGGTTTGGCCTGGCTCGAGGCTCAAGAGTTTTATAAAACTCCCCAGGTGACTGACTGAACTGTACCCTCTGGGTAGAGATCCACTAAGCTGAATGATGTCTAAAGAGCTAATGTATGTGGGCAGTGGAGAGAGGTAGAGAGAGGTAGAGAGAGAGAGAGAGAGAGAGAGAGAGAAGGAGGGGCTAAGTGAATCAGTGATTCTCTAACTGATAGAGTAAATTTAAGGGAGATCATTTCAAGTATAACAAACAGATGATAGGGGAAAATGAAAAAAGAAATTCCTTTCTTCAAGAACTGCCAGCCTCTATCTCACTCAGCATAGCCTGATCTCAGTTGCACCATCAACCTGTCTGTGCTTGGTAGTTCGTATCTAGGAAGAGCAGTGGCCACGATAAAGGTGGGAGATTTTCTTGCAATGGGGTCATGTGAAAAATACTATTCATGTGTTTCTCTTTATTTATTTTTAGTACCAGAGATTGAACACAGGGCACTTCACCTCTGAACCACATCCCCAGCTCTTTTTTATATTTTATTTAGAGACAGGGTCTTACTAAGTTGCTTAAGGCTTTGCTATGTGCTGAGGCTGGCTTTGAATTTGCAATCCTCCTGCCTCAGTCTTCTGAGCTGTTGGGATTACAGGTATGTGCCACCACATCTGGCTACATGCTTTCATTTTTAAGTACCATAACTTTTTTTTTTTTTTTTCGGTACTAGAGATTGAACTCAGAGGCACTCAACCACTGAGCCACATCCTCAGCCCTATTTTGTGTTTTATGTAGAGACAGGGTCTCACTGAGTTGCTTAGCGTCTCGCTGTTGCTGAGGCTGGCTTTGAACTTGCGATTCTCCTGTCTCAGCCTCCCTAAATGCTGGGATTACAGGCTTGTGCCACCGCGCCTGGCTAAGTACCATAACTTTATGCTTTTGTGAATTTTTAAGGACTTAAAGTGATCACAATTTTGCCTTGGGGAATTAATGGTTTTTGCTGCCTTTGAGAATCAAAGCTATATCTCAGGGGAGTGGTATAGTTGCAAAGGACATTTGGGTTACTTTCACCATTAATTACCTGCTGAATAGCTATTATAAGGATATGTTAGACTAGATAGATATTGCTAAGGCAGACTTTTGGTCCCATACCAGAATTAGAGATGCATTCAAACTTGTTTAAAAAAATATTCCACAAAAATTATAACCTTTAAATGATAAAGTCCTTTAAAATATCAAAAATTTTTAAATTATAAAAGTTAGATGTATGTTTTCAAATAAGAATCAGAAATGTCTGATTATAAGCAAAGACAAATGAAAATAGGAAAAATAGAAATAAAGAACAAAAATTCAATGGAAAATGAGCCAAAGATATGAATAGACAATTTATGTTAAATGTTATACATATTAAATGGCTCTAAACATGTAGATATGTTAAACTTCATTCACAATGAGATCATTGTAAATTTAAACTACACTGAAATGTCATTTATCAAAATGTCAAAAATTCTCATCTGATAACTACTGAGTTAACTGTTGAGAAATTGTCATGTCTCAAAATGTCATATTTTTATGGAGAAAAACATGGGAATATCACTTATCTTTATTATGTGTTCAATTCCTTTTTTGCCTTTTCTTCTCACTATAATTCTGTTACTTGGACATTTTTATATTTATACTCTGTATCTCCTAGGTTTTTATTTTTTAAAAACTATTTTGTGCTGAATTTGGGCGGTTTAAAAGTTGTTATCCAACCAAGCATACTATTGTGATATCTCTATCCTTTGACCCAAGCACATTGTCACAGGTTTTACTTTTTTGGATTCATGTTTTTCTATTTCTTCTGCTTTGCTTCTGATGGCTTCATCCATGCTTGTTTTGGGAGAAAGGAACTAGCAGCTTGGACTAGTATAATGCCTAGGTAAGATCCCAAGTGTTCTTATATACACTAAAATGCAAGAACCATTATTCTAAAGTTTATCCTAATACATATTTCATATTTTCAAAGATAATTGAATCTAGCTTCATATTCCAGCTTTATTATTTTTTATTGTGTTGGACTTGGCATAATCAACCTTTTAAAACTTCTTTCCTTGTAAATAAGATAAAAATAACATTATCTACTTTACCTGCCTCACCTATGCTATGAGGATAAATAAAAAAACTCTGCAACACAAGAAGTTTTACTGTTGTTGCAACCAAGAATGAGACAAAACAGAATAATAAAGAATTCAAGGGATTATAGTTCTATAAAGGCATCCTGATAATCTGAGGAAGCTTGAGTGTTTTTCTCCTGAGCAGAGCCCCTCAATGATTGTTAAAATGAATAAAACCAGTGAGTCAACCACGCAGGGTACATCTCATTCATGTGTCATCAGCCCAACTGGAGCATTGGTCAGACCATAATCACAGACCCTGTGAAGGTTCTCCTTATGCCCTGAAGTGATAGCCCAGTCTTCCCTAGGACTAATGAGGGTAGATGAGATGACTGCTGAATTGTGCAGGAGTCTTTTATGATGATCTTGGAAATGACCACTTGGATATCCATTGTTAACAAGGCAGATGTAGTGGCCAGTGAATGTCAGACAGATTACTTTTCACAACCCAATAATCAAATGTATGTCTAGCACCAAGTAGATAAATGGTAGAAAGTGCAACATCATTAATGTCATTTGGAGAAGTACCATAACGTGCTTCATGTATATGGGAAACACATAGGCTTACAGTGTGTGCTCACCTTGGAAAGGTGTCTAGAAGACTTCACTTGGTGACCACGGTTCATTTCTGAAGTCTAGATGTGTTTCTCAGCTTTGCAGCCTCCAAAACTGACTTTTATTTTATTTTTTGTTCCTGCCCATATCCCAGTGCAAACCTGTATTAAGTTCCAAACTGATGTATACTATATGAATATTAATTTGTTAATTTATGAAGAGAAATAACGAATATAGGGACAAAAGAAACTAAAGTGTGTATGGTCAGCACATTCTTTTCTTCTAGGAAGAGTTATATGGAAAACTAAGTAATTATTTAAAAACTGCCTAATGAATACAGAATCAGAGCAAAGGAAGCTAGATAGAAAAATAGAATATTCAACAGAACCACTTGCATAGTTGAATGCATTTATCTTTATAGTAGCCATTGTTTTTTTTATTTTTTATTTTTGTGGTTGTAGATGGACACAGTTCCTTTATTTTATTTGTTTATTTTCATGTGGTGCTGAGGATTGAACCCAAGGCTTCACATGTGCTAGGCAAGCACTCCACCACTGAGCCCCAGCCACAGCCCATACAATAGCCACTGTTTTGAAAACAAAACCAGAACGCTTGTGGTCCTTTGGCCATGACCACTTCTGCTGACAGTGATTAGATAGATGCTCCTGGTATTGAATCAAGAGCCCCTCTGACTATAGTATCTCTGCTTTGAAAAAAATCCTCAAGGACAGATATGGTTTAGAGCTGGTTTCTGATAAATTCAATGGCAACACTTGTAGGGCAATTAGAAAGCCAAGATATAATCCCAGAAGCTATTAAAGAAAAAAAAATGGCTGATGATAAATTATATAACTTACCATAATTAATAAATAAGATAAAAACTTTAATATATTGAGCAATTGAGCATCTATAATACATTAGTCACTGTGTTCAGGGTGCTCTAGATGCTCAGTATTAAAAATATTATTAACCTTGAAGAGTTTATGGTCTAAGTGTAGGGTTGATCATTTCAACAAAGAATTCAATATAGGTAAGTGCAAGGAGAAATGGAAATAGCAATAGTCTATAGACAGGAGAATATCCTTCTTATTTATATCCACTAAATCCAAAATCCTCTTCATATTTCAACTGAAATCAAGGTTTAAACCCCATGCAATTTTTAAAAGTTTATCTCCTGCTAATTTTCAAGTTTAGTAATTTATAAAGAGCACTTACAGTATCAGGTGTCCACATCAGCTGTGCATATAATCAGCCTGGTTCTTAGGGAAGGGTGAAGTCCCCAGCACTGGCCTCCTCCTACCTCTCACCCACCACTTCTTTTTGAGCTTAATTCATGTTCTAGTAGAGGCACCCCTTCCCAAGGAAATGATGCTTACTGCCCCCTCACCTGACTCTACACTCCTATACTGGGATCAAAGTAACCAAGTCAGTATAAGCTTGATCTAGAAATAAGCAGTCAAATCTATTTCTACTGAAATTTTGCTAAGAAGGCACAGCCATGACCTGCTGCCTTGGAAATAGCTCAGTGGACTGACATCACGGAAATTGCTGAGCCTGTTTTGTGGAGGTCATCTAATTCTCAGCATAAGGGTTCTGGACAGAGAAACTTTCTATATTTCTTTGATAATGAACCAAAGATCACCACCCCAAAACACTGAGACTGCATTTCATTAAAACAGCTTTCCCATAAAATAGCCTGTTGCCAGACAACCAATAGTATTGTCTTCATAGGCTAAGCTCGCTCATATAACCTCCACGAAGTTCTGTCCCAAGTGTGTTATTATCTAAAGCACATAGCCCTTAACTTGCAGTATCAAGCAGTCTTCAAATACTTTCGTAGCAAAATGTTGCTGTTTTTATGCCAATTGTAGATCACCTCTACAACCCTGAAAGAGAAAATAGAATTACCAGTCCCATGAGAAACAGACAAATATTTAATGCAGATACCATGAAAATCTTACTTATGGTGAAAAGCTACATGAGTTATACATTTAAAATCTATCATTAGTATTATATTATTTTAATTCTCACTGCTGTGTTATTAGTATATTGTATTAGTAATCTATTTAGTATATTGTAAATAGAATGATAGCTCTAAATCTAAACTTTCTGTAAGAAAGTTAACTCTAATAACTCTAGCAAATATTTATCCATTAACATGTACAAGTCAATAGTTCAATGCTTTACATATATTAGCACACCATATCCTGACTTTTTATGAGGACCCCAGAGAACACATAGGTTAGGCAAGGTACCCAGATCACACAGATAGTAAATGCAGAGTTGGGATTTGATCACAGACAACATGGTTATAGATTCTGTAGTTTTAGTATCTGTTATAATACTGAGTTAAAGTTAAGTATACACAGATTGTAATACATAATGAAGGCAAATAGTTACCATTAGAAATGTGTAAACTGGTTTAAATAACACTAATGAGATTAACATTTTACTTAACATATTTTCTTACAAAATCAATTTTAAAAAAAACATCTTAAATATTTTATTTTGGACTTATCAAAAATTATAAACTAGTTGTAAATGTAACACAAAGAGCTTTTCTGTTTTCTTCCCCTGAAACTATGAGTTTTCTGTTTTCTCCCCTCAAACATGAGTTGGAGATGAATGTCCTGAATTCATCAGTAGTTGTTTCATTCTCCTACTTCTACACAATTCAACCATCAAAATAAATAAATACATTTGTATGTATATATAGTCCTATGATATTCTGTAGATCTTATTGAAATTTTACTAATAGTCTCAATAATGTCCTTTATTGAACATTAAAATAACAAAAGAATAAAGTACTGGATTTTCTGCCATGTCTCATTTTGATGGGATTTTTGTATCTATTTTCACAAATGAAATTAGTTTGTTTTTTTCTTTTTCTTTTTTTTCCCCACTGGTTTTCTTGTGAAGGACTCAATTTATAGAAAAGTATGGATGTACATCCATTTTTTCTGATCTGAGATTTTTTAACTTAGTAAAAGCATTTTTTTTCTTGAAAGTTGGTAGGATTTATCTGTAATACTCTGAGCTAATGTCTTTTGTGGAAAAAGTCTCTGGTTTCCATAAAACACTAAAAACACTAGATTTTTAAAATATTGTTGATCATATAATATTCCCACTCTTTCTACATCATTGATTTCTGTAGTTTCTTGCTTTTTTACTTATATTTTATTTTGTTATCTTTCTTAGTAGACTAACTTACTTCAATCATTCCCATTTTTAAAGATAAATATATTATGCTCCTAAATTTAGCCCTAAGTATAATTTATATTTTAATATGCCTTTTCATTGTCATTTGGTTTAAATATTTTGCAGTTTTCATTGTGATTGATATTGTAAGTTACCTCAGAATACAATTATAATTCTCTAGGCATATTTGTTTTAATTTAAATAACTTTCTGGTTTTGACTTGACTTTACTTGAATTTTGACCAAATATCATATCCTATATTTTATTAATTCTTTTAAATTTATTGAGAATTTGTGACTTAGTATATAGTCAATATTTGTAAAAATATTCCTTAGGTACATGAAAGAATGCATATTTTCTGGCTTAGAGATATCAGGTGATTTGTGTGTGTGCATGTGTGTGTGTGTGTGTACGTGTGTGGGTGAGGTAAGCATAGCTCACTCATGGTGATTTTGTTCAATTTTTTATAATGTTTACCAGTTTTTGTCCAATAGTCTATTTGATATTTGTCATTTATTTAATATTTGTCAATTACTCCTGTGAATTTGTAAATTTTTGTTTAGTGTTTTTTGTATTTTAAATTTTTTAAAACAGTGCTCCTCATTATTCCTACTAAAATTTATATATAATTTCTGTTTTTTCTGATATCTATAAAATATACCATATTTCTTTTGGCTGACATTTGCCTGATATATCTTTTTCTGTAATTTTATTTTAACCCTTTTATGAAGTGTTTTACATATATATACACATATACACACATACATATATATTTACTGAGATTGTTGATGAGGTTCTATTATTTTTGTAATTTTTAGGTGTTTTTAATGTTCCCATCTTTTCGTATCTCTCTTCCCCCTGATGACATGCCTTCTGTTATATATACTATATCTTTTCCTCTACTCATTTGAAAGCCATAGATTTCATATTATTTTTTTAAATTGTTGGACTTAAATTTATAATAAATTGTATATTTTTGTAATGAAGTCAATAACTGGTAAAGCTAATCTTTTTTTGACCAGAACAAAATGCATACCACCTTTAACTAGTCACATGTGCTTTTCATCTTGTTACCTTTTTATAATCTCTTTAAAGTTGATAATCTAATTATGTGAACTAATTTTTTAAAAAATTAATTTTAGTACTCATCTACTCATCATTTTTAATGTATTCCATATACTTTCTCTTTGCTTGTTTTTCATCTTGCTGAAATATAAATGATCCCCTAAGTGAGGTGCCTTGATCCTTCTGATAAGTGTTTTATTAGGCCTTCACTCTTGAATCACAGGCTAGATAGGTTGATAGTCCCCCCCGCTTTTGGAAACTTTAAATGCCTTTTCTTCTGCTATTGAAAAGTCTGTTGCACACTTAAAAGTTAACTTTTGTTGGTAAACTTGATCATTCCTCAAATTTTTTGCTTATCTTTGATATTCTGCATTTTTAAAAAAAATATTTTGTTTAGTTGTAGATGAACACAATATCTTTATTTTATGTGGTGCTGAGGATTGAACCCAGTGCCTCACGTATGTGAGGCAAGTGCTCAACCGCTGAGCCATAACCCCAGCCCCGATATTCTGCATTTTTGCTATGATATAGTTTGGTATAGATTCATTTTTATTTATCTTATATAAATAAAGACGTTTTTGGTATGAAGATCCATCTTTCTTCAAAAGTTATTAAAATTATTTCTTCAAACGTTGCTTCTCCATTATTCTCAACACAATTTCTTTTTAAACTCTTATACCAGTGCTATCTTTAGAAATATAAGATGAGCCACATAGGTAGTTTAAAATTTTCTAGTGGTCACGATAAACAAACAAACAAAAAAAACCCAGCTGAAATTAATTTTAATAATATATAACCCAATATATCCATATTATCATGATTTTACGATACAATCAATATAAAAATAATTAATGAGATTCCAATTTTTCATAAAAATGCTATAGACTGAATGTCTCTGTCACGCTCCAAATTTATATGTTGAAATTTTAACACCCAAGATGATGTTATAGGACGTGGGCCTTTGGGAGGGGATGTGAGCATGAGTGCAGATCCTTCTTGAATGGAATCAGTTCTCTTTTAAGAGACCCCAGTGAGCTCCCTCCTCCTTTTTCCATGCGAAGACACAATGAGAAGAGGCTGCCTATGAAGTGGGCCTTCATCAGATACCAGATCTTATAGCACCTTGATTTTGGACTTCTTACTCCCCAGAACTGTTAAAATAAGTACCTATTGTTCTTAAACCATCCTATTTAAGGAATTTGTGTTATAGTAGCCAGCACAGACTACAAAATATTCAATATCTGCTATGTATTACGTATAGCACACTTCACTTCAGATGGAAACATTTTTTAAAAAGTTAAAATATATTCCTATCAAATCAAAAAGTTATATTTAACAGGAAAATATTTTACAATGATCTAGTTTCTAAATTAAAGTTGATTAAATTCAAATTATAATTTAATTCTACTAAATAGTTATATGTGGCTAGTATTGACCAGCATAGTCTTAGATGAATAACTAAGGGTAAAATGTCCCTTTTCTCCTATACTTTATTCTCAATATTAAAGTTAGAATAATCCAGTTAAAATAAGATTTGCAAAAGATGAATGAGTATTTAAGAAAGAATATAGATTGGAGGAACTATCAAGTCACAAAAAGACATCAGGAAACTTAAACACATACTACATTGAAGTGAATGGCCACTACAGATTTGGCTAGAAGTCTAATGAGCTATCTATTGTGCCACAGAGCTTGGTCATACTACTGAGTAAAAGATGCCAGTGAAAGTGAGGATTTGAACTATGCATCTCTTGCAATTAGCCTGGTAGGAGAAGATGGTATTGGACCAGGTTGTAGAGAGTGGTTGGCTACTGGATAGAGTTTGAATGGAATAGAATTTTCTAGTGGACTGAATGTGAGATGTTAAAGTGAAAGACAAGGATGAATCCGAAGTTTGAGCATTAGCCTTTGGAAAAATGGAAATAGAAAGTTTTAGGATAAATGTCAGGAGTTTGGCTTTAGATTCTATACTTTGCACATACCTATTAGGTTTCCCAAACCTAATGTTTCCATATTGGGTTAGGAGTTTGATTATACCATCCTGGAGTTTAGAGAAAATATCCTTTAGAGATGATTGAGATATGAAGCATCCCCTAAAAGCTTATGTATCAGAAATGTGATATCCAATGTTGCAATGTTCAGAGATGAAATGATTAGATTATGATAGGTGTGACCTGATCAGTGGATTAATCCATTTGATGGAGTAATAATTCAATTGGATTCTGAGTGCTAACTGTAGGTATATGGTGCATAGCTGGAAGAAGTAGGTCACTGGGGGTGTTCTCTGGGGGACTATCTCTTTTGCCTGGTTTATCCCTTTCTCTGTTTCCTGATTGCCATGAGCTAAGCAACTTTCCTTCACCATATGCTTCCATGATGATATTCTGTCTCACCTCTGGACCAGAGCATTGGAGTTGGCTCATCATGGACTGTGATCTCTGAAAATATCCCAAAATAAACTCTTCCCCCACTAAATGGTTCTTGCTAGGTATTTTGGTCACAGTGATGAAAAGCTGACTAACATATCTCCTGGTCTGATGTGTCCTAATGCTTCCTGACTGACTCAAGGTATACCAGAGTATTCTTTCTAGGATCTTTTAGTAATGTTGTTGTTTTTCTCCAATATAAAAAGGTATACATCCTATAATCCAAAACCTTATGCCATTTGGCTATCTGGCAAATAGATAATCTTTTAAAAAATCCATCTAGTCAACATACAATGTTGACATATTATGAACAATATGTTATATATTTTCTATTTAAATGATACAATTACATTTTGAATAGAGATTTCTAAAGACAATACTTAATAAATGCAAGAAATTAGTAATGAATATGATTTTCTGGGGGGGCGGGGATACCAAGGATTGAACTCAGGGGCATTGGACCACTGAGCCACATCCCCAGCCCTATTATGTATTTTACTTAGAGACAGGGTCTCACTGAGTTGCTTAGTGCCTCACTGTTGCTGAGGCTGGCTTTGAACTTGTGATCCTCCTGCCTCAACGTCCCAAACTGCTGGGACTATAGGCGAGTGCCACTGCACCTGGCCCATGAGTATGATTTACTATAAAGATGATATTTTAAGACAATGAAAGTTTTGGTGTTTGTTATGGTTTAGATATTAGGTGTATGTATGAGACAATGCAAGAAGGTTTACAGGTGAAATGATTGGGTTATGTAAATCTTAACATAATCCATGAATTAATCTTCTGGCAGGATTAACTGAGTGGTAACTGAAGGCAGGAAGTGTATGGCTGGAGGAGGTGGCTCACTGGGGCCATGCCATTGGGGTTTATGGTGAAGAAACTCACTCTCTCTCTCTGCTTCCTGGTGCCATGTCCTGAACTCCTTTCCTCTGCCACACATTCAGCCATGATGTTCTGCCTCACCTCAGGCCCCAAGGAATGAAGCTGGCTGTCTATGGACTGAAGTGTCTGAAATCATGAGGCCCCAAATAAACTTTTCCTCCTTAAAATTATTCTTGTCAGGTCTTTTGGTCACAGCAACAACAAAGCTGACTAAAACAGTGTCCTTAAATCTTACTAGATAAATAGATGACCTTTTAAAAATATCAACAAAAGCACTTTTAGGTTCATTGAAAAATTATGCAAAAGGCATAGCCCTGTTCCTCCATGTACAGCTTCCCCCTTATCAACACCCCTAACAACAATTTCATTGATAGATTATTATCACTTGAAGACCATAGTTTCTATTTGAGTTCACCCTTTTTATTTGTTCATATTTTGTGGGGCTTGGAATTGAACTCAGGGTCTTGTGCATGATAGACAAATGTTCTACCAATGAGCTACATCCCCAACCCTAGGGCTCACTCTTGGGGGTGTACATTCTATGGGCTTAGACAAAGATATCATGAAATGCATTCAACACTTAGTAACCTACAGAGTTTTTTTAAAATACTAAAAATTATTTGCTCCTCTAATTCAAGCCTCCCAACTGCTAGCAACATTTAACCATTGGCAGGCTCCATAGTTTGCATTTTTCAGAATATTATACAGCTGTAATTATATAGACAGTAGCATTTTCAGATTGATTTCTTACACCTAGTAATGGATTTACAAAGTAATATATAATTCCTTGATGTTCATTCATGGCTTGACACCTTGTTTATTTATTTATTTATTTTGCACTGAATGTCATTCCATTGTCTGGATGCACCACATTTATTTATCCATTCACCTACTGAAGGATGCCTTGATTTCTTCTTTGCCTTGGGAATTATGAATAAAATTGCTATAAATGTCCACGTGCAAGGTTTTGTGTGGACATAAGCTTTCAACTCCTTCCAGTAGCTACCAAGGGGCACTACTGCTGGATTTTATGTATATTAAGAGTAGGTTTAATTCTCCAAGAAACTACCAAACTGTTTTCCAGAGTGGCTGTGCCATGCTCAGAACAATGAATGAGAGTTCCTGTTATTCAATATCATAGTCAGCATTTGGTCCTGTTGGTGTTAGGAAGTTTGTCCATCTCATAGGTATATAGTGATACCCCATTGTTGTTTTAATTTGTATTTCCTGATATTATAGGATATGCATAATGTTTTGCATGTTTATTTTCCAGCTCTATATCGCTTTTGGTTAAGTGACTGTTAAGGTTTTGGGTCCATTTTTAAAACTCTCATTATTTGTTTGCTTATTCTTGAGGTTTTAGAGTTCTTTGTATATTTGAGCAATAGTCTTTTATCAGATGCATCTTTTGTGAATATTTTCTCATAGAGTATGGCTTCTGTTTTTCTTTTCTTGACAATGCCTTTCTCAGAGCAAAAACCTTTAATTTCAAAGTTTATTTTGCCCATTTTGTTCTTTCATGAATCTTGCCTTTGATGTATTTAAAAAGCCATCACTAAACCTTAGATCATGTATATTTTTTCTGTCTTATCTTCTAGTATCTTTATAGTTTTGGGTCGTATGGTTAACTTTATGATCTATTTTGAGCTAATTTTTATGAAGAGGGTAATGCATGTGGGGTTTCTTTTGTTTTTTTGTTTTGGTACCAGGGATTGAACTCAGGGGCACTCGACTACTGAGCTGCATCCCCAGCCCTATTTTGTGTTTTATGTAGAGACAGGGTCTCACTGAGTTGCTTAGCACCTTGCCGTTGCTGAGGCTGGCTTTGAACTCACGATCCTCCTGTCTCAGCCTCCCAAAGTGCTGGGATTACAGGTGTGTGCAACCGCACCCGGCTATGCATGTGTTTAGACTCAATTTTTTTAAATGATAATGCCCACTTGTTCTGGTATCATTTGTTGAAAAGACTATATTTTCTCATTATATTGCCTTTATTCCTTTGGAACAGTGTTTTGATAGATTATTCCAATGCAAAGGAGTATAATCTGTAACTCTTAAAAATTCAAAGATGGCAAGTAGTCTCTGAACAGCAAGAAATATGATTTTTTTAACAATATGCTAGGGGGCAAACTGGTAAAATTATGAAATAGAACACACTAATTAATCATGCCTTTGCACAATGAAATTATTGTATAACAACTTCTTAGAGTCTTAAACAGTTTCATTGTAAATTTTATTTCTACAAAACTAGCCAATAGCATTATAAATTATATACTCTGTGTACTGAGATGTTTCTTTTGACGAACATTAAGACAACCTTGTCAGCATGGGAATCTTTGGGTATCAGGTAGATACCTTTATTAAATTGAATGTAATCATTCTATCCTCTGGCAGATACAGATTTAATGCAGTGAGTAATATTGGTTGTCCTCAGAGCTTATTTCTAGAATTGAAGTGACCTGAAAAATAATGTGTTTAAAAAGTCAAAAATACATAGCAGCACCCAGAAAACTACTGGTTGTAAGTATTATTGGAAAATCTAGGTATTCAAGAAGCTATTGAAATTTTGCCGAGTAAACTAGACCTTTAAAAATAAGGATATAAGAGCAGGATAAGCTAGATGAAAAATACGTGCAAAGACTTCTGAACTGTGCATTTCTCCTAAGCAGTGCTATCATAGGTTAACAGTTTTCTATAGTATACCAGGGCCCTAAAAATGAAGGAGATTAAGCAAAATAAATATTTCTTTTTAATATAATGTTTCTGCTCCTTGAGGTCACTCAGGGACTGATGGGATGCTCACATTTGCATCCTTAACAGGGGCCTTCCATCAGCAGAGGGTGACTCCTCCAGCTGTTCCTATATGCAAGTAAGTAGGAGGAGAGACCAGGTAGTGGAGGTGCAGCAAGCAGCATGGAAATGCAGCCAGTCTTGTTTGCCCCCATTCCCATGGTGAGAATTTTGATCGTGACAAACGCCACAGCTAAGTACAAGCGAGGCCAGGGAAATGTATTCAAGCAGCATGACCTTGACTGCACAAGTGTGATTTATGAATAAAAGGAACAGGGAGAATGGAGTGGGGGTCGAGTTGGTGCTTTTTTAAATATCAGTACAGAATTTAAGATTTAAGAGAAACACATATCCATAGACATAGGTGTACTGTAGGGGGTTGTTTCTACTGCTATAGGTAAAGGGATATAAATTAGTAATCCTTGGAACTAATTTAACTCTTTAAGAAAAGTTAAAGAAAATGATAGAGAGCTTGAGGGTTATATATTTTTAAAAACCCACAAAAACATAAAGCAATGGGAAAGAATTAGTCTTTCTTCTTCCTGACTTCTGTTTTCCACATTTACATCTCCCTTCAGCTCAGGCAGAAACAAAACTAGGTCAGTGAAAATGTTTCCATGGTATCTGAATTTTCTCTCTTAAACTAAGATACTGACCACTTTTGGTGGTCAAGCTATCACCTACTTTAAATATACTGAATTTAAAGAAAATGAGGTCAGATTTAAATATACTGATATGGTAGTAGAAGAACCATATAATAATTCTCTCATATATATTTATACATATGTAACATTTATATGTATATAAAATATTTTGTATAAATTTATAAAATCTTTTTTTCTGAATCAATTAAATATCTTTTGGTATCCATGGGGATGAGTTTCAGGTCCAGAGACCAAAATTCACAGATGTTCAAGTCCCTTTATGAAATGGAATAGTAACTTATGCACATCCTCTTATATACTTTGAATTGTCTCTAGATTATTAACAGAATGCAAATGTTATTCAAATTTTTCTGTTTGTAAGTTTTTGTTATAGCCTGTTGTTCAGAGAATAATGACAAAGAAAAAAATCTGTATATGTTAGTACAGACACAATTTTTTTTCCTGCAATATTTCTGACCCATGGTTGGTTGGCTCCATTAATCCAGAATGCATGCATATGAAGGACGAATTGTATCTTTATATATCATCTATGTATACATTGCAGATAGTCCATTTCCCCAGAGCTTACATTTATGAATCACAAAATTATTCTTCTGGCTTGGCTTTTTATTTTTATTTTATTTTTAAATCACTAATATACCTCAATTTTTTATCAGATAACTCTAATCAGAAATTTTGGGGTTTCTGCTCTATTAAGGGATCTTGTCTGTGTTCTTAAAACTAGTCTGCAAGCCGGGCGCAGTGGCGCAAGCCTATAATCCCAGCACTTTGGGAGGCTAAGACAGGAGAATCGTGAGTTCAAAGCCAGCCACGGCAACAGCAAGGCACTAAGCCCCTCAGTGAGACCCTGTCTCTACATAAAACACAAAATAGGACTGTGATGTGGCTCAGTGGTTGAGTACCCCTGAGTTCAATCTCCAGTACCCAAAAAAAAAAAAAAAAAACTAGTCTGCAGAGCACCAAGTACTTTCCTCCCTTTAAGCTAAGATCTGTGACAAGTGTCTGTTTTGTATACTAACATTAAGGAGGGATGGATCTATAAGGCCCTGGCAGCTCAATTTCTCTCCCCTTCTAATAGCCTCACAAAGAGCTGGCTCAGCCAGTCTGTGTTAGCTCAGCGGATGAATGGGCTGATAGCAGCTACTGAAGGCCAGAGTCTCTTTTCCTTTTCTTGAGTTGGAAAGCTCCTGCTGTAACATACTGGGCTATTTTTGTTCTGCTCCTGTAACTAGGTAGTGCACTGCAGGTTAGGTCCGGCAAAGAGCCTTTTGCCTGATGTTTCCACCCAACTAAGCCTGACCTATGTATAGCTCCATAGGGGACCTTGACAACACAGTGGATCATGTGTGCTTGCTATTTTTCTGTTTGTAAGTTTTCTTTTAATGAGATCTTCTCTTATATTTATACAAAGTGGTGTTAGTGGAATATATTTTTAGGACTCTAGGTGATAATCATCAAAATGGCCACTATGCCACCAATACCCATTATAGACACATTACCAACTTCCTGGCGACTCAGGGTATTACTATCTAGTGGAAAAAATGCTAAAGGCTCTTCCATTGTGGCTGATCCATTTTCATTACAAAGAATGTCATTCATGTCCCTGGTGGTTTGCTGCTACTTTGAGTGTCCACTGAAATTGTGCCAGGAAAATCCATTAGTGGGCTTTTGTACTGTTTTTTAAAATTTGTTTGTTTGTTTGTTTTTGAAAGTCTCTTGCCTTTGAAACTAGGACTATTAGAGTGGGTTCCTTGAGGATGAGCCAGAGAAATCTGATTTGTAAACCATGTGGTGCTCATTTTCATCATTTCTTAGGAAATTAGTTCTTAACAAAAGTTGTGTAACTTTGATTAGTTGAGATGCATCATGCATCCTTAGGAGGCTGTCCTCTTCAGACTGAGTTTGCAATACATCTATGCATCCCAGCTCAGATGCTCCACTGCCACATCAAACACAACACATCCAGGACATCATCCTCTACCGCTGCCCCACTCATGAAATTCTTCCTCCTGTGTTCTCTATTAGTCAATAGGCCAAACAAAACATCTGGTCATGTTCTTTGGCCCTTTATTATTCCTCATCCTTACTCTTTCTTCTCATCAAACTGCATTTAAACTTACCTCCTGAATATCTCTCAAATCTGTTCTTATGACCCCAGTCCCAATTTCTACCATCCTTTTTGAGGTCCAGAGTCTTCCAGATGAGTTACCATAAAAGGATCCTCAAGGTCTCTTCACCTTCTGCCTCTAACCCTTTCTTCAGGATGTAAGTCAAGTTATCTGTTACACAAATCTGATCATATCATGCATTTGTTTAGAATTCTTTGACGTTACCCTTAACCCCAAATTGTTAACATGGCCTAAATGAACATGTGTGTCTAGGCTTCTAACTTCTCTATTGTCATATTTCTAACTTTACCACCTTCTCTCTATTTTTGTCAATAGTAGTATCATTTTCCTAGTATTACCATTGGTTCTTCTTCCTTTCTCTCATAAATATAATTTTTCCATAAACCCTAAAATTGCATTTTTAAGAACACATGCCTTAGAATCATCTTCTTTTCCTGCTTATAGCATCCATGATAGTTCCTGATTTCACTGTCTCATTCTGGTATGAGAGGCTGCTGGGCTAGGAGCAGGGCTTTATATGTCTAGAGTTCCATTTCAGAAGCACCCTGTGTATAGAAATGAATAGTCTGCTTTTTCTCACCCACTCTGTGAACTTAAGCTTAAGTTCTGCTTCCTTCTTAAACCAAAATTAACCTAGTTCACACAATTACCAAGTGCTCACTGAACAAGTATCAGCAGCATTTGTAACCTCTCGGGGCATGGATTCTTAATGTATGATCCTTTAACCATTTGCAATAGCATGAGAAATGGTGGAGGTTAGTCCTCCAAATATGTGTTTATCATGAGATTCTTGAGTTATAAAGCTCTATCTTAGTGGACCCATAGACTATCTCTACTACCTCCGCTTTTTTTCCTTCCTCCTTCCTTTTGACACCCTGACATGTAAGTCCTCCCAAGGAGATGAAAGTCCCTCAGCATTACTCAAGTTGGAAATGGCAACAGGGACAGATTGCAGGGCCAAGAGTTTTCATTAGGAAAAGCAAAATAATCATTGTTCTCTATTTATGCTCAGAAAGCTCTTTTTCTAGGATCCCCTTCTCTTGGTTTATATTTAGATAATTTCTTTTCTTTTAGATTGTTTGTAATGTTCTTTATTTATATCCAGTGTGAAAGGTATGTTAGGCTGCCCTAGAGAGTTCACTTAGAGGAGTCCATTGTCCATTCTGGATATGGTTCCTTCTGCTTAATACTAACAATAAGCTTTGAGACAGTTCCAGTGTGTGGGCAGAAAGGACATGGAGTGATAAACTGCTGGATTAACTAGTCCTAGAGCCATCTACTATCCATATAATGTCTTATATGAGAAAATGTGTTTCCAGCATTACTGAAACCATTTTGGTCGAGCTATTAAAGGTATTTATATTAAAGGTATTTATATCCAAAATCATCTTAATTAATAAAAAGAGAGCAATCTACTGAAGGCAGTGACCAAAGCCCAGGTAGATTTAAGGGAAAGAAAAATTAAATTTGCCTAAGCTGTTTCAGGAGGACTTTGTACAAAAATAAATAAATTCAGATGTGTAAAGAGGAAAAATAATGAATTGAGGAAAAAGTCCTTAAGGAAATATTCCCTAATTTATACATTAGTACCTGTAGTAGTGATTGGAAATTATGAATAGATTTTCTCAAGTAATCAGATACATTAGTACCTGTAGTAGTGATTGGAAATTATGAATAGATTTGCTCAAGTAATCCTCACTCCTTTTTGTCAGGCAGTTTGAGCATTTTTTCAAGTTTCACCCATGAGTGACATTATTTATTACTAGAGAATTTTAGAAACATATGAAATTAAGGATATAGTCCTGAAATTGGAAATAGCTAGGGCACTATAGGCACAAAACTGCAGAGATGGCTCCAGAAATGCGTGGCACAAAGCAAGGGTCTCTTCTAGCAGAACTCATTTCATCTCTCATTTTCTCCTACCTCTCTCTTAGCTCTGAGCATATTCTTTGTTTTCCAGGAGGTTTTTAGAGATTCTGGTAGAAAAAATGTTTACCCCTTTACACATGTAGGATAACCATTCTTTCTTAGCAATCAGGAGGATTATATACAAATGAGTATGAGCTCTAATGGAGAAGAAAGATGGAGGGAAAGGCAGGACAGCCAGATCAACTCTGCTGAAATGGGAAATGACAGCTCTGTCAGATCATGAGTGGATGGATTCTCTCAGGTCCATGAGTGTAGGAGGAAAGAAACCAGATTTTGCTATTTCTCACCTTTCTCTGGTTATAGGTTAAGGAAGTAAAGATGCTAAGTGTGAACTTCTTCAATAGCCTAGAATGAAAGCTAGAAGTAGACACTCATGGAGAATGTAAGGATTACATAGAACCCAGAGCTCATTGCACTTACTGTTCTCTACTTTCCTCATGTAGTTATTCATTTAAGAACTTGGAAAGTACAGTTATGATAATGACTCAAACTTCTTTACTCTAAGTAAGCCTCAGCTTCATGATGGACATTTCCCTTTGAATGGGCATCGTGCACCTAAGACTCCAGGTGTGTAAACTGACCTAATCATGTCCAACTCAATGCCCACCCCAAGTACCTTTCCTTCCTGCAGACCTTTGCTTGGTAAAATATTCTAACAACAACACTAAAATCTAGCTGCATTCTTTCTGCTTAGCACCTCCATTTAAATATTCCCTACTTTTTAAATTTCTATTCTCCCAACTGCAAAATTCTACAGTTTAGGATAAGATATTTATGTAAACAAACAAGTATCAAAATAATTGTAATTTTTAATACTATATGTTTTGTTTTTGGAGGTATCCATCAAGACCTAAAAGTATTCAGGTGGCCATGACTCCAGAACATGTTGGGACAAAGGGCTTGAGTAAGACTGACAGGTAATGAATATTGAACAAATTGCAGGTAGAATTAATAATGCTAAGGAGAAGACTAGCCATCAGACATCAAATCTAAGTACTATATTTCTTTTACTCTATCCTTAGTCCATAGTTTGGTACCATTCTTATAGTAGGTGGTTGATAAATATTTCTTGACTGAGTAAATAAATAAATAAATGATCAATAAATTAAGAAAGTCATTACTAAGATGTCCTTCAGTAAAACTAAATTCCTCCAGGCTTGGCTAATGTATCAGTTATCCATTTTTTGCCTCTGAACTCTAAATCAATTCTTTTTTTTCCCTGCTTTATAATACTGAAATCAATCCCTGTAAATATTTCTTTGTCAGAAAGCACACTATTAGTATTGTGAATACAGGACAGTGGAGGGACGCTGCAGAAGGAAGAATCTTCTGGTCTTCTCATCCTAGATGCAGAGACCTCCCTCCTTTGGGATCACCCAGTGTGCAATTGTAAATGGAATTTATTCCCCTTTCCTCACCCCAGTAAGCCTAGTCAGTACCACAGCTGGTGGCTTCCCAGTGAGTCAAGGAAGAACTTTAGCACTTAGCTTTCCATAAAATTTATGAACAGCCTAGAGGGGGACTTCTTTGCTCAATCTCCAGCACCCCAGTGAGTTTTCAATCTTCTCTGAAAACTGAAGTTTTCAGCTGGCTTCCTGCTGAGTCTTAGCTAATGCCCCAGTGGACAGCTTCTTAGTGAGTTTCCCAAGTACCCTACTATCAGACAAGACCTGGGGTACCTCAGCAGACTTCTCGATCATCCACTGGACACACCAAAATCCTCTCCAATGAGATCTGAGGCTTAGCCCTGAAAAAAGCCCCTCTTCCCTTTCTGATCCCTCCTTGGATGCTCTGCGTCCTGTTACTAGTTCATAATTCTTCATTAAAATTTCTCAGTTCAGATTACTGTGTCGTTTCTTTTTCTTGATATAGCTATGAGGAGAGAATACCCCATTCAGCAGAGTCACCTAGTCTTAGCTGTTGTTCCCTGCAATTTATTTTCTATGCTATCTTCTGATCACTGTAGCCACCATCATTCCAGCCTCAAGGAAATAGCCCTCCATCAATAAAGACCAATTTTAGATTTTGCTGATGAGAGTGACGTATGCCATTCATACACTGTGTGGTTGAGTCTTCAGTGATTGTGAAACACAGGCAATATTATCTAAGAATAAATAATCCTTCAAATCGAAATGGAGCTAGAATAGAGAGGCACTATCATCTTTTGAGTAAACTCATTCTCTCCATGCATGGACTACTAAAACATATGGAAAACAATCATGTCATTATAGAAACAAAGTAGAATTGCAATTTAAGGAGATGGAAAATAGTCACACTACTGCAAAACTTGCTGCAGGGATTAAATATAATTTAGTTGATAGCAACGATTTTATGCATTTAATTTAAAAAAGTGCTTACAGAAGACTAACTTTTGAGGCTAAACTAATAGAAATGGAGCTTTCTATGCCCTCTGAATCATCTGAACTAATAATTAGGTCATGCTAATGAGCAAAAACACAGGATGGTACCAAAGCAATCAATAGTACAATGTGTACTGAATTACTTTACTAATAACCCAACAGAATTTGTTTCCCATGCAGACAAAATGCAGAAACACCGTATTTTGTGTTACATTCTCCTGATGGCTTTTAAATGAAGTTTTATAGTGTGTCACAGCCGTCAGCATCCTCACCATTATCATTATCAGCAAACATTTTGTGCACACCCGCTGTGTACACAGCACTATGGGATTCATTAAGGGGAAAGAGCAGTCATTTTCTGCCCTTGAGATAGTAGAGGGATAATTATTTACTCTGAGTACTCTAGTTCATTTACCAGTGAATGGGCAGAAGGTCTTATAATTCAATGCTGTGACATTTATATACAATTGCATCATAGGACAGTGGCATCAAAATTTGTGGATTTGGACTTCTTTAGATTAAAAATAATGTTACAATAATATATTCCAAAAGGGTTAAATAGAGGGTATTGTAAATGAACTAGTTTTCCTAATTTCTCTTTCAGAGGATTCATCGCTGATGTATAGAAATGCATTTGATTTATGGGTATTGATTTTATATCCTGTTACTTTGCTGAATTCATTCATTAATTCTAGAAGTTTTCTGGTGGAGATTTTTGGATCCTCTAAGTATAGTATCATGTCGTCGGCAAATAATGATAGTTTGAGTTCTTCTTTTCCTATTTGTGTCCCTTTAATTTCTTTCATCTGTCTAGTTGCTCTGGCTAGAGTTTCAAGGACTATATTCAATAGACATGGTGAAAAAGAACATCCCTGTCTTGTTCCCATTTTTAGAGGGAATGCTTCCAATGGTGACGATGGGGGTGCATGGGAAGAATGGAGGAACTTTGGGCAAAGGAAAGGGAGAGGAGAGAAGGGGGAATGGGGGTAGGAAAGATGGTGGAACGAGATGGACATCATTACCCTAGGTACATGTATTACTGCACATATGGTGCAACAACACATTGTGTACAGAGAAATGAAAAGTTGTGCTGCATTTGTGTGCAATGAATCAAAATGCATTCAGCTGCCATACATAAGTAATTAGAATAAATTAATTAATCAATAAAAGAGTTAAATAAAACATCAATTATAAAACAAAAACTAAAATATCCCCTAAAAATAATGATGAATATTTGTTTTGTGCTTGTTAATTCATGTAATGCTGATTTTGTGTCAAGTCTAATCTAACCAATACTCACATGCATATAATACCTCATAGATGAGGAAATTGGAAAGAGCATACAGGCAAGCATCAGAGCCAGCATCCAAAATTCAGAGGTCTGGTACCAAAGCCTATATTTTTAACCACTATTCATACAGCTTTCTAGGTCCTCACCTTCCCACTTAACTCTCCCAGGGGTAAGCACTGCCAACAAAGAGAACATACTCTTCTAGGCACCAGTCTATGCATTGACATTTATATGTGCACATACTACAGATATAGCTTTTAAAATATAAATGGAAAAAATATAAGTGGGTAAATATTTTAAAATTGTTTTCATTCAAAATGTCTTTGATATATCACTATATATGTGTCCAAGGCATTTTATGTATATGTGTATAAATAAATATAACATAATTCATATTTATCATTTGAATATTTTTAAATGAATGGACACTTTAGATGTTTAAAATTTTTTGTTCTTTTATATAATACTACATTGAACATCCTTGTGCTCATGTACTTGTACATGCATGGAATTTGGGGGAAAGATTGCTAATACTGAACTCATTGGGTTGAAAGGTATGCATAACAATGTTTAATGCTTAGTTCCAACCCTAAAATGCTGTATTCTGATAACATGTGATATAAATATGATACCACAAATACACGTGCTATTTACTCAAGATGCTCAACTGTATCCATGTTAGGTGACAAATGAGGGAGAATAGTGGTTATTTTTTTCTTTGTTTAATACAAAATCAAGTTCTTCTTCTTTTTTTTTTTTTTTTGGCACTGGAGATTGAACTCAGGGGCACTCGACCACTGAGTCACATCCCAGCCCTATTTTGTGTTTTATGTAGAGACAGGGTCTCACTGAGTTGCTTAGCGCCTCACCATTGCTGAGGCTGGCTTTGAACTCGCGATTCTCCTGTCTCAGCCTCCCTAAGTGCTGGGATTACATACAGGCTTGCGCCACCACGCCCGGCTATCAAAATTAACTCAATAAAATTTCTTGATACCTATACTGACTTTTTACATAAGATCTGTTCTCAATTATTTTTTAGTCTTAATAAGATCCTCACTGATAAAGAACCTCAGGGTATTTGTTTTAAGAATTCTGGAAATCTTTGATTTTCCTCTATCTAAGATTATTACTACCCCTAGGTCATAAATTGGTTATGTGACATGAAGCAGCTTGATTTTAGGTTAAACAAATGATTCAGAATTCATATGCAAATTTTTATTTGTAGCACAAATGTTTCATAAGAAAGATTGATAATAAATAATCAAGATGTTATGGGTCTTTGCCTGGTTCATATTAGATATTTAGGTCTTCTGCATTTATTCTTTCTCTTATTCTTTTTTCCTACCATATTTGATACCATCTCCCAAGATAGCCTCTAGAATAAAGAAATTTTAAAAGGTGGCATTTTGGAATCAAACTATCATAACCCTGAATGTTTATGTAATTAATTTATGACCTGAAGCAGCCATGGAGGAATAGAGGCCTTGTTACTCTTATGCAGTTTGTTACATTATTAATATCTGTCACCTAAAATTTTCTCATGTATATATAACTATTTGGAAATTAATTTTAAATTCCTGCCCTACCTAGCATCATGTTTCAAGTTTCTAAAATTCAATAATTCCTTTGAAATAGTTAAGAATGATGAAGAAGAAAAATTAAGAGGCTTTTTCTCTTATTAGAAAGAATAGGCTGTGTCAAGAAGCAGACAAATGACAAATGAATGGCATGGATATTGCAGAGCTTCTTTTTAGCTTCCTTTGTTAAATTATTATATTTTTCATAGTGATATATGTGCACATAGTTTAAGTCAAATAATTTGCAAGTTTTATAGGGGAAAAAATAAACCATAACTGCCCATACTTCAAACACATGTATTCCTCTCTTCCAAAAGCAATCCTTCCATCAATTTTAAGAATTTGGCATTTACTTCCATGTCCCAAATTATTATGCTTTTATATGTCATTTCACAGTGTTTCAGTTGGAGGCTGCATCAATTTATTTCTCATTGAGAAAAAAAGAGTTTTCACTCTTTCCTTTCTTCATTGTTATCTCCAGATGGTGCTCTTTTACTACCATCCCTAACATGATTTCATTTTATGTTTATATTGGTACAATTATACAAATACAATTTATAGTATTTGTGTTGTGACTCTAATTTTTTATTTCTTAAGTAACTTTTAGTTCTTGCTATTTATGAGTTTGCTGTGGCCGCTGTTCCTTTGGTTTTCTATGTCCTTTGTATGTACTTATCACTAATTCAACCCCAATGCCACTGCCCCAGGTCTTACTTTTCTCTACATATTCAGTTGTAACAAGGATCTGCCAGTTTTTGTTCTTGTTCTGGTTCTTGTTTGTTTTTCTGGTTATCTTCCTGATGAAATTACTTCAGGAACCTTCCAGTATGCTCCAAAGGACACTGGCTGCCTCTGTGTTCAGGCCACTTCTCTTGTTCTGGACACTTTACCTTTCCTGGGTTGACTGCCTGATCTCCAAATTGCTTGGCTTCCTTTGGTTTACCTTTCATTTCAGTATAGCATACATTTCAGTAGCTTCTTGAGAAAATACAAGGACAGAAACTTGTTTTCCTAAATATATCCTTTCTCTATCTTTGCACTTGGTTGATGGTTGAAGCTCTTGCTAAGAAGTTTATTGATAGTCTGATTCTCAGTTCTTTGCATCTCATTCTTTTCCTTTTCATAACCTCAACTCTTTTCTTTGAAGTTCCATGAAATTTCCAAATTATGTTCCATGATGTGAATTTGCCTTCATGCATATGATTTTATCAGTGGACTCTGTCAGTTACATACATCATAGTTTTAGGAAAAAAAATTTATTTTATTGATAATTTTTTTCATTCAATTCTTTTTCTCTACTTTTGTTATTCTGATTCTCTCTTTTTATTATTCTGATGTTTGATTTTCTGGGTTGGTTCTTAGATTTCTCTTATTTTTTATATCTGTTTTTTTGCCATTATTCTGTAAGAGATTTTCTCTACTTTAATATTCAAAAATTTCTACTGAGTTTTTATTGATTACCTATTATTATATTATGTATAATAATCAATAGTATGTATTACATGTAGAATATATAATTAGTGAATATGTATATATTTAATTTCAAAAGACTCTTAACCTGAATATCTTCTTGTTTTTTCATGCTTAAAATACCATTCACTCATTTGTGAGCAGGCAATAGATGGATAGGAGGATTTATTTTGTATTCTTATTTCTGTAAGATTTTTATTTCCTTCTAATTAATTTAAAATATTTTAGAATTTTTATTTGTTTTCATCTCAAAATCGTATTTTAGCAGTTTTCCTCAGATTGCTTGGTAGTCCTCATGTGTTCCTTTATATTTGCCAGTGGAGCACTGAGGAGTTGACTGGAGACTCTGAGATTATGGTAGAAGACAGTGGGTCTACTACAGGGGATTGACTGGGACATGTGGTTGGGAAACCCTGGTGTCTGTCTTTTCTACTGGGTTTGTCAGGATCCTCACAGAAGAGTCTTTCTATCTCCTGTGTAGAAGGTGGAGGTTAAAGAAGAAAGGGTTAGATGGGGAAGACCCAGGTATCTAAGCATACCATATGCAGACAGTTACTCATTACTCTTGGAATCTGTCTCTTTGCATCAGTAATTTGGAGATAATTTCATATATACCTCATAAAGCTGGGGCAAGATGAAACGAGTCACCATAGGTAAATGCTTAGAAATTTCCTGGTGCACAGTAGTTACCATGCAAGTGTTGCTATTATTTTCTCATATATAGAAGTCTAAAAATCCTACATTTGAGAATAAAATTCAATTATTTATTTGCTTACTTATTTACTTATTTTACTGGAAGTGATGGACATAAAGACCTATTTACTACTCAGGTAGACTTTCAATCAATTTTCACTTTCATTTTCATAATGGTGAAAACTTCCATTCCTAAAACTTGACTGATGACTTTTCCTTCAGACAGCTTAGAATTCTTTGTGTGTGTGTGTGCTTGTGTGTGTGTGTGGTATGGTGTGGGGGAGGGTCGTGCTAAATCTACTTATTTTATATTTTGGCTTTCCAAAATTGTATTGATGATGTCTTTTCTCTTGAGCTTCATATCTTGTGAATTTATGTCTTTTAAAAACCCCTTTATTACCATGTTAATTATATCAGGAGGAAATAAAAGTAGATATTTGTGTTCAATCATGATTTTCATCCAACAGTTCCTAAATAGTTTATTTTAGTGAGAAAATCGACACGGATCTCAGTGGTTTAGGGTCAGCCGTTCTTTTTCAGAGACTTTTGGATTATAGGACCTGAAAATATAAGGATATATAGTTACTGCTATGGACAGCATGCTTCTGGGGTACATTTGCAAAAATCCTTTCCTTACCTTCTCATCAGTTCCTAAAGAATCATGAAAAAATAAAAATAAAATTAATTGAAGTTCCTGTACTGAGGAAGAACAGTAGGAAAAGTGATGAAAACATATTCCTTCATCTCTGAACTCCTCCAACGTTTTGTTTATTCCATCTTATAGTTCTGATAACATTGTAGGGCAAATTATCTCTTACCATGACGGGCAGTATCCCAAAGTTAGGGACTTTCCCTTTGAATTTTGCATCTCCTGAAACTTGCACACTATTTGATAGGATGTAGAATTACATTGAATAATGTAGAATGAAAAAGATTGAACTGCTATCATCTCTAGAGATCTCACAGCGTGGCTGTACAATTGTCATGTCTTAAAGAAGTTGTTGGGTGATAATCAATTTTGGCAGTGTAAGCATATACTAAAGTGCATGGACTTCAAGTTAGCCAATTCATTTCAAACTATCTAAAACTTGATGTGACTGATCATATGGCTGATTCTGATGTGATGACTTATTTTATAAATATTAAAAACATGAATGGACTAAGAGGCTTAATTCAGAATCCAGGAAAAATAGTTATGTGAGGAAGTAGTGGATGGAGAAAAATAATTCTCCAAATATGACCTTGAACACCTGCTCACCTGATAATTTTCCTTTCAAAGAAAGAAATGAGTATGAAAAGAGAAAAGCTTGAAAGGTAATAATATAGAAGGAGATACACAAAATTATTTGAAAGAGAAAAGCTGTAAGGACGTTCCCAGAATAATTACTTACAAGAAACAGGAACAGAATTACTGTGACTAAGTACAGTTTTTCTTTGCCCTGTTCTTTCCTCCTTGAGTGCTCACAGAGACTTTATAAGAGAACAGATTCTAAAACTTGGGATGATACCAAGGGTTCACCTTGAGAAAATTCATAGGCAAGGACATTTCCCCATGTAGCTGGAACACACGCTGGTGTCTGAGCTGGGCGCACTGAATTCTCACTGATTCAGCAAATGCGTTCCAGACATCTGGTGGATTCTTGGAAGAGGGACAGTGGCATAGGTTCAATATTAACTATTATTTTTGTTCTCAAGAAGTTCAGCATTTTCTAATAAAAATGAGGAAACAGACAATTAGTATGTAAATATAGGGATAAATGTACTTAAGTAAGCATTAAGAGGGAAAGATGATTTAGGGATTTCCTCAGTTCTTCTGTAGAGAACTTCTTGGGAAAGTTTGGAGGCAAACTTGACAACCTATTTTCCTATTTCTCCCCTCACTACTTTTAATAGTTTTATTGAGGTATGACTTAGATGCTAAATAGTTAACTCACTACAAATGCATATTTTTAGGATTTTAGCAAATTTATGCCCTTGTACAATCTTCACCATAATCCAGTTTAAGAATATAGCAATTTAAAAAAAAAAATCCTGTGATTGTTTTCATTAAATCGCAGCTTTCTATCCCCAGGATAACATTGATTGGATTTTCTTTTTATATAATGTTGTCTTTTCTAGAAATTCATATAAACAGAAGCATATAATATATAAGCTTTGCATCTGCCTTCTTTCATCTAGCATAATTTCTTGAGATTCATTCATGAGATTGTATGATAAGTTTGTTCCTTTCCATTATTATTCCATCGTGCAGTTATACTGCTTGGTGCTTATCTATTCATAAATTAAAAGGCATTTGGATTTTGAAGTTTCAATTTTTTGATGTCTTTATTATAGTAGTAATTTGTATTACTACTATAATAAATTAACAAAGGTTTAGTGGCTTAAAATAATGTACATATAGTATCTTATGGTTCTGAATGAAAGAAGTTGAAATGGGTCATTTGGAGCTAAGGTCAGAGTGTTGGCAAAGCTGCTTTCCTCCTGCATCCTCTAAGGGAAGGGTGTTTCTCACCTCTTCCAGCTTCTTGAGGCTGCCAGCATTCCTTGGCTCCCAGTTTCATATCATTTCAACTTCTGCATCTGTTATCATTTCTCTGACTGTTCTGGTTCCCTCCTATAAAAATCTCTGTGATTAAATTAGATAACTCAAGAAAATATGTTGCATTACTTCTGCAAAGTTTCTTTAGTCGCATAATGTAACCTGTGCACGTTTTCTGGGGATTAAGCATGGACATCCAGGGCAGGGGGCTGTTAATCTCTTGACTGTAATATCCTGGTATTGTCATTCTTTTAAATTACTTCCATTCTTTGGCTTGATTGTGGTTTTAATTTTCACTTCCCCATTTACAAATGATGTGTAACATTTTAATGTGCTCATTAACCATCTGTATATCCCCTTTAGTAAAATGTTTGTTAAAATACTTGTCAATTTTTATCACTTTGTCTTGTTATTAAGTGGCAAGAGTTCTTTATATATTTTAGATACAACATCCTTCATCAAATAAAGGATTTTCAAATTTTTGCCTGTAGTCTCTTGCTTACTTTTTTATTTTCTTAATAGTCTTTAGAATGAGAATAACATGTTTTTTTTTTCTTTTAGTAAAATGTAATGAATCAATTTCATCTTCTATGGAGCACATTTTTGGTATCCTATTTTAAAAAGTCTTTTTTTTTTTTGGTACTGAGGATTGAACTCAGAGGCGCTCGACCCTTAAGCCACATCCCCAGCCCTATTTGTATTTTATTTAAAGAAAGAGTCTCACTGAGTTGCTTAGTACCATGCTAATTTTGAAAGATTACAATTGAGTGTCTTAGCATACATTTATTCAGAGCTCTCTCTCTCTCTCTCTCTTTTGAGAAAATTTTGGCAATTTGTATCTAGTATGTTCAATTTGTAGACAGTTGTTCCTGGCATTCTCTTAATATTCTCTTTTCATTTTTGGAAGGTCTATATTAATGTTCCTCTTGTATTCCTGATTCTTTAACTTATGTCTTTTGTTTTTCATAATCACATTAACTTTAAGTTTATCTTTTTTTTTTTATTTCTAAGAATCATGTTTTGGTTCATAGTTTTTTTTCCCCCTGTCATTTCTCCTTTATATTTCTACTTCAAACTTGTTTATATAATTCCTTCTACTTAATTTGGGTTTATGTGCTCTTTTTTTCTAGTTTGTGTGTGTGTAGGGGGTGAAAGCCTGAGCCTGCCATTACAAATACATTTAATATGTTTATGTGTTCCATTGCATACCCCAGATTGGTGAGATGATTTGTTTTGCTTCAATATTTTCTTTCTATAATGACCTAACTTGCAATCCTCTGTTTTTATCTTCTTCTGTTTCAAATTTGCTATTGAACCCAACTTGTGAATCTTAACACTTTTAAGCTTTAAATTTCAGTTTGGTTTTCTCTCATACTTCTATTTCTCTATTGAGAATCCCTATGGATTGAGTCATTGTTGCCATAGTATCTTTTCATTTTTTGAAAACAAAATTTCCTTTAATTCTTTGCACATATTTATGATGTCTGCTTTGAAGTCTCCTGCTGTTCTTATTTGAAGCTCTACCAGATTTTCAAGAATAATTGATTCCCAGGCTATTGTCTGCTTTCAGTTCAGATCCTTACATGTTTGTTTTTGTCATTTTTTCCAAACTTTATTCTAAATTTATTTGAGGAGAGGATTTACTGACATCTTCATGGAAGAAAATGGATGCTCTTGTGCATTGTTCTTGATTAGCAAAACCTATGGATTAGCCTTCTGTAATTGACCTCTCTCTCTTCTGGTCCAGCCTGACATTTTAGTCTACCTTAGAAACTTAAAGAAAAAAATGTTCTCTCCTATAGTCTTGCCTAGTGGTACTGACTAGAAAACAACAGGATTCAGCCACATTCATCCTCCAACATTTTCTCTATAATACTGACTGAATTTTTTCCTTCACAAGGAAAAGGTCAGATTTCTATAATGAGCACTACGTTATTTATCCAACTCTGTCATTGCAGTACTGTGAATATTAAGCAGTGCTGTATAACAAATGACTGCAAATGGCATTACCAAATATAAACCATTAGCAGCAGCAGTCAGTAACTTCTGAAACAGTGCTTATATATCAAGTATGATCATTTCCTTCAGCTCTGAAAAATGTTTAATCAAATTTGTCATTTTCTTTCAAGAACTGTGTAGGATACATAGTATCTGTTTTAAAATCATTTTTAATTCTGTGACCATTAAAGGAGATAAACTCTGGAAAGATGAGAAAGAGCCAGTCAAGGAAAACAATGGGAGTAAGGATCAACACCTTGGCATATTTAGGAACACATTGCAAAGTTCTGTTATATTGCTGTATCATGAATCACTGTACCCATAAAAAACATTGATAATACATTTAATAAATTCTTTGAAATAGGAGGATACCATATTATCATTCATCATTCCCACTGGGTCCTACTGAAGCTCTTGGACTATAACTATAACAAATTACATTCCCCTCAAATAATGTGGAATCTTATTTTAAAAGGTATGCCTGTATCTCCTTTCTATATCATAAAATAACTTCCTAAATGATAGGAACCACTGCTGTCAAATCTACTTTCCTAAAGCATCTAACACAATGCCATATGTAACCAGACACTATATTCTTTTTGGATAATGATAAATTTAACAATACTTCTTTTAGAAACCAAGCCATATATAGAGATGAGGTAGTGTATCAACAGTAGTTAGAGCACATGAAGAATTCTGGACAAGAGAAAAATCAGACAATGTTTCTAATTGGTAATCATGAGATTATGGCTGGGAATTAGACTGGAGGTGTTAAATAAAAGATATGGTTAGCAGTTTAGGAAGATGTGAGAAAACGCTGGGATATTTATTTGAGTCAAATATGGAGATGGGATAAGGGTACAAACAAGCAGAATCTAACCAGCGTACGATATATGAGAAAAAAGTTGAGTGATACACAAGGCAAAACTGAATCCAGGATTCAGACCACCTGTCCATGTGAGACAAGGGTTAGCCACCAACAAATGAAAGGCTGTAAGTGAAGATACAGGCAGTAGATGGAAGACCTGACATGTTCCAGAGTTTCTGGGTAATGGAGAACTTAGGCCAGGAGAACCAGTCCCTGGTGATATTATTCCACTAGGGAAATTAGAATTATTCAATAGAATTGTGAAACAAGAGAACTGAAGATTTTGGTGATTATAATTTGATGTAAGCTGAGTATTGCAGAAATTTCTTAAATTCTTAATCTCCAGTGATTTTTAAAGACATTTCTGATTTATCATTTTAAAATAAATTTCATTAAATAAAGCAGTTTTAGGCTCATAGCAAAATTAAAAGTCCAGACTTCCTACCCTGCCCCCACATAAGCATAGCTACCCTCATTATCAACATCCCCCATTAGACTAATACATCTGTTACAAATGTTGAAACTATATGGACACAGCACCACCACTCAAGGGCCAGAGTTTACCTCTGAGTTCACTCATGATGTCACAGATTTAATGGGTTTAAACAAATGTATAATGACATTAAAGTATCATATGGAGTATTTTTACTGACTTAAAAATTCTAGGTGCCCTACATATTCATCTGTTCCTTATCTCGTATCCACAGGCAACCATTGATCTTTTATTATCTAGATTTTTTTCCAGAATGTCATATTGTTAGAATCACACAGGATGTAGCCTTTTCAGATGGATTTTTCACTTAGTACTATGCATTTTTCCTACTTAGTAATATTTTTCACTTAGTAATATGCCTATATCCTACTGAAGGGCACCTTGAGTTCTACAAAGTTTTGGAAATTATTAATAAATTGCTGTAACCATCTGTAATAAATTGTAATAAATTGCTGTAATAAATTGCTGAAACCTGTGTGCAGGTTTCATCTAAATATAACTTTTTGACTCCTTTGGATACATAGTACTGGATTCTATGTGTGGTAAGAGGTTTAATTTTACAAGAAAATGCCATACTGCCTTTTAAAGTGATCTTACCATTTTGTTTTTCCATCCACAATGAATGAGAATCACCATTGCTCCACATCTTTATTAGCATTTGGTGTTGTCTTTGCTATTAATCTGGACCATTTTTACAGACATGTAGCCTTATTTTAATTTGTATCTCTCTGATGCCATCAGAATGAAGGCCTAGAAATTCCCTGAAGAATCACTGGTTAGAGTCTACTTTGGAAGAGTGAAGGAGCTGGAGTCTAGAACACAGCAGAAAAAAAACCAAACAAACCCACTCAAGAAGAATTGAGTTTACATCTGTTGCTGCTTCCTTGTTCTTCCAACTTTCCTTTCATCCAGTCCCCAACCTATTAGACTGTGCTACCCATACTCAGGGTGGGTCTCTGCCTCAGTTTGCTGTCCCATATGTCAATCATTCCTAGAAACATCCTCACTGACACATCCAGAAATCTCTTTATCTTAGGCATCTCTTGATCCAATCAAGTTAACAAGTCATATTGACCATCACATTCATCAAAGATCCATTAGCTCTATATTTAATGAAATGAATATATATTTAATGAAATATATTTAATGAAATTTATTTTAAAATGATAAATCAGGTCTGTTTCTAGGCTTTTTATTTGATTCCACTTACCCATTTTTCTAGTGTTGCACCAATACCACACTATCTTGTACTGTAAGTCTGAAGGTCAGGTTGTATCACTTTTGCAGCTCTATTCTACTCCTTCACTACTCTGAGTTTTTGCCTCTCCATATAAACTTTACAATCAATATGAACACAAGGTTTTGAATGAATGTAACTTTTTAACTCTGTTGGGTACATAATGTTGGATTGTATGTGTGGTAAGAAGAATTGGTTTAGGTTTCTAATCTTTTCTTTTTGGTTTTGGAAGTTTCCATTGAGATATGTACATGCACAGAAATTATTTCCTCAACTGTCTCCAGCCTACTAATTAGCCCATCAACAGCATTTTTCATTTCTATTATAGTATATTTGACCTCTACTTTTGATTCTTTCTTTGAATTTCCATCTCTGTTTACATTGCCTATTTGTCCTTGTCTTCTTTATTCATTAGTGCTCTTGACACATTAACTGTAGGTATTTTAAATTATCAGTCTGATAGTTAAAACATTCCTGCCATGCATGGGTCTTGTTCTAGTGCTTTCTCTGGCTCTTTCACCTGTATTTTGTGACCTTTAGTAGGCCTTGTAATTTTTTTCCTCACAGCTGCATATGAAGTAATATGTTAAAGAAGCTGATTTTTTATTAATCTGGCGGTAAAACGTGGGGAAAGGAGTAGTATTTCCTAGACCTATAATCAGGTCTCAGTCTTCTAATGAGGCTGTACCTCTGGACTGGGATTTTCACCAGTGCTCCTCAGCTTCTTCCCTTCTCTGCTTAGGTGGAGATGGCTAAAGTGGACTGGAATGGAGTACCTCCCTTTTCTCCATGTCTGTTTCATTCTCATAAAAGCTCAGCAGGTTAGGCTCTGGTTAAATTGTTTTTATTGAGGGCAGACCTTGTTAAGAACAGAATGCTCTGGCTTATTTCAAATGGTTCACTTTCTCTTCTACCTGCAAAGCAATACGGAGATATTTTTTTCTGACATTCATTGTACGAATCAGGTTGAATTCCTAGAGGAAAAGCTTACAAAAGGTTGAGGCTTTCCTATGACTAAGTCCTTCTACGGTTCTTCACTCTCAGAGTTGTTCACACTGATCCTCCAACTATTCATTGATTAAAGTTCAGGTTTCCTTAACCCGGCAGGGGCTTCCATGAAGGCTGATGCTCATGGGTGCTTCATTGGCAAGTTTTGATTCTCTGTATTTGTCTGTCTCTCTCTCCAGCTTTGAGGATGGCAATTTGTCCTGTGACCTCACTTTTTTACAGATTGTTAATTTTTCTGTTTGTTCAGCTCTTTACTTGTTATTAGGACAAACTGGCAATTTACAAACTGCTAGACCAGACCAAAAATACTTTTAGTAGGTGCAGTCTAAGAGGCTGGAAAGATGGGTTTGTTGGCTCAGTCAAAAAGACAGGTTATAATCATTATAATCCAACTTTTTCCACATTTTGTAGGTTTGGTCCAGTTGTTTAGTCCATCTTTCATGTTAGAATCATATATTTGTTTCAAAAAGTATTTTTGGCATTACTCAGCCTCACCATACCAGATCTTCAAGTATAACTTAGAACACTTATCCTCACAGATATCCAATTTTTGTATGCTGCTTGCAAAAGAATGTCAATTTATTTCTTTAAAGGGTAAAGGAACACTGGGAAAAGTTATTTAAGGCTCAATCTTGTTATCTAACTGTCTGGAAAAAGGTTTTGAATCAATTTGTTTTATTTAAATATGAAATTTCAACTTTTTAGAAAGTATTTTTTCACTCTTCCTTATTTTGGAAGGAATTGGTAGTTTTCCACCTTCTTTCTTTTTCTTCTCCCCCGCCCTGTCCCTCCCTCCATCCCCCTTTTTCCCTCCCTTTCTCCTTTTCCCTCTTTCCCTCTCTCCCTCTCTTCCTTTCTCTTTCTCTCTCTGTTTTTGTACTGGGGATTGAATTCAGGGGTGCTCTACCACTAAGCTACACCTTCAGTCACTTCTTCTTAGTATTTATTTATTTATTTATTTATTATTTATTTATTTTTGAGACAGGGTCTTGCTAAATTCCCTAGGCTGACTTTGAACTTGTGATCCTTCTGCCTCAACCTCCTGAACAGCTGGGATTTCAGTCATGAGTCACCATGCCCAGCAATAAAGACATGCTTTAAGGGATCCTTACTCTTACCTCAGATTTTAAAGACTGCAGCAAAATTATTCATAAGACAATTTAATTTTCAACTTCTAAAATGTTAGAATACATTTTAAGGTTCTGATTGAATTAATGGATTGCCACATTTTGAAACAAAACAAAATTAAAATTTTAATATTAAATTTTTAAGATCTCTTTTAAATATCTCTTTGGAAGTGGCTGCATCACTGTAGTATGCTCTTTGTAAGTCTTTGGGGTATAGATCAAGGAGTGGGATGGCTAGGTCAAATAGTGGTTCTATTTCAAGTTCCCTAAGGAATCTCCATACTGCTTTCCAGATTGGTTGCACCAATTTGCAGTCCCACCAGCAATGTATGTGTGCCTTTTTCCCCACATACTTGCCAACACTTATTTTTGTTTGTATTCTTGATAATTGCCATTCTGACTGGTGTGAGATGAAATCTTAGTTTTGATTTGCATTTCTCTAATTACTAGAGATGTTGAGCAATTTTTCATATATTTGTTGATTGATTGTATATCTTCTTCTGAGAAGTTTCTGCTCAGCCCATTTATTGATTGGGTTGTTTGGTTTTTTGGTGTTGAATTTTTGAGTTCTTTATATAGCCTGGAGATTAGTGCTCTATCTGATGTGCATGTGGCAAAAATTTGTTCCCAAAATGTAGGCTCTCTGTTCACTTCATTGATTGTTTCTTTAGCTGAGAAGCAGCTTTTTAGTTTGAGTCCATCTCATGTATTGATTCTTACTTTTATTTCTTGCGCTTTAGATGTATTGTTAAAGATGTCAGGGCCTAATCTGATGTGATGAAGGTTTGGGCCTACTTTTTCCTCTATTAGGTGCAATGTCTCTGATTTAATTCCCAGGTCCTTGATCCACTTTTAGTTGATTTTTTTGCATGGTGAGAGACAGGAGTTTAGTTTCATTTTGCTGCATATGGATTTCCAGTTGTCCCAGCATCATTCATTGAGAGGCTATCTTTTCTCCAATGTATGTTTTTGGCACCTTTGTCTAATAGGAGATAATTGTATTTATATGGGTTTGTCTGTGTATCTTCTATTCTGTACCATTGGTCTACATGTCTCTTTTGGTGCCAATACCATGCCATTTTTGTTACTATAGCTTTGTATTATAGTTTAAGATCTGGTATTGTGATGCCTCCTGCTTCACTCTTCTTGCTAGGGATTGTTTTGGCTATTCTGGGTCTCTTATTTTTCCAAATGAATTTTATAATTGCTTTTTCTCTTTCTGTAAGGAACGATGCTGGGATTTTAATTGGAATCACGTTGAATCTGTATAGTGCTTTGGGTAGTATGGCCATTTTGACAATATTGATTCTGCCTATCCAAGAACATGGGAGGTCTTTCCATGTTATTAGGTCTTCTTCAATTTCTTTCTTTAGTGTTCTGTAGTTTTCACTATAGAAGTGTTTTACTTCTCTTGTTAGATTGATTCTCAAGCATTTTTTTTTTTGAGGCTATTATGAATGGGGTAGTTTTCCTAAGTTCTCTTTCAGAGGATTCATCACTAATGTATAGAAATGCATTTGATTTATGAGTATTGATTTTATATCCTGCTACTTTGCTGAATTCATTTATAAATTCTAGAAGTTTTCTGGTGGAATTTATTGGATTCTCTAAGTATAGTATCATGTTGTCAGCAAATAGTGATATTTTGAGTTCTTCCTTTCCTATTCTTATCCTTTTAATTTCTTTTGTCTATCTAATTGCTCTGGCTAGAGTTTAAATTACTATATTGGATAGAAGTGGTGAAAGATGGCATTCCTGTCTTATTCCTGTTTTTAGAGGGAATGCTTCCAACTTTTCTCCATTTAGGATAATATTGCCTTTAGTTTAGCATAGCTTTTACAATGGTGAGGTATGTTCCTAGTATCCCAAGTTTTCCTAGTGTTTTGAACATGAAAGTGTGCTTTATCCTCTTCAACAAATAGTGCTGGAAAAACTGGAAATCCATATGCAGCAAAATGAAACTAAACCCCTGTCTCTCACCATGCACAAAATTCAACTCAAAGTGGATCAAGAACCTGGGAATTAGACTATTTCCTCTGCACCCAACAGAGGAAAAAGTAGGCCCAAATTTTTATCATGAAGGCTTAGGACCTTACTTCCTTAATAAAACTCCTAAAGCACAAGAAATAAAATAAAAAATTAATAAATGGGATGGACTCAAACTAAAAAGCTGCTTCTCAGCTAAAGAAACAATCAATGAAGTGAACAGAGAGCCTACATTTTGGGAACAAATTTTGCCACATGCACATCAGATACAGCACTAATCTCCAGGCTATATAAAGAACTCAAAAAACTTAACACCAAAAAACCAAACAACCCAATCAATAATTGGGCTGAGGAGCTGAACAGAAACTTCTCAGAAGAAGATATACAACCAATCAGCAAATATATGAAAAAATGTTCAGCATCTCTAGCCACCATAGAAATGCAAATCAAAACTACTCTCAGATTTCATCTCACACCAGTCAGAATGGCAATTATCAAGAATACAAACAACAATAAGTGTTGGTGAGGATAGTGGGGGGAAGGCATGCTTATACATTGCTGGTGGGACTGCAAATTGGTATAGCCAATCTGGAAAGCAGTATGGAGATTCTTTAGAAAACTTGGAATAAAACCACTATTTGACCCAGCTATCCACTCCTTGGTCTATACCCAAAGGACTTAAAAACAGGATACTACAGTGACACAGCCACTTCAATGTTTACAGCAGCTCAATTCACAATCGCTAAACTGTGGAACCAATCTAGATGCCCTTCAATAGATGAATGGATAAAGAAACTGTGGTATATATACACAATGGAATATTACTCAGCAATAAAAGTGAATAAAATTATGGCATTTGCAGGTAAATGGATGGAGTTGGAGAATATCATGCTAAGTGAAGTAATCCATTCCCAAAAAATGAAAGGCTGAATGTTTGCTCTGATAAGTGGATGGTGATCCATAATTGAAGAGGGGACATGGGAAGAATGGAGGAAATTTGGTCAAAGGGGGGAGAGGGGGAGGGGCATGGAGACAGTAAAGATGGTGGAATGAGATAGACATCATAGCTCTAGCTTCATGTATGACTGCATATATGCTGTGATTCTACATCATATACAACCAGAGAAATGAAAAGTTGTGCTCTGTGTACAATGAATCAAAATGCATTCTGCTATCCTATATACCTAGGTAGAATAAATAAAGGAAAAAAATAAACAATAAAAAATAGGAAAAAGCAAAAAAGAAAAAGAAAATGAAAAGGTGCTGTATTTTATCAAATGCCTTCTTTGCATCAATTGATAAAATCATATGATTCTAATCTTTAAGTCTATTGATGTGATGTGTTACATTTATTGATTTCCATATGTTGAACCAACCTTCCATCCCTGGAATGAACTACATTTTATCAAGGTGTACTATTTTTTAAAATATGTTTTTGTATGCAATTTGCTAAAATTTTATTGAAAATTTTTGCATCTATGTTCATCAGGGATATTGGTCTGAAATTTTCTTTCTTTGATGTGTCTCTATCTGGTTTTGGCATCAGCATGATACTAGCCTCATAGAATGAGTTTGGAAGGGTTCCTTCCTTTTCTATTTCATGGAATAATTTGAGGAGTATTGGTATTAATCCTCCTTTGTAGATCTTGTAGAATTCAGCTGAGAATCCATCTGGACCTGGGCTTTTCTTGGTTGACTGGCTTTGGATGGCATCTCCTTTTTCCTTGCTTGAAATTGATCTGTTTAAGTTGTGTATGACCTCCTGGTTTAGTTTGGGTAGGTCATATGCCTCTAGAAATTTGTTGGTGTCTTTGAGATTTTCGATTTTAAGGGAGTATAAATGTTCAAAATAGTTTCCAATTATATTATGTATTTCAATAGTGTCTGTTGTGATAGTTCCTTTTACATAACAAATTTTAGTAATTTGAGTTTTATCTCTCCTTTTTGTTAGGGTAGCTAAGGGTTTGTCAAATTTATTTAGTTTTTCAAAGAACCAGCTTTTTGTTTTGTCAATTTTTTGAATTGTTTCTATTTTGTTAATTTCAGCCCTAATTTTAATTCTTTCCTGTCCTCTGCTTCTTTTGAGGTGGTTTGTTCCTCTTTTTCTAGGGCTTTGAGATAGAATATCAGGTCATTTATTTGTTAACTCTATTTCTTTTAATGAATGAGCTTAATGCAATGAACTTTCCTTTTAATACTGACTTCATAGTGTCCCAGAGATTTTGATATGTTGTATCAGAGTTCTCATTTACCTTTAAGAATTTTTCTTTTGTCTCCTCCCTGTTGTCTTCTCTTATCCATGCATCATTATTTCATCTCTAGATGTTGGAGTAGGTTCTATTTTTTATTTTATTATTGGTTTCTAATTTCATTCCACTATGGTAAAATAGAATGCAGGGCAGTATCTCCATTTTTGCATTTGCTAAGACTTGCTTTGTGACATAACATATGATCTATTTTGGAGAAGGACCCGATGTGCTGCTGAGAAAAGAGTGTATTTGTTTACTGATAGATGGAATATTCTATATATGTCTATTAAGTCTAAACTATTGATTGTATTATTGAGTTCTTTGATTTTTTTTTATTTAGTTTTTGTTTGGAAGATCCGTCCAGTGGTGAGAGAGGTGTGTTAAGATCACCCAGTATTATTATATTGTGGTCTATTTGACTCTTGAAGTTGAGAAGGGTTTGTTTGGTATACATAGATACCCCATTGTTAGGGGCATAGATATTTATGATTATTATGTCTTGTTACTGTATAATTCCCTTATGCATTATGAAATGACCTTCTTTGTCTCTTTTCACTCACTTTGGTTTGAAGTCCACTTCATCTGATATGAGAATGGAAACCCCTGCTTCTTTATGCAGTCTGTGTGAGTAATATGTTTTTTCTCATCCTTTCACCTTCAGTCTGTGGATGTTTTTTCCTGTGAGATGAGTCTCTTGAATGCAGCATATTGTTGGGTCTTTTTTTAAATCCAATCTGCCAGTCTATGTCTTTTGATGATGAGTTTAGGCCATTGACATTCAGTATTATTATTGAGATATGGTTTGTATTCCTGGCCATTTTGGTTTATTTTTGGTTTTTAACTTGACTTATTTTCTCCTTTGATTGGCCTTTCCTTTAGTGTAGTTCTTCTTTTTGCAGATTTTCATTGTTGTTTTTCATTTCCTTCTTGTGGGATATTTTGCCAGGAATGTTCTCTAGTGCAGGCTTTCTTGCTATAAATTCCTTTAGCTTTTGTTTATCATGGAAGGTTTTTATTTTGTCATCAAACTTGAAGCTTAATTTTTCTGGATATAATATTCTTGATTAGCATCCACTTTCTTTCAGACCTTGGTATATGTTGTTCCAGGATCTCTTGGTTTTGAGGGTCTGGGTTGAAAATCTGCTAAGATCTGAATTGGTCTCCCCCTATATGTAATCTGTTTCCTCTCTTTTGCATCCCTTAAAATTCTATTCTTATTCTGTATGTTAGGCATTTTTATTACAGTGTATCTTGGTCTAGATGTGTTGTAATTCTGTATATTTGGCATCCTGGAAGCCTCTTATATTTGATTTTACAATTTATTCTTTATGTTTGGGAAATTTTTTGATATTATTTCATTGAAGAGCTTGTACATTCCTTTGGTTTGTATCTTTGTGCCTTCCTCTATCCCAATAAATCTCAGATTTGGTCTTTGATGCTATCCCATAATTCTTGGATGTTCTGTTCATGATTTCTTACCATCTTCACTGTGTGATCAACTTTATTTTCAATATTTTATATTTTGTCCTCATTGTCTAAGTTTCTGTCTTCCAAATTATCTAGTCTGTTGGTGATGCTTTCTATTGAGTTTTTTTATTTTGTTTATTGTTTCCTTCATTTCAAGGATTTCTTTTTTTTTCCCAGAATCTGTATCTCATTTTTGAAATAATTTTTTGCTACCTGCATTTACTCTCTTATCTCTGTTGGTGTGATCAATGGTTGCCTGTTTTTGCTCTCTTAACTCTTTGTTGGAGTGATCAATTTTTGCCTGTATTTGCTCACTTAAGTCATTCTTTAAATCAAAGATCATTTTAATTAAGTATATTCTGAACTCTTTCTCTGACATTTTATCTACTGCACCATCAATGGATTCTATTGTTGTAGTATCTTAGTTTGTTGGGGCACTTTTCTCCCTTGTTTTTTATGTTGTGTATGTGTCTTCCTCTCTTGCAATGCAGATCTGAGCTATTGAAGCTTCTCCTGTATACTCTTGCAGTGTCCTTGTAGGTTACCAGTACTTCACCTTTTAGGGGGATATCAATGTTTGTAGCACCCAATGCAAGCAATATACAGCCATAAATCAATTAGCTTCTATTTTGACATTTACATTTTTGTCACTATAAACAGGAATGATGAGTTTGGTTATGTTCTACCATATAGCCAATAGAGTTACATAACAGTTTACCATTTATAATGGTTGAGGGAGGGAGTAGGCTGTGATGTTTTTGAAATAAGATGTAAAAATATAGAGGTATTAGATTATAGGACTAGTGAAAGGTTAATCAAAGGAAGTTGGCTGTTAGCAGGAGAAAAAAGAGAGAGAGGCAACCCCATGCAAGGCTCCCTGTTGCTCCTGTAACAGGATTGTGTCTGTTAGTAAACCTAGTTACCTCTGGTGCAACTGGGCCCACAGGGACCTTGGCTACTGTTTTCTAGGTCTTGGTTATTGTCCCTAGATGGAAGCACCCATGCTCCTAGTTGGTAGCAGTAGTATCAAGCCTGTAGAAACCTTGATGTTGGGCTTCCAGGCCCCAGTGTCCCAAGGTGGAAGCTGCCCCAGCTAAAGATGGCAGAGGCAGCAGCAGAGGTAACCCAAGATGGTGATGGCAGTGTTTCAATATGGAGGAAATCACTTTCAGAGGCAGGGATGGAAGGATGGGCTATAAATGGCATTGGGTGGCCTATTTGGTGATGCCACAATATGGCCCTCAGTATTGCTATAGGCAGCTGCCTCCTGGTCCTGTCTGATTTCCCATGGTGGAGATTACCATGTAGGGAGGGCTATGGAGGTGGCTGCTATGCCCCCAAATGGAGGTGGTTTGAGTGGAGCCACATGTTGGTGAATAGGGAACTGCTGCACGGGGCTCCTTTCAGGGTTGGCAGGCCATGTAGGGCTCCTCTCCAGGGCAGCAGGCCATGTGTGGCTACTCTCCTATACTGTGGCTTTTAAATAATTATTCTCCTCATTTACCCAAGTCTTCTTCCTCTCTCTTTTTCTCTTGGACTTTACTTTTTAAGAAGACCCAGTGAGCTACTTTCCTCTGGGGAGATGTTGTCCATTGTGAGGAGATCCCTGAGTTTAAAAAACCAATGCATTCTTACAAATAAAGTTGGGAAGACTTTGAGAAGTTCCTTTGAAGAAAAGTATCTAATCTAAGTTAGACAAACAAGGGAAACAGAAGAACCAAGCATAAGAGTTAAAATATCTAAATTTGTGAGTACCTAAATATTCAAAAAACCATCTACTCTCTGGTAGTTGACTTCTCGGTTGTGTACATGGCAATTTATATTTCTTATGATATCATGTCCTAATTTTAAGAAGAAAAATGACTTATGCAGAAAAAAGTTTCTTAATCAGGATTTTTAAATCATTGATTGAGGCTCTGAATAATGTGATGTAAAGATGACCAGGGATGAAAGAATAAATATTTATTCACCAATCAAAATTTTTATAATTAAATTATATACATAATTTAAATTAATATGAGGAAAGAATGTTATGGCTATTGCAAACCATTGAAAGCATGCTTTTTAAAATTTAAAAATATTTGAATTAGAAAAAAAAATTAGTTTGTGGAGTATATATAAGCTACTAAATTCTTTCTCATGAAATGTAATGTACATGTTAAATATATTCCTTCATAGAATTTAAAGGATAATTTAGTTCTTTTAGAATTACTCAAATGATTAAAGTACAGGATGAACTAGATAATTATTATTGTATGTTAAAATACATGTATCCATAAGAATACATATCATTTTAGGGGCTTTCAAAAAGAAGTAACTTAACAACGCAGTCTTAAATAATATGTAAACTCTGAATTAAATTATGAAAAATAGAGAGACATTTCAATAAAAATGTTATTTGGAATTATGTTGGCCTAAGAAATTTGTTTTGATGCCTTATAAAGGTTTTGGAATCAAATTTCAGTAAGGGAGGACATTTTTTGTTTTATGTGTTAGGTCTTTGTATTTTCAGTTTGCTTACTTAGGTTGTTTGAGCTATTAGCCTGAAAAAAATAGAGAGGGTTATATCCATATAGGGAAAGCTGAGGCAGGAGGATGAGGAGTTCAAAGCCAGCCTCCGCATGAGGCACTACGTAACTCAGTGAAACCTTGTCTCTAAATAAAATAAAAAATAGGGCTGAGATGTGGCTCAGTGGCTGGGTGCCCCTGGAATCAATCCCATGTACCCACTCCCCCAAAAAAAAGAGAAAGAAAAAAGACACTGTAATCCCACTAAACAATAGAAATTATATCATTTATGTAAATCCTACCCATGTCAAGTTGTGATTATTAATACATTGGACAACATAGTAGCACCTGCTATCAAATGCCTGATCTAGTTCATGTTTTTTTATTATTGGTACTGTTGTTAAATGCTGACCCCACCATTCTATATAGGTGGCAGTAATTGTTATAGATGTCAAAGTTGACACTGGACATTTATCTTAGGTTTGTACATCTATTGCTGACATTAGTGCTATTTCTAGTCTCTGTCCCTCTAAGAGAAATTGGAACACTTCAAGATCACAGAGTAGAAATCCTGCTGCTAAGAAATACTCACACCTCAACTGAGCAACAGTGAATCTCACTCCACACATGATCTAGCCCTACTTGCATATTAAATTACTCCAACTGAAAGAACTGAGGTGACAAAACCTCAAAACCAACAACAAAGACCTAAGGAGGAACAATCAGAGAGGGACCTTGGGTCCCACGCCTTGACATCTACTCATATGTCAAAAACAGAGAGAAGTCTCAAAACAAATAAGATAATTTTTTTTGCACACAAAAGAACATATATGAAAAAGAGGAAGGGAAATCCCTCTTAATTGATGTGCAAGTCCAAGACATCTGAAAGCATGAGGAAATAGGCAAACAAATCTTCCACCAAAATTCACAATCCCCCAACAAAAATCCCACTGATATCAAAGTGGACAAAATCCCAGAGAAAGATTGTAAAAACTAATTATTAAAATGTTCAATCAACTGAAAGAAGGTCTAAGGAAGGAATTAAGAAAGCAAATACAAGAGAGGAAAGGCTACTTCAATAAAGAAACAGAAACGTTGAAAGAAGCCAATTTGAACTCCTATAAATGAAAAAAACAATCACTTGTAAGCATCACTAACAGATTAGATTGTGTAGAAAATAGAACTTTAACTCCTGAAGATAGAATCTTAGGCCTTGAAGACAGAGTATATGAGTTTGAGTACAGAGAATGCAATAAAGGGGAAAAATGATGGAATATGATCAGAATATACAAGAACTCTTGGAAAGCATCAAGAGACCAAATCTGAGAATAGAAGAGAACATGGGATAGAAGAGAACATGGAGATTACAAGCTAAAGGCATTAAGCATATTTTCAATGAGATAATTACAGAAATTTTTCCCATATCAGAAATGAGATAGACATTCACATACAGGAGACATACATGACCCCAAATAGACCTGATAAAATCAGAAGTTCTCCAACTCACAATCAAAATGCCTAACATAGAAAATAAGGAAAAAAATTAAAAGCTGCAAGAGAAAAACAAGAGGTCATATTTAGAGGCAAACCAATAAGGCTCATGTCCAATTTCTCAATTCAGGTCCTAAAATCAAGAAGAGGCAGAAAAAAGATATTCTAAGCTCTAAAAGAAAACAACTGCCAACCAAGTTTTCTATACCTACCAATACCCAGTTTCAAATTTAAAGGGTAAATAAAAGCTTTCTATGTCAAGAATAAGCAAAAAATTTGCAACCACCAATCCGGCTCTACAAATATTCAGATAAACTACAGACAGAGAAACCCAAAAACAAATTCCAAGGCTCCCAAATAGGGGAAGATCAGTAGAAGAGTAATCCATTAAAAAAGAATCAAGATAGTTTTAAATATAAGAAAAAATCAAAATGGCAGGAAACCACACACATATCCATGTATCTCAACTCCCCAATTAAAAGATATAGATTTGCATAATGGATTAAAAAACAACATCAAACTATATGCAATTTACAAAAGATTCATTTCATAGGCAATGACATTCAGATACTGTAGAAAAAAAAGATGAAAAAAATACTCCATGCAAATGGAGTCTGAAAACACGCAGGAGCAGCTATTCTCAAACTTGACAAAGCAGATTTCATCTTAGTAATGGTAACAATTCAACAAGAAGATATAACAATAGTAAATTTTGATACCCCAAATGTCAGTGCAGACAATTACATCTAAAAATTACATTAAAAAATACTCCATTACATTAAAGCTTAGATAAACACCAACACAATGCTACTGGGTGATTTAAAAAAAAATCTTATTAACAATAGGTCATCAAAACATAAAATCGAAAAGATATGTTGAATCTAAATAAAACTATAAATCAAATGGACCTAACAAATGTCTACAGATTTCACCCCAAACATCTGAATTTGAATTTTCTTCTAAACTTTTCCTAAAAATAGACCATATTTTAAGTGACAAAATAAATGTTATCCAATACAAAATAAATCAATATAATTCCATGCATCCTATCAGATCATAATGGAAAAAAACTAGAAATCAACAGCAAGAAAAATATAGAAACCACATAAACATATGAAAATCAAACAATACTCTTTTAAATAATGAATAGGTCAAAGAAGAGAGTATAAATCAAGAAATTCTTCAACCAAAATAAGAATAGAGGGATTGGAATTGTAGCTCAGCGGTAGAGCACTTGCCTTGCATGCATGAGGCCCTGGGTTCGATCCTCAGCACCACATACAAAGCAATAAAATAAAATAAAATAAAAACATTGTGTCCATCTACAACTAAAAAAATATTAAATAAATAAATAAAAAGAATAGAGATACAACATATCAAAATCTCTGGGACAGTATAAAAGTAGTTATATTTTAAAATTTCTATTGCTGAGAAATTTGAGATTTGTGCTCAAAATGCTCTCTTTCAATCACAAAAAAATCTATTTTTAGTTCTTCAGGTTTGGGAGGAATATTGCCAGGTCAGGCCTATAGTACCTGTGCATGGCTTCAGCTGTGCACATGTGGTTAGGAGGCTAACCTTGAACATTTTCAGGCAACATTTTCATGGGTAGGCCAGTGGACATAATCCAAGGCCATAAAGTGCACAAGTGTAGGGCATCAGGGCAGAGAGCCCAAGTGAGTGCTCCCTGGAGCTGGAGTGGACCACAAGCTCTATTTGACAATTTTTAATTGGCACATTAATTGCATATCTTCATGGAGTTTAATAAGACATTTTAAAAAGAAACTGAGATTCTATATTAATGAAAAATATTTTAAATTTAGGATAAATTTTTACTTAGTGATTCCAAGCATTTTTTGGTATGTTGCAAGCTTCAAAATATTTTTATGGATAATATTGGTTAATGGTTATTTCAGTTTACATATTACATGGTAGGAAACAAGAAATCTACATACTAAAGATAATATGTACAAATTGAAAGGAAAAAAATTGCAAATAGTTTTTAAAAATTCAAAAACATTATTATTACAGTGTTCCTTTGAATTGATAAAATTTCCCAAAATACTTCCTGATCAAAAAAGTAGTACATAAGTCAGTCAACTGAGGAAAACATCAGATGAACTATAAAATTTATATCAAACACCAATTTTGTATGTTTGCATTGTTAATGTTCTGGTTTTTTAGGATTTGGGATTACAGTCACTGTTCTCACTTCTGAGTCAGTTCTCAAACTTGAAACCCTTAAACTGAAACCTCAAGATCTTCTGGACATCATGGGCTGGCTTTATTTATTCAGGCCTACCAAGTCATGATGTTGAGTGGGCCCAGCAGCAATTCATCATAGGAAATAAGACATTATCCATGTTTGGGGGCCACAGTAAGGTACAGCAATAACCCTCACACACTGGCAGACAGTCACCACTGTTAGACCAGAGGGCAATACTTAGTCGATGTTGAACTGATAGTATAATAAAAATGCCCGATTGTTTTGCATCGTTATGGTGCTGTTCTAAAAGCCATTCTAGTTCCATAGCTCATACCACACAAGATAGAAGTTGCACTGGTACATAGAGCTTAAATATAACTTCAAGCCTCAATAAAACTGAGCTGTAGGCCTATCTGGCTCAAGGGGGACACTTCGGGAGTTAGGCTTAAAAGTGAAATTCTAGTCATTCCCAGTGAATGGAAGAATGGATACAATACCCAAGTCTGTGACCCCTAAGGATAATCAGAGAGGCAGCCTCTAATATACAAGGCCCTAAGAAAAAGCAAAGGCAAACAAACAAAAAATATTTTATCGACTCCTGCCATTCTCTTTAAAGAATTAGTCATTCTAATTGTACTTCCTTTGCAGAAGTTTTTTTTTTTTTTTCCTAGAAGCTTTTGAGATTTCCTCTTTGTCTTCCATGTTCTGAAGTGTAACGGTCACTATCTGAGAGGGGGAGTTCTTTTTTAATCCAAAGTTTATCCAAAGATAAATTGAAGGTTTGTTGTGCTACTTGAATTTCATGTTTTTCATCAATCCAGAAATTTCTGTCATTATCTTTTCAAAGGCTGTATTTATACAATTCATTTTCTACTTTCCCTCTAAATTGTCAAATGATGAGTATCTTCCATATCACACTACTATTCATATATCATATTAAGTAACTTCCATGCCCTTTTATTTCTTTTCATATTTGTCTCTGTCTGCTGTATTCCAGTTAATTTCTTCAGAGCAACATTTTAATTCTTCAGTTTTTATATCCAGATGTTGAATTTCATTTATTAAAATATATTCTTGAATTTTTGTATAGACCTTTGCTATTTATTTGTCCTTTAACACTCTCTTTAATTTTTGAAAACTTGCAGAAAGTATTTGTCCTGTATTCTGTGTTTGATAATTATAAACTTTGCTGGTCTCATTTCATGGTACATTATTCTCCAGGTTCTCAGATATTGTGCCTTCCTGTTTGTACTTTTTATTGTGATAGCATATCTCATAAATTTGTAAGAATTTTAGAGACCCGATGCATTTCTTTATAGAGATTTTGTGTTTGTTTTTTCTAATCACTTAGAAGAATCAATCTGGGACTATCTTAGGTCAAATTCTCACCTAAATATCTTTAAACAGAGGTCAATGAGAATTCAGGTTGAAAACAGGCTTTAAAGTTATTTTTTTTCCTTTTCTTAAGACTTGCAATAAAGTTGGATTTTTGTTCCATGTTTTCCAGGGAAGATTTTTTTTTTTTTTCTTAATTCATCACCAGAATTCAAAAGGGGCAACTTTTTTCCAATCCTTGATACTTTCAAAGTCTGACAGAACGGTTGTGGCATATTTCTTTCTCATTGACTCTTAAATGGAAGGTTTATGTGGACACACCAATTTCCTGCTCTGTCAGCTCTTTATGGCCTTTTACACCTGGAATGATCACAAAAACCCAAGTGTGAGTTCACAAAATCTGTCAAACACCCTTATGATGTTTGAAAGCTAATTTCAGCATACCATTTTGCTGTTTGTGCCCTCACTTTAATTTAGGTTTTGGTCTGAGTTTTCCTTACTAAATGTCAGGTCATTGATGGAATTGAGAACATATTTAAAAATAATTTATCTAGCACTTCCAGCTTTCAGCAAAAAAAGTAGGTGATCTATCCAGTCTGTCATAGTAAGACAGGGAAATTTCAGACATGGTTTCAAGACTCGGCACTGAAATAGATAGCTGCTTTAACACTATCATTAAGAGCCTTTTGCAGCTCTTTCCCTTTGACAAAATGAGCACTGTTGGATCATACCCTGTGTCTGTTAAATTCTTCCAGGAAGCAGGCACTAGGACAGAATTAGAAGCACCAGAGATTTGGGGCACAGGGTGTGGAGGATATGTCTCAGGAAAGGAAGCAAGGGTAGGAAGGGAGAAATGACTTGCGACACAATGTGTATCTGATACTTGTGAAAAGAGAAGGGAAGAAAGGAAGTTTTGGAAAAAAGCATCTCTGTCAGCATTAAATTGCATAGTTTAGAAAATCTCAGCCAAGTCAAAGGGAACCTGTACAGCAATGATTCCCCCAGGGCAGGACTCCAGCATGAGCAGGAGATGGCCTCCATACTTAGTCATAGACTGGACCATACTGGGGAGAAAGTGACTATAGCCTCTGTGCTGCATCAGATTCTGAGGATACAACAGTTGGATGCTGTTAGTATAGTGCATTCCTCACAGCAGCTTCTCTCTTCAAAAAGATCGGGGGCTACAAGAACCCCTTTCTATCCCAGAGTGCTTGCACAACTACTTCTCTACCCCTTTTTTACTGGGATTGAATAGGATGCTTCTACTGCAGATACCTCACATTTAAGATGTACTGAGTCATTTTCCTTCTCTTTTCTGGGTAACTTTACCCCTAGGTGCTCATTGCCTTATATCACAGTCAGTCATTTCTAACTGCAACATCATTCTTATTAACATGCAAATCACTCTGGATTTAACCTACATTCCTACTCAGAAAGAAACAAGTGCAATATGTCCTATTTCTTAATTAGTATGGTAAAGGTTTAGAATGCTAATAGATCTCTTTCCAGCTTTTCATTTCCCCCTACTCTCCTTATTATAAACTATGCAAATATTTATTCTTGACATTATTGATTGTTCTTGTTTGCTCAACAATGGTTTTCCCAGAGCCAAAGGATCTCTCTTACAAGGATGTTAAATGAGACTTTTGCTTTTTTTTTTTCTGGAATTCAAGCTAAGGCCTAAATCGCTATGTGTGATCAAACAGTCATCCTCTCTTTCCTCTTTGTTAATTTAAGAAGAGAAAAATAGATCACTCTTGATGGAGGCTATTTCTTCTCTCTTTGAGATGGGAGAAGAATAAAGGACTTGAGGTAGCAACATCAGAGAAAAAGGATTATATCTCATGATGAGCCAGGAATATTTCTCCCATGTGCTTGTGTTAGTCAGCTTTTTGTTTCTGTGACCGAAATACCTGACAAGAACAACTTCAAAGAGAGAAAGTTTATTTTGGCTCATGATTTCAGAGCTCCAGTTCATGGTCAGCCAACCCCATTGCTCTGGGCCAAGGTGAGGCAGAACATCATGGCAGAAATGTGTGGCCAAGGAGTGTTGCTCCACTCACAGGGGCCAGGAAAGCAGAGACAGAAAGATGAAGAAACAACAAGGAAGACAAACCCTTCCAGGGCAGGCCCCCAGTGACCCATCTGCTCCAACCACCCCCCACCTGCCTACAGTTCCCACCCAGTCAGTCCATTTAAACTAGGGTAGACTGATTAGGTCACAGCTTCATAATCTAATCATTGGACTTTTTAGTATTCCTACATTAACACAGGAGCTTTTGCAGGACACTTCATCTACACCACAGTGGTATTTCATTAAGGCTGTTGAGTAAAGATAGCTTTCAGTTCTCACCCATGTGGATTTGATTTACAGAGTAGCAAGTGATGCTTCTTGCCTAGCTACAGAATTCCTCTACATAGATCTGGTACTTTGGCCTCAGTTTGAAACTGATTCTGCCTGCAGCCTCATTTAAAAGCTGGCCTACTCTCAATCTCCCTTTAATAATTTTTCCACAATATTCACAGAATATTGGAAGTTGTATGTTTTACCCATTAGTTAGATCTGCCTAAAATCTTTAGACCTTCATTAATCTACAAAGATCTCAGAGGAGGAATTTGAGGAGTTCTTTTTTCTCTTATGTCATAAAACATATTAACATACATTTACTATTTAATGTCACGGGTCAAACAATATGACAAGATTATAAATATTGACTCTCAGAACTAGTGATTGGATAGTCAGAGCCAATCACAGTTATGCAGTAGATTATTGTTGGTACCAAATCCATTATTTATTCTCTCTCCATCCATGAAAACACAAAGCCTAACTTCATTATGTACTGTAACCATTAGATACTTCTAATAATTTTCAGATAAATTAGTTCAGAAGCCTAAATTCTATTTTAATAACAGAGTGATTTCAAATTCCCTTTTAGAGTTTTGGTTTCAAATGTCAAACCAATTAAATGAGTCATTTTAGATAGTTGTTTCTATCCATTACTAAATGATTGTCTTTAATCTATAACTCTTTGCAAAGTATTTTCCCTAATTACTTGCTATGCAGTAGCTATTTTATAATAGAAACCATTTTTTCTAATTGATAGTCTTCATTTATTCAAGCTCTACACTAATCGTGTTTAATTTTTTAAATAAAACACTTTTCTCCTTTTTTTATGCTTTCAAGACCAGAATCTATATAGAAAATATAATAGAGGAGAAAAAGATCTTCATTATGTTGACATGATTTTCTTTTTTATTGTGTAATTATATTATTATTTATTTTATTTTTAGGCATTACTAGAATTGTTCAACAATCAATGCAATAGATTTAGGTCCACTAAATGAATTTAACTCTTCTTGAAACTGCTAGCAACTAAAAAATGTTTCTAGTGTGAAAATGAATCTTTGGATATATTTCAGATGAAAATATTTGACAAAAAAAGCATAAAAATGCTCAAATTCCATTTTCTTTGTATTCTCTCTATATATGATGGAAAAAAATCAATGGAAATCTTTTTTATCATATTATTTTTAAAACTTTCTAATTGATTTATTATCTTCAATTTCCCAAGTGCCATAAAATCTATTCAAGACCAAGGTCTATCATCTTAGTTTTAGGTAATTGTGCTCCTCACACTTATACACTGTTGGTGTGACTGTAAGTTAGCATAACTATTGTGGAAATCAGTATGGCTGTTCCTTAAATGGAACTACCATATCACCCAGCTATACCACTCCTCAGTATTTATCCAAAAGAATTAAAGCCAGCTCACTATAGCAATACATGTATTCCAATGTTTATAGCAGTACAATTCACAATAGCCAAAATTATGGTCTGTCAATGGATAAGGAAAATGTGGTATATATACACAATGGAGTTTTACTCAGCCATAAGGATGAATGAAGTTGCATCATTTGCTGATAAGTGGAATTGGATGGAAATGGAAAATGTGATAACTGAAATAATCCAATTCAGAAAGTAGGGGTTATATGTTTTCTCTCAAATGTAGAAGCCAGAGAGAGAAAGAATGAAAAAAAAAAAAAGAATACAAAGGATCTCACAAAAATAGAAGTAAGAATAGTAGAGTAGAGGACTGGCATTGGTGTGATGGGGGAGGGGAGGGAAAATGTAGGTATTGAGGAATGAAACCAACAAAATTGTGCTATGTGCTTATATGGATATATTATAATGAATCCCACTATTATGTATAGTTGTAATTCACCAATAAAAATTATTCTACTCTTTCACTCTTGAATCCTCTCACCTTTTATAGTGGCAGATATAGGATAACACTAAGTGATGGGGCAAATGTGGGTAAAAAGAAACCCTCATGAATGGCTGTGAGGTGATAGCTGAAAGAACAGTATTAATAGGTTCTGCCAAGACAAGTGATGGAAATGTGTCTTGAAACGAGGAGTATAATGAACTCTCTGGACCAGTATTCCAAACAAACAAAATAATAAGAATAAATACAAGGAAGCACTGGTAGAGAAACAAAAGAAGACTATTTTATGTTTTAATTTCTTTTTCACAAAGGTTGATATTTTAAGAATGCATAGAAAGTGGGGCTATAGCTCAGTGGTAAAGTGCTTGCCTATTGTGTGCAAGGCCCTATGTTCAACCTCTACACATCACACACACAAAAAGAAGTGCTTGCAAATTTGTACTTTTGTCGAGCATGATGAGGCTAGACATGGCTAATATTAATACACCTTAGTTGCATAGTTCAAGCTTTACAATTTATGGAGAAGTTGTGGGTTTTCAAAAAATTCATTCAATCTGAAAAAAAATATTCCAAGGAACACATTTATAAAGAAGAGTATTTACTTATCTATATACATATATGAAATATATATTTATTATAAAATATATGAATATCTGTGTGTCTGTGAACCAAAACTCCATCAGAAACACATCTTTTGTTGACTTCCCCATTATTTTTCCCTTACTTTAAAGACCATTTTTATGATCTAGAGATTACAGTGAGTAATATCAGGTTAATTGCAAGTTCATGTGTTCTGATTTTCATCAAACTCAGTATTGTCTCAAGCAGTGATGGAGTTGCATGTCTATAATTTCTATCTTCCTGCAGAGGAGACAGTGTAAACACATGGCTTTCAAAAAAGGTAGACATGAAGCCTAATTCCTGATGCAATTCAGCGAGTGGTGTGTTCACATGAAGCCCAATTTCAGATTATTAGTGGTGACTTCCACTGAAGTTAAACTCATGACTTGGCTATGCTCTGAACTAATAGAACCTCCCCCAGAACACAGGACTGACAATATTTTTCTCCATAATAAAATAAAAATTTTTATAGTTGTACATCATCTGGCAGCTCAGCATCATTATTAAAATTGAAAGGAGCTACCATAGAATGATTTTGAGAATTCTAAATCTATTCTCAGTCATTACTAACATTTCGTGAATTACCTATCCGCTGTTACCATTTATTATTGCACCAACTATGTATACAGCTGAACAACAACAACAACAACAAATCAGCAAGTTTATTTTCCTACTTCTCAGTATTATTCTACTGTGAAAATGGATATAATTTAGCAGGGGATTAAACTTAGTCTAAACTTAGTCTTTTTTTCAATATTTACTAATCCCATAATAGTCTTTGTCAAGATTATTTTTGCAAAGGTACACACATAACATTTGTTACTCATTTAGTCATTAAGATTACCTATGGGGCTGGTGATATAGCTCTGTGTTTTTAAAGTACTTGCCTAGCATGCAAGAGGACCTGGGCTCTACCTTCAACATTAAAAAAAAGTACCTGTTTGCTTAGTTTAGTGGCTTTCATGTCACTGTGTAAATCAAAAGAAATGTATGGTTGTCTCCAGATGTTAGATTATCTCTATATATCAGTACGTATGTCTTTATTAAGTCTTTTAAAATAGTAACAATTTAAAAATTATATGTGAATTCAGATACAGTTATCAAGGAGTATATATGCCCATCAGTAGGTAAAACTATGTGTAGAATGAACTACTCTTGTCAAAAAGATATGGCCTTTAAAGGTAAAATAATTCAAACATTGCACATAGCATAATATATTGAAATGATTACAGGTCTTAATCTTTCTGTCCCACCCTGAAAGTTATCAAGGATGATGTTCTAGACATATTTTTGTATTCAGCATATAGTACAGTTCCTATAACTGCTTTATATAGTTTTATGGACTAAATGAATTAAATTTGTAAGAAATAACAAGCATTGTGGCACTATGTCCACTAATGAGGAGGGGCTGTGTTATATAGATTTATCTAAGTTTCCATAAACATGATAGCTCTGGGATAGAAATAAGAGGGACTATTAGATTTGGAAGAGTAACAGAGAAAAGGAAGAATATTTCTGGTGGGTGAGTTTCCTAGTGCATCAGCAATAAGCAAGAGTAGAAAGGCATGAGTTGAGAAACATCAGTCATATAATTGAATGAATGAGCATGCAACTTGGAAGACAATGAAGTGGGTAGTTGGTAATTGTGCAGTAATGAAGACTAAAATGAGTGGGACTAAATTATCCATGTCTCTGAAATTCAGACAGAAGAATTAAAACATTATACAACCAATAGCAGGAAGATACTATACATGGCAAGGTTAACATTAATCCATCCATCAGTCAATCACACTGTCAATCACTCCAAGTTTGTTGTGTTCAGCATTGTGTGTTTCTGGAAGATTTCAATATAGAATATAAACTTAGGAAACAAACTAAGACTTAGAATTTATTTTGTAAAAGATAAAACTGTTGAGTTCATGTAGGTAAAAGGGATTTGGGGTTCTAGAAAATTAATTTTAAGGGTAAATGTATCTATGGAAAATTTCAGGGCTGAAAAATAATATACAACCTGTTCACAGATTTTCTAGTAGGCATAATGAGGCAGGGGCATAACTGAATATATAGCACTTACGTACTGGGTTCTTATTTATTTGGATAGATTTCCAGGAGTGAGTGACTATTTGGAATTATTTCGTAGAGAGTACCAGAGGGATATTCACAGATAGAGCAGTTCACATTTATGCCATCTACACCTAAAAATGAATTTTTTTTTCTGTATCCCCACCAGCATTGGAGAGTTGGTTATTCCTATCTTTACTTGTTTTTCTATGATATATATATATATAGATAAGATAGAAATCTTATGTGTATCATATATGTCATTATTCTTTATATTACTTCTATCTGGAAATATTCTTTTCCTATCATACGTCCATGACCTTTGCTTCTACTGTTGTGGTCATGTTATTAAAATTATATAAACATGTTTCTATTTATCATAGTTTGGACATTAGTGTTGGTTAAGTTTTATTTTTATTTTTTATTGGTGCATAATAATTATACATGACAGTGGGATTCATCATGTCATGTTTGCATATGCACATATTTTGATCAATTTCAAACCCCAGTACTGGCCCCCTCCTTCCCTTTCTCCCTCCTCCTGATATACTTGCACCACTCTACTAATCTCCCTTTTATTATTATTATTATTATTATCATTATTATTATTATTATTAATTATATACAAAAGCAGGATTCATGCTGTATATTCATACATGAACATAGCATAATTTGGTAGAGTTCATTCTCCAGTACATTTCCATGTCCTCCCCCTGCAAGAAGGTTTAGAAGAGAAATGATTGGATTATGAGAGCCTTAGCCCAATCAGTGAAGTAATCGCCTTGATGGGATTAACTGATTGGTCACTGAAGACAGGTGGGGCATGGCTGGAGGAGGTGGGCATTGGAGGTATGCCTTTAGTATTTATTTTATGAGCGGTGTTTCTTGTTCTGCTTCTTTATCATCATGTGAGCCTCTTTCCCCCGCCACCACACTCTTCCACCATGATGTTTTTTCTCACCTTGAGCCCCAGGAAATGGAGCAGACCTTCCATGGACTGAGACCCTTGAAACTGTGATCCCTTAAATAAACTTTCCCTCCTCTACAATTGTTCTGGTCAGGTCTTTCAGTCATGGAAGTGAAAAAGCTGACTAAGCCACTCCCTCTCAATCTCTTTCCTCTACTCTCAATTGGTCTGCCTTCTCTTTGTATGAGATCCCTTTTTTACTCCTTTCACACACTCTCTCTCTCTTTCTAGTTTCCACATATGAGAGAAAACATTTGACCCTTGACTTCTGAATCTGGTTAATTTCACTTAGTATGATGTTCTATAGTTCCATCCATTTATCAGCAAATGACATAATTTTATTTTTCTTCATGGCTGAGTGAAACTCCATTGTGTATCTATACCACATTTTCATTATCCATTCATCTGTCAATAGGTACTTAAGCTGGTTCCATAACTTGGTTGTTGTGAATTGTGCTACTACAAACCGTGGCATACATGTTTATAGTTTATCACCATAGTATTCTGATTTTAGATCATATGGATAAATTGCAAGGAGTGAATTAGGTTGGTCATATGGTGGTTCCATTCTTAGTCCTTTGAGGAATGTCCATACTGCTTTCCAAAGTGGTTCTACTAATTTGGAGTCCTGACAACAATACATAAGTGTATCATTTTTCCCATATCCTCACCAGCAATTATTGTTATTTTTATTTCTGATGAATGCCATTATAACTGGAGTGAGATAAAATCTTAGTGTAGTGTTTGCATTTCCCTGCTTAACTAAATTTGTTGAACATTTTTGCATGTATTTGATGACCCTTTATATTTCTTCTTCTGAGAAATGTCTGTTTAGATTATTTGCACATTTATCGATGGGGTTTTTTGTTTTTCTGGCATTATATTTTTTGAGTTCTTTATATATTATGAATATTAACCCTCTGTCAGAAGAGTAGCTGGCAAAGTGTTTTCCCATTCTGTAGGCTCTCGCTTCATGCTCTTGAAATTGAGTTCTTCATGTGTTATATGATAGGAGTTTAACATTTATTTTTTTAAATGGGAAATTTTGTGTTATTATTTAATGAACGAACCACCTTCTCCAACTAAATTGAAGTACCAATACTGTCGTATAGTAGCTTATCATAAATTCTGTAGTTTATATCTTCATTTTCTATGTTATTCCTCTGATTTGTTTTTTCCCAGCATCAACTTTACATTTCTTCCATTTCAGTGGTTTTACATTATGTTGGTTTACGTTTATTTTATTTCAATGGTTTTTATATTATGTTGTGACAGTTAAGATTAAGTAAGGTCTTTACTCCTCACTGTGACATTTATTCTTCCATAATAAATTTTAATATTTTTGAAATTCAATATTTTAAGAATTGATATTGGAAATATAATTATAATTATATTAGATTTATATAATAATTTTTACCTAGATGTAGTTTCATAATATCCCTAATATATTTTATTTTATTTTTTATTTTATTATGTTATTGTCTCACAGTACTGCTGCTTTCACAGTATTGCTCTCCTTTCTTTTTTTCTTTTTTTTTTTTTTGGAGGTTGATCAAATTGTCACTCATTTCTTTTTCTTTCTTATTGAGGTGCATTAAATTTCCCATTTATTTTCTGAATTTCATAATCTAGCACTCAGTGACATATAAAAACAAGGCTCCAAATATTTCTTCAACAAGATTTTGTATCTCCCCACTGCTTTCACCTTCCCTCCTACAAGTGATCAAATTGAAACTTTTCACTTCCCTTAGCTCTTCCACTCTTCTACTCCAGGGTTTTGCTGAGAAAAATAGTATTTTTAGTTCTAGACTAGTTTTAGAATTTTCCTTGCAGCATTCTGGAAATCCTTATTTTTAAAACCCTTATTTAGGCAATTATATTGCGTATTTTCAGCACTCTATAAGTATCTAAGGTTTATAACTAACCACTGTTTTTTGTGTAATATAATCTCTTATTTTGAGATGTTGTAGTGGGATGAATATTGGCCCCCAAAAGATAGGTCCAAGTCCTAAACCTACAAACATGACCTTATTTGGAAATAAGGTTTTTATAGACAAAAATAATTATAATTCTTAAGATCAGATCATTTAGGATTTAGAGTGGACCTTAAATCAATGAATGATGTCTTCATCAGAGAAAGGAGAGATATGAAACACAGAGATACAGAAAAAGAGGCCATGTAAAGATGAAAACAGAGATTGGAGTGATGCCACCACAGGCCAAAGAAGGCAAGGAGCTACCAGAAGCTGGAAGAGGCAAGGACAGCTTCTTTTAGACACTTAGGAGGCAGAGGGACACTGTCAACATCTTGATGTTGAACTTTTGATCTCCAGAACTGTGAGAGAATAAATTTCTATTGTTTTGAGTTGTCAAATAGGTGTGAATTTGTTGTGGCAGCTCCAGAAAACCATTTATCTATTTATCAATTCTAGATAAAATAGATGAAATACATGGATAAAATACATTTATCTATTCTAATTCCGGCATTGTTTGATCAGTCTTTTTACAAGTGGCTTTCTCAGTTTACAGATTCTCTGAATCACTGAATCACTATATCTTCACAGATCTCTCTCCATACTATGTGGTATCTTACTTGGATAGGAGAATCTTTGGTTGAAGTTTATTTTTTTAAATTTATTTTTAAAACAAAAGAATGCATTTCAAATCATAGTACACATATGAAGCACAATTTTCCATTTCTCTGGTTGTAAACAAGATAGAGTCACACCATTCATGTCTTATACATGTACCTAGGGTAGTGATATTCATCTCATTCCACCATTCTTGCTATCCCCATGACCCCTTCCTTCCTCTATCTTCCCTTTGCCCTAACCAGAGTTCCTCCATTTCTCCCATGTTCCCCACCCCCACCCCCATTATGGATCAGTATCCACTAATCAGAGAAAACATTTGGCCTTTGGTTGCTATGTTTTCTCCAATGTATGTTTTTGGCAGTTTTGTCTAGTATGAGATAACTGTATTTATGTGGGTTTGTCTCTGTGTCTTCTATTCTGTACCATTGGTCTACATGTCTATTTTGGTGCCAATACCATGCCTTTTTTATTACTATAGCTTTGTAGTGTAGTTTAAGGTCTGGTATTGTGATGCCTTCTTGATTGAAGCTTATTTTTCTTGTCATTAGAAGTTTAGTCTTCCATTTTCTGCTTCTAATGTTGCATGTATGAAGTCTAGTAATGGTTTGATTCTTTTCTGCTATACCTGTACTTTATTATTTCTCTTTGGAAACTTGTGAGATTTGTCTCCTTTTGCCTTGTGTTTTCTTCAATTTCATCTGGAAGTGAGTGAAAATATTATTTTTTATTATTATTTGTGTATTACAGTGGTACAAAATGATGGGATTTGGTGTTCCATATTCATGCATATATAAAATATAATAATATAATTTGGCCAATATCACTCCCCACTCTTTCCCAGCTCTCTCCCCACCAGTGAGAACTTTTAGGCTTAGGTTTCCATTCACCTCAAGGAAACAAAAAATCTTCTATTGCTTATTTATTGATTATCTCTTCTCTTTTGTGTTTTTCATCACTGTAGAATGCATACTTATAATTTGGCTCTCTTGAATAAATAAAACTTCATTCTTTATGATTCCAATCTTTCTTTTTCCCATCACTTGATATTTTTTTCCACTTGATATTTCAGTTTACTAATTTGAGTTTTATTAGTAAACAACCTTTCCAACTCAGCTATGAAATTATTTTCTAAAATTCTAGTGTTCAATTTTTCAACATACAGGAAGGAATGAGATACCTATGTTTGAGACTCCTCCAGCAGCTCTGTTTCATTAGCGGGATTGTCATTTAGTTCTGAGTTCTTCCTTTCATAGGCTTCCTCTTGTGAAAGTCCTTGGATATGTTATTGTTATTATTATTTTTTTTTTGTCTTGTCACTGACTCAGAGTCAACTGATAAGTTTCTACCCAAGAATAGAGGAAGGCTCAGTGGTCTCTTTTTCACTTTTCAGGTGAACAATTCCCCATTGAGGAAGCAGGTTGAGGCCTTTCTACTGCCTGCAGGCATCCGGTACTTTTAGAGTCCAAATTGATGAGGATTCGTTGCTGTTGTCAAGCTCTGCCAGGGAACCACCATGGGAACCCCACCAGATGCTAAGTACATCTATTCCAATTTTACCTCTTTAACTAAGGAAATAAACACAGGATGGGCTTGGGGACGCACTAAATCCCCAAGTGAGATGGGCCTGGTATAAAACTCCATCAATCACATGGCCTTTGTAAAACCCTGCTCTAACTGGAGGGCCATGGTAATGCTTTGTGTCGCCTGGAGTTAATGTCAATTCAGAGCCAATCTTCAGACTTGAAAGGTCTGACTATTCCCCCACTGCATAGTCACCCTGATAAAAGCTTAGTGTCTCTTTGGACAAGGCTGCAAAAATGAATAATTGTAAAATTTTTCAGTAGCATACTTGGATCCTTCCTATAGGCTACCCAGCTCCCTTTTCAACTCTTTATGATCCTGGGAAAACAGAGGAAATAATCATATGGGCTGATTTTGATCTTCCTCTTCTGGTCCAGAAATTTCTGAGGGCTAAATTTGGTAGTATTCAGAGTTTTAATCCATCACTTTTATCCTGGTTCCAAGCCCTTGTTATAGAACCAAGTGAGAAAGTCCTGTAAACTCTGCTTGGGTGACCTCAGAGGCCAAAATATGCTGAGCTCAGGAGATGCTGATAGTCTGTATTCATCAGCAAATATGGTAGTGAGAGAGATACTGCACAGCAAATGATCCCAGGACCCTTGTACCAGGATCAAAACCAAAATTTCACAGGAATATATGAACCCCTTCCTTTTAAATGAGTTTATTTATTAATAAGTGAACTCTGAGCTAGATCTAACATAGTTTTTATAGGTTATTTCTTTCCTAATATCATTTATATAATCTAACTCCTTAGGATCAGGAATATTTTCCATTTAAAATAATTCCTACTTATGAAATGAGACTTTGTCTTCTAGTACAAAATGCTTCCAATCTATTAGAAAGTCTGTTCTTGACTTTCACAGACTTGGGTCCAAAGTGCAGAGCCTTTCTTGTTATTGAATTTAGTTAATTGTAGGCATTGGTGCTGATTTACAAAATTATTAAAAATGCCCTTGTTTAGACCATGTTCAGCTGACAAAGTGTTTATGGAAATACTCTAGCTACCAGCTGTCTAAGCTTCACCATATCTAAAATCTTAGGGTTAATAAGTGAGTCATCAAATTCTTTTATGACTAATTTCCTCGTTATTTTCTTTTTCAAATAATCAACCCTCTTTTATGCTCAGTGTTAGCATCACTGCTATTACCAGCATTGCCTGAAATTCACTGCTAACTTATTACAGCCTTTTCCTTGACCTCATTTCAAATTGCTTCTGTCGATTTTTGCTTCATGAATATCATTTATTACATTCATTCACATATGTGCTCAGTGTCTAGTTTCTCTCTGTTCGCCCTCCTTCTCTTATCTCTATTTTCTAGTTCTCTTAACTCTTTTCACCTTTACATTCTCTGAAAGTCTCATCTACTCTCTAACGGTTTCTACTCTATCAAAGATTCAGACAAGAACATAAAACACATATGTGTATTTTAAGAATAAAGGAAATGCACAAGTGAAGAACTGTTTTTACATTGCTGGCATCTAAGAAAGCTCCCATGAGCTTTGTTCCAGTTATAATGTCATATCTACTAGAGGTAAAAACTGTAATAATAAAAATGATAATAAAAACATGAGCTTTTATTTTTTATCTAAAAACAGTGCCCAGCATGAGCATTTTGGAAAAAACAACATAATTCAAATAAGCACTTATTTTCTTTATAGTTTGCCACCAATTTATGCCCTTTCAAACAATGTAGTTTAATTTTGCCCAGTTTTGAATTATACACCAGTGGAATTATTCTCTCTATACAATTATGTGACTTATTTCTTTTGCTTATTATTATGTTTTTGAGCTTCATTCATGTTGCTGTGTCCAGCAGTAGTGTGCTCATTCCTTATGAGTTATGTGTGAAGAAAATAACTTGTTGCTCTTTGGAATGTATATGTTAACCTTCTAAATAGTGTCTTTGATGTGCAAAAGTTCTTTTTAAATTTTTTTATTTGTTCTTTTTAGTTATATATGACAGTAGAATATATTTTGACATATTATACATGCATAGAATATAACTTCCCATTCTTGTGATTGTACATGATGTGGAGTAATATGGATCACGTATTTATATATGAACATAGGAAAGTTATGTCTGATTCATTCTAACGTTCCTATTCCTATCTTCCTTCCTTCCCTTTATTACCCTTTTTAATCCAATAAACTTCTATCCCCACCCTCTTACTCTGTGTTAGCATCTGCATATCAGAGAGTATATTCAGCCTTTGGTTTTGGGGGATTGGCTTATTTCGCTTAGCATGATAATCTCCAGTTCCATCCATTTACCAGCAAATGCCATATTTTCATTATTCTTTATGGCTAAGTAATATTCCATTGTGTATATATATCACATTTTCTTTATCCATTCATCTGTAAAGAGCACCTAGGTTGGTTCCATAGCTTAGTTATTGTGAATTGATCTGCTACAAACATTGATTTGGCTGCATCATTATAACATGCTGATTTTAGGTCCTTTGGGTGTATACTGAGGAGTGGGATAACTGAGTCAAATGGTGGCTCCTTTTCAAGTTTTCTGAGGAATTTCCATACTGTTCTCCAGAGTGCTTGCACCAAGTATGCTACTTAATTTAGCAATCTTTTCTCTGTTCAAAGTATTTCCTGTGTCTTGGATCAGAAATAATTTCCTATTTCACATCATGAAAATATTGCCCTATATTGACCTTTTTCACAAAATAGTAAATTTACTTGAGCCTTTAGTGCCACTCAGGCCCAGTCACATATATACTACTTTCAATTAATGATAGAGTGCTGCTGTGCATGTCCAAATGTATAGCTTGAGAGCCAGAAAACACACAGTTCATGATGGTCAGCTCATGGTAATTTGGTTCGTGGTTAAGCATTTAGACTCATAGGTTCAGTAGCAGGATACAAGATGTTTATGAAAAGAAAGTATTTATCTACAGAAAATGTCAACAGGGCTTTATTCCAAAATCCTAAGGTCCTACACTGCAATTTAATGAAAGGGACCTGGAAAAGGCTCCAAACATCCCTGTCTACCTGACACTTCAAACATCCTTAGATCTATTACATTATATGGTCTAAGAGGCAGAGCATCCTTCACAGCCTGTTTCAGAGCCTCCTCCTGTCCTGGACCTCACTCAGAACTAACAACTTTTCAGGTCATTTGGTAAATGGGGTAGAATCACACATCCAAATGAATGTGATATAGCCTCCAAAATTCAAAGAGGGCCACTATGTATTGTGCCTCTCCTTTTGTTGTACAAGGGGACAGATACAATATCTTATCCTTCATCTTAGAAAGGAAATACTGACATGACCCACACCATTGGACCTCTAGAAATTTCACTGAGGTTGAAGTCCTCTGTATTTTTCTTGGGTTTATTTCCTGTCCTCTGACATGCAAATGTCTTACCAGTAAGTCTAGAGTCCTTGCTACCTATTCTTTACTAGGTCCAATCAGCATAATGTCATCAATGTAATGGGCTAGTGTGGAGGGGAAAGGGATCAAATCCCTGTGAATTAACATAGGACTATGTGGGAAACTAACTTCAAGCTACGCCTTTAAGATGGCGATCAGCCATGGCGAGAGTATGTGGGCGTGAAGGGCACAGAGGAAGGAAGGATAATATGATTGGCTTGCCATTGGATCCATGAGATAAATATTCAAGGGGCTTGTATGCTTTGCCACATGGACAGCTGTTGGCTATGTGTGTTGCTTCTGATTGGCTAGATGGCCCTATAAGTAGAGTGCTTATTTCCGCAATAAACGAGTGCCTGCTCTGACTGGTCTCCCTGGCGTGTCTGATTGTCCTGCAGCGGAGGGCTGGGAACGGGCTCCTACTCTTCCCGACTCCAACCACTAGGTAAGGGCACCTCCTCAACCCGCTGGTTCAGGACGAGTTGAGATCCCCACAAGACTAGGGAGTTGATACACACCTCAGATAGAACTGTTAAGGTTTATTGATGGCCTTACCAGCTGAAAGCAAAATTCATGTGGTTGGTGTTCCTTATTGACAGGCATGAAGAAAAATTCACTTGATAGGTAAATAACTATACCAGGTACCAGGGCATGTATCAATTTGCACAAGCAATGAAACCACATTTGCTGTAGTAGCTTCAATTGAAATTACTGCCTGGTTAAGTTTACAATGATCTACTGTCATTCTCCAAGATTCATTTGTCTTCACCTATCAAATAAGCAAAGTGAATAGGGATGTGATATGAATCACTGCATCTTTCAAGACCTTAATGGTGATACTAATCATTAATCCCATCAGTAATGGAGCATAGCATTTGGTTTGCTATTTTCCAAAAAATAAATGCAGTTCTAGTGGCTTCTACATGGACTTTCCCACAATAATAATCCTCACTCCACAAATTAGGGAACAAATGTTGGGATTCTGCTACTTTCTAAGTATATCTACTCCAAACACACCTTTTGAACTGAGGAAAAATGGGGAGTTTGTGTACCCGCTGAATCCACTATGAATGGACCTGACCTAAAAATTAATTGATCACCTGATCTTCAGATGTCCCTACCCTGACAAGCAGACCACAGTGATGGTTTTGGGTGTCCTGGAATTAATGTCAGTTCAGAGTCAGATTCTAGTATTCCCAAAATGTCTAATTATTTCCCTTTCCCCTAATATAGTTATTCTGGTAAAAGGCCATAGGTCAATATGGGAAGTCTAGGAGAAAATTTCTGTAAGTACATCAGGAGCCTATCTGAAGGAGACAGTTTCCCCTTCACTCAGTGGGTTATGGGTCTGTAAGATGGATAAAGATTAGAAATTGTTTGAGAGGCCCTGACTCTCAGTTTTTATGATTTGGATTAGACTGTTGATCAGTTGGCTTAGAACTTTTTTGCATATCAGAAAAGTTCAAATAATATTTAATAGGCTTCATGCCTATTTTTCTACTAAGAACACCATGAACAACTAGCCAATGCTGTATTGGGGTTTTAGTACCACCATTTGGCCCCTGGCATCCCAAGATCCAATTAATCCCATTGCATTTAGGTTTTGCAATTTAGTGACTGCTGTTTTCAATGTAAGATCCAACCCACAGAGAAAAGCAATTATATTGCTCTTCAAGGATGCCAGGTTCTCTCGCAAATTTATCTCACAGAATTGTTAAAAGAAATGTGTGAATGTTAAATTCACCTGTGTGAACGAGTTGATCTGAAATGATAGGTCCACTCTAAAACATTAGTCTCACTCAGTCTTTCAATTTTTTTCTCTTTAAATTTTTTAAACCAAGACAGGCCAATTATTTCCAAATTACTTATTGTGGATTTTGTAACCCTTTCTACCTCCCATGCTGCAACACTCAATGTAAGATTTCTGCTTAGTGGGCCCCACTTTTACCTGGCTTAATCTGATTTTTACTTCCTGTAAGGTCAGATAACAATGAGGGAAAGAAGGGCAATTAAAACTGCTGAGCAAGGCTTTATTGATATACGCTCCTGGGTGAGACTTCCCAGTCCAACAGAGCAGGTCTGGGAGAATCGCACACAGGCTTAGCTGGTTTGAAAGTTTTATGGGTTGGGGGTAGGAAGGGGAGGGCTTGGGACAGGAAAGGGAAGCTTTGGGCAGGAAATGGGGCTTGGGACAGGAAAGGGAGGTTTTTGGGAGTCCCCTGTCCTCCTGGGGTTGATCAGGGGAATGGATGATTGATGGTAGTCATGACTTGTCATCACTGCCTGCCTGCTGGTGTTTCATTGTTCTCTCGCACATGTGGACTGCCTGGCATTTTGTTTTCCTTAGCCTCCTTAAACTGACCTAACACTTTCTCTATCATTATCCCACATGTTTAGTATCCATTCCTACACAGGTCCCCCAAATTTCTTCTCCATTAATTTGAGAACTCAAGTGGTTATTTAACAGAACAATATACTTACTCATGGACCACATATTGCATCTCATCTTTAGTGACCTGCTTGAATGAGAGTCTAATTATTCATCTTAAAAGAGAGGTAGTGGGTGGGTCCCAAGAACCAGATAGTTTTGTACAGGGACTGTTTCAGGGGAAGAAATTACTGTTTCCTCAGGCAATGCAGGATAAGGACTGGCTGCTACACTGAGGCAGCCTCTTTCACTATCCTCACTGTAGCTTATCAGAATTTAAAGGTAAAATGTCCTCAACTTCATCATAATATTTCTACATATCTCTATTCCAATTAATAGAATTCCATTCTTTCCCAATCAATGCCCTCAATTTTTAGCAGCAGATGGTGTAAGAGTCTGGGAGTTCAATTTATGTTATAATTCAATCAATTGCACTATGAAATTCTCCATTTGTTTTTCAGCAGTCTGGGTCCTGGAGATAGAAAGGGAAAGGATTTCCTTCAGGGCATATGTAGAATTTTTTGGGGTAAATTATTCAGCTTTTTTTTTTTTAATTTTTTTTAGTTGTAGATGGACACAATGTCTTTATTTTATTGCTCTGTACGTGGTGCTGAGGATCGAACCCAGGGCCTCACGCATGCGAGGCAAGCACTCTACCGCTGAGCCACAATCCCAGCCCAAATTATTCAGCATTTGAGCTGGGATTAGAATTCCTGAATTCATCTTTTTCTTTCCCTACTTTATCCAGTGACGATGGAACCAACCAACCAACATCATTATATTGGTTAGTTTGTCAAAAATATTCAAAAGTGTCTTTTACACAGCCACCTAGATCTTTGCTTTTATGATTGTTAGTTATGAGTATCCACTGGTGCTTCTTTTTTAGTCTCTATTGCCATAACACTCTATGGACTATATTAGTGTTGTCTTTACTAGCTTGTGTTGACTTCTCTAAATGGATAATCAAAATAATAAATGTCAACTCTTTTTCTATTCAAAATTATAATCCCTATTAAATGTCTCTTATTTCCTTCTTTATGACAATGGCCAGGATCTTATTGTTTTATTTGCTGTTTCTGTTGGCTTTGCTACATAGATATTTGTTTTAATCAGTTTTTTCACTGCTCTGATGACAGGATCTGACCAGAACAATTTCAAAGGAGGAAAAGTTTATTTGAGGGCTCACCTTTGAGGAATACCATATCTAAATGATAACAATATTCAAAGTAATGAAAGTTTTATCCTTTCACTTCAAAATCCCATGGTACTTAATTGATTTTTCTATATAATCAACAGTTTCAGTTTCAACAATGAAAGAATGCACCCTAAGTTTCCATTCAGTTTCTTACCGATTTTTTATGTGATATTTTGATTATATGATTTTAACCAAATTAATTATAATTATTATTATTTGGCAAATTGTTTCTTAAATCATACTTAGCATTTAACTTTGTCAAAAGCTTCTAAACCAATTCCTTTTTTTCAATAATATTTTATTTATTAGTCTTTAGGAAATGATTAGGAAAGTATTTGTAAAAGTTTTTCATATCTACTGCATTCATGTAAACATGTCTAGTTTGTTCCAGTTAATGACTGGTTTTCACATCTGGTTAAATAGTTAAAGATTTGTTTATTTCAGACTTTGTCTTTTGACATAAGCTTGCCAAATTTCATTTGAGTAACATTGTTTTCTCCATCTAAAATAAAGAGTAATCAGTAGTTAAATGCAACTTACCTGTAGAATTATATGTAATTTGCAACTAATTAATTATCTCTTGTCAAGAAGTCAACTGATGATATTATGAACTTTAATACTAAATCTTATCATGAAAAATTCATTTTTCCTTAGTGAGAGAGGGCTTCACCTACCCTAGGTGTATTTTGCTGCTATAGATAATCCCTTCTACAGAGTTCAGCATTTACTGGAAGATTTGATCTGGATGCTTTTCTTGGAAACAACAGACTCACTTAGTAGTAGATTGAATTTACTTCACTCACTCTGTTATTATTTTCTAAATCCTCCCAGGAAATACTTTTCTTGTCTTAGAGTTTTTCCTTTAAAAGGAAGAAAGAACGAAATAACAAATTTGACCAATTTAAGGCCCCTTGCTGTGAAACATGTAACAGTGAACAGATGCCAGTTCATGAGATTGTTCTTTTCTCAATGCCATTTAGTCCAGCTTGTTCAGAGCACAGAAAAGAAGCTGCATCTCCACTGCCCTAAGAGAGGAATGCTTCTGTGTATAGTGACTGGTTAAAGAACCATAAGACAGCTTATAATGGTCACCAAGTATATATGTTTTCTCAAATATGTCCCTTTCTCAGCGAGTATGAAAAGATAATTTTGACAGTAAAGGTTTACAAAACACAAAGTTGATATATGTTAGAGTGTTTTATTTCAATATTTATAAATTATTTCTTGACATAGTTTTTTAAATGATTATTTCAATTTCTTATGAGCTCTTTATAAATTGAAAATTTAGGCTGTGTAAGTGTATTGTGTCAACTTTGAAGTATTATATAAAATTTGAAGCATTCTCTCTAAAAACTGGAACAAGACAGGGATGCCCTCTTTCACCACAGCTATTCAACTCTAGCCTGAGAAATTAGAAAGACAAAAGAAATTAAAGGGATATGAATAGGAAAAGAAGAACTCAAAACTATCATTTTTTGCTGAGTACATGATACTATACTTAGAGGATTCAAAAAATTCCACCAGAAAACTTCTAGAATTAATAAATGAATTTAGCAAAGTTGCAGGATATAAAATCAACACCCATTAATCAAATGCATTTCTATACATCAGTGATGAATCCTTTTAAAGAAAAATCAGGAAAACTACTCCATTAACAACGTTAAAAAAAATAAAGTACTTGGGAATCAATTTAACAAGAGAGGTGAAAGACTTCTACAATGAAAACTACAGGACACTAAAGAAAGTTAATAGGTGTGGAAAAATGGCCATGCACTTGGTGACTTTCACCTCCCCCAATGTCTTGCTGATGCTAATTATGCTAATAGCTCCCCCTCCCCCCAACAACAATGTCTTTCTGATGCTAATCCAGGGAGGAAGAAGCAATTCACCATATTGAAATGGTAAACTTAGCATCCCATTGAATTGATAAACAAGCCCCAAATTTCTGAGTGCCCCAGAGAACCCACACACTCCTCACTAGACCACCTGCCAAAATAGCCTATTAAAACCTAGTCCCTCTCTTTGTTCACGGGCTCACTTTTCCACCAGGAAACTGGGTCCCATCGTGGCATCACCTTGTCCCTGCATCCCCTGTTTCTGTATGAAGCCCCATTCCTGAATAAAGCACCAAAATGACTTGCGAAGTTTGCTGTCCCGGTCTTTTTGCCCTTACAAAAGTAACTGAAGAAGCCCTTAGGAGATGAAAAGATCTCCCATGCTCTTGGATAGGCAGAATCAATATTGTCAAAATGGCCATACTACCCAAAGCGCTATTCAGATTTAATGTGATTCCAATTAAAATTCCAATGTCATTCCTTATAGAAATAGAAAAAGCAATTATGAAATGCATTTGGAAAAATAAGAGACCTGGAATAGCCAAAGCAATCCTCAGTACAAAGAGTGAAGCAGGAGGCATCACAATACCAGAACTTAAACTATACTACTGAAATAGCCTGTTACTGGTTACCTTGAGTCCTGCTTCTCTGAATGCTGAAGTATAACACCAAAGAGGCACAAAGACTTAGGGAGGCTGAGACAGGAGGATCGCGAGTTCAAAGCCAGCCTCAGCAATGGCGAGGCACTAAGCAACTCAGTGAGACCCTGTCTCTACATAAAACACAAAATAGGGCTGGGGATGTGGCTCAGTGGTCGAGTGCCCCTGAGTTCAGTCCCTGGTGCCAAAAAAAAAAAAAAAAAAAAAAAAAAAAAAAAGAGGCACAAAGAGGCAAGCCAAGAGTGGAAAATGAAGCTTTATTTAAAGGATAGAAGAACAGACTTCTCTGGAGGAAGAAGGGGACCTAAAAGTAGAATCTGAGGGATGAGGAAGTCCCATCCTTTTTATACAACTAATGTCTTTGTCCTATACATTCCTGTCCTCTATCTTGTTAATTTCCCTCATCCTGTACCTGGGATTGGAAGATGCTGGTGGGGAGACTTAGGTGGTGAACAGGTGGGCCCAGGGCTAGGGAAGGGTGTCTCAGCAGTAAGGAGCCTCAGGGCTGATTAGCAATTTCCTGCCTGCTCCAGGTTGCTTCATTAACAATTCTTTAGGAAGGGAGATAACTGCTGGGCTTTTGGGGACAGTAACATTTTATTGTTCATTATGGGATCCTCCAACCCTCTGGACCTAGACTTGTTTGACTTTTTTCTCTCAATTTGGCCTGATTCTATCTATCTACTCTGGCTTACTACAAACTGTAGTAACAGAAATGACATGGTATTAGCACCAAAATAGACATGTAGAACAATGATATAGAATAGAAGACACAGAGACAAACCCACATAAATAGTTATCTCACACTAGATAAAGGTACCAAAAACATACATTGGAGAAAAGATAGCCTCTTCAACAAATGCTACTGGCAAAACTGGAAATCCATATGCAGCAAAATGAAACTAAACCCCTTTCTCTCACCACACACAAAAATCAACTCAAAGTAGATCAAGGACTTGGGAATTAGACCAGAGACATTGCACTTAATAGAGGAAAAAGTAGGCCCAGATCTTCATTACGTCAGATTAGGCCCTGACTTCCTTAACAAGACATCTACAGTGGAAGAAACAAAATCAAGAATCAATAAATGGGATGGACTCAAACTAAAAAGCTGCTTCTCAGGAAAAAAAAAACAAAAAAACAATCAATGAAGTGAACAGAGAACCTACATTTTGGGAGCACATTTTGGGAGCACATTTTTGCCGCACACACATCAGATAGAGCACGAATGTCCAGGATATATATAGAACTCATAAAATGTAATACCAAAAAAACAAACAACCCCTTCAATAAATGGGCTAAGGAGCTGAACAGACACTTCTCAGAAGAAGATATACAACCAATCAACTATATGAAAAAATGCTCAACATCTCTAGTAATTAGAGAAATGCAAATCAAAACTAAGATTTTATCTCATGCCAGTCAGAATGGCAGTTATCAAGAATACAAGCAACAATAAGTGCTGGCAAGGAAGTGACAAAAAAGGCACACTCAAACATTGCTGGTGGGACTGCAAATTGGTGCAACCAATCTGGAAAGCAGTATGCAGATTCCTTAAAAAACTTGGAATGGAACCACCATTTGACCCAGCTATCCCACTCTTTGGTCTATACCCCAAAGACTTAAAAACAGCATACTACAGTGACACAGCCACTTCAATGTTTATAGTAGCACAATTCACAATTGTTAAATTGTGGAAGCAACATAGATGCTCTTCAATAGATAAATGGATAAAGAAACTGTGGTATATATACACAATGGAATATTACTCAGTGATAAAAGAGAATAGAATTATGGCATTTGCAGGTAAATGGATGGAGTTGGAGAACATCATGCTAAGTGAAGTAAGCTAATCCCCAAGAAACAAAGGCTGAATGTTTTCTCTGATTAGTGGATGCTGACACATAATGGGAGTGGGAGTGGGGAGCATGAGAGAAATGGAGGAACTTTGGATAAGGTGAAGGGGAGGTAGGGAAAGGGAGGGGCATGGTGGTAGCAAAGATGGTGGAATGAGATGGACATCACTACCCTAGGTACATGTATGAAGATACAAATGGTGTGACTCTATCTTGTTTACAACCAGAGAAATGGAAAATTGTGCTCCATATGTGCACTATAACTTGAAATGCATTCTTTTGTTTTTAAAAAATTAAATAAATTTAGGGAATAAAAGTGGAATAAACTTTATCAAACTTTCCTATGCACATATATGAATATATGACACTGAATCTCATCATCAGGTACGTCCACAAGACACTAACCAGACAAACAAACAAACAAACAAAAAACTAAACAGAAAGATTAATAGAGTAGAGGTAAGGGAACAAGGAGAAGGAGGAGAGGAGGTAAAAAGGAAGTCCTAGGGACTGAATTAGAGCAAATTATATTCCATGCTTTTATAATTATGTCAAAATGAATCCTAACATATGTAACTAAGATGAATCAATAAAAAGGGGAAAAAGCAGTGTGTAGTTAGAAGCTGGATAACTATAGGGCCTGTACCCATGTAGCAATCATTTATTATGTTCTTTAAAAACAATTAGAAAACCAAGCTACTATTAGCCTTTCATTCTCTTAGGGAGGTCATCAGCAGTTAGCAAAGGGGAAGGAGGTAAAAGAATGCACTGCGGTCACTTTAGTGTGCGTGTCAGCTACTGGCACTTAACTCTGGGATGTAGGTTATCACTCTATTTCCAGGTTCTGGGTTTTATGTACCAAATAATAAGGCTGTTATACTTCTTCCATAATCCATAAAATGTAACTCATCCATTTTCATAAACTATCTGAATCATCATGAAAATTTCACTATGGTTTTGAGAAAGTTGATGTTCACAGACCAGAGTTTAAAACTTTAAAAATATGTAAGCAAAGAAAAAAGAATACATCCAGGTGATGACCTGGTTACACTGCAACCAAAAGCTCGGTCTCAGTCCCCAATGCCAATCCATGCCAATTTAATAATGAGGACACGATTTTGAGAAAAAGTTAAAAGAAGGTTTATTGCTTTGCTAGCAAAGGAGAAACACAGGAGACTCCTATCCCAAATCTGTGACTCTGCTATCAGGAGGGACAAGGGGATTGTAAAGAAGTCTTCAAGGGTTACGTTCCAGTAGGGGGTCCCGGGAGACCTGAGGACCTGTTAGGATTCACTTGTTAATTTTGGGAGATACTCACTTCCCAGATCCTCAGCCTGCATCTCCTTCTTGTAGTGCCTGTGTTCAAGGGCAATTAACTAGGGGAAGAAAAGATAACACTGTCTCCCTAATCTTGTTTGGGAGGAGGAGAGGGGAAAAGAGAGAAAAAACATTTAACAAAAAATAAACCTTAGAGAAATGAAGGCTATATTCAGAAGTTAAAGGGACCATTGTTACAATACCATTTCTCTCTTTGGTTTTATTTTCACTGGAGTTTTACAACCCAAAAGGAGAGACTTACAGATATCTTCTACCATCTCCTATTGAAACACAATGGTTAAGTCTAAAATATTTTCTTTTATCCCTCAGTATTCTAAATTCCAAAGTATATAAAATGAAACCTTTATATTATTTCTATAGCCATTTGTTGTTTTAAGTTAACAAAATTTAAGTTATGCTAAACTTCAATGAGGTTAATATGTTACAAGGAAAATTTAATAGTTCTGAATTTTTTGAAAAGTCTGATAAAATGGTATTTTATACTCATGTATATATAAATCAAAATACATAGTCCCTTACTTAATGACTTTCTCTTCCCATCTATTTGAATTAAATTTCTAACACCTTAAATAGCTTTACAAGTTTTTTTATGATAGGCTTTCCTGTTTCTGCAACCTAATTTTTTTCCTTAAAAATCAATTCTTTATTGTCTGGCATGAGTAAAGCCCTGAGTTTGGTCCCCAGCACAACCATTTTTTTTTTTTAAATCTTCATTACTACTAAAAAATAACAAAACAAAGAAACAGATACATTATGTTAAAAAAGCAACAACTCTTCTTTGGCAGTATTTTTTTTTTTCTCATTCTTCCAACCTTATTGAAGTTCTTACATGCAATATTTTTCTGTATTCACTATCTGCAGCATCCCTTGTACCTTTAGCTAACTGGAATCATCTCCACGGTTATTCAACATCTGAGGATCTTTTATAATGTGTATCAAAATTTGCCAAATCAAATCACTATTTCTAAAGGTCCCAGTTACCAGCACCGCAGTAGAACAGATTCCAGCTTGGAGATGTGAACCAGCTAGAAAAATAAAAAGTCTGAAAATAATTAGTAAGGAATAAAAGACAAAGACAGAAATTAATTTTAGAAGCAGGACACCTTGTGGGTCTTCCAGCCCAGACAGTAACTGGAACTGAATAAGTGAAAAGGACCCCAATCCTTTATTTAAGGGAAAATACATCAAAGGTTTCAGTGTGGCAGGCTTCTTGAGAAAATCAGGATAAGGATGTGAAAACAAGTTGTTTAGGGCTTGGCAGGTTATACTCATCTCTAGACAGCTGCATTTGAACCTAGGGCTGTGAGCTAAGGTAGGGCACCAGCCTGATCTGGGCTTTCTCGAACCTGAGGAATTTCACCCAGAAGTTCCCAGAAAAGTAGCTTCCTTGCCTTATGTTGGCTCAAACCAACCCATAATTTATACACAGCTTCCAACATCTAAATGCTTATTTTAATCAACTATTCAGGAGCATTTGACCTCCACCTTAATATTCTTTCATCGCAGATTTTATGACATCACTTTTTCTGGGTTTTCTTCCCACCTCAAAGGCTGCTGCTTTTTTAGTTGGATTCCTTGGCTCTTTCTCACACAGACCTACAAGTATTTTTTGCTCCATAGCTTAGCTCCAGGGCTACTCTTCCCTTCCAAACATACTCTTTTCCTAGGTGATTTTATCTAGTCTGAAATTATATAATATCTAAAAATTGATAACTTCCAAATATATGTTTGCAAGTCTGATTTTTCCCCACAATTATACCTTGCTATCGCTACTACATTTCATAAACATTTCAAACTTAAAATGTGGTATTCTGATTCCAGCACTCTCCTTTACCCCTCCCACATGATCCTGCTCACTCTTTCTTACCTGATTGATGTACCACCACCCAAACATTAGGTCAAGTTTCGCTCAACAAGTCATTTTTATTCTTCCCTTCTCTCGCCCCTCATGTGAATCCTATCTGTTTTGCTCCATGCACTGAGATTGTCAGACTCACCATCATCATTCATCTTTACTATTACAAAAGCAGGTTTTCCTTCTCTTAGTCTTAACTTCCCATAGTTATGACCTTTTAAAGCCTATGTCAGCTTGTGTGACCTTCTGCTTGAAACCTTCTGAAGACTTTACATTATATTCTGAATAAAATCCAACCTCTCTTCCATGACTCACCAGAAGTGACAACTGCCTCTTCAAATTCAGATTGTACTAGTCCCCTATGTGCTCACTAAGATCTGGCCACAGAGTCTTCTTTTTGTTCCTGGAGCACCTTGTGTGTTCCTTCTTTAGGTCCTTGTCAATCCCCATTTTCCACTGCCTAGAATGCTGTTCTTCCTCTGGTTTTTCACAACTGGTTCAATCTTATCATTCAGGCTTCAGTCTTTTTAGTGTGTGTGTTTTCTGGTGATCTTTGGTGTCCTTCTGCTGATCTCTGCCTTCATGTTCACCTACGCTTTCTCCCTATGTGCATGTCACTCCCCCTGTGTCCCTGTTTCCAATAATTTCTCTTTGTAAAATAAGGACACCAACCATATTGGATTAGGGGCCTATCCTGCTCTAGTATGACCTTATCATAACTACTTATATATACAATGATCCTATTTACAGTTAAGGTCACATTAAGAACTTCAGGGTATGAATTTTAGGGGATACTTTCTGGGAAGCAAGTAGAGTTTTTCCTGAAGAAAAACGTGTGACCCTGATGACCCATGACTTTGAAAAATGAGCCTACTGTAGTTTTATGAAATCATTAGAAATTTTATAGATACACTTCTTAAAACATATGCATATTTTATTAATTCATCTCTGGTAGCTTAAAAATACCAAAAGGAGCTTTATATTCTATGGCAGTTTTCAGGGTAAAAATAGTATTTTGTTCTTCTTTTCTTTGATTTTTTTAGTGAATACAATAATGAACTCAGCTCTACTATACAGATAAGCCACACAGAAAAAAAATGTAGGAATTAATGACTACAAAATAGTCTTTCATATTCTATAGACTGCAAGTTAGTCTGATTAATGTAGCAAATCCGAAAGAACATGCTAAGCTCCAAACACTAATTGTAGCTGTCATTCAGCAAATCAACCAAAGTCCTTTTACAATTGCAAGGAAGAGGAAGAAAAATGGAGAGTAGAGCTGTTTTAATGTTGTTCTATCAGATATTGAATACTAATACTTAGGAATAGTAATGGAATTAGAAGACCAAGAGGCTGGGACAGTAGTAGAAAATTAGGACCCAGGGATAAATAAAGTGAGGGAGGATAGGACACAGGTAGTAATTGGAGTTGTATTTCTAGATAACTGTCAAGACCACTTTACTAAATTTGTTTTCTTCTAAGAATTTCTTAATGTATTTCCACAGTTTATCTTTCTTATAGTACTATTTTCTAATAAATGGAATCCATTCATTTCTGAAAAGCCTTTTCTATAACACATGGCAGGAAAGAAAGGAAAATATACTATTGAACTTTCATCTGTGACTTAAAGAGGAATATTTGAATTTCATATTTTCTTATATTTTAAATATAAACACACATATTAGTATTAATTGGCCAGAATAAGCTAACAACTATAGCAAACGATCCTTAAATTTCAATGTCTTAAAATAAGAAATGTTTATTTATCGTTAGCATTATATCAAATGTGGGTCAGCAAAGAGTTCTGTAGTCAATCCTTTGGAGCAGGATCCTTTTAACCTAGTAGCCTTCCTATTCTGTAAGTCCTTGAAGTCCTCTGCCAAGTCCTTTCAAACTGGCAAGGAAAGAGAATGCATAGACTATCACCAGGATGTTCTCCTAAGTCAGGCTTTGAGATGACAAACATCACCTTACTCATATTCAGGGACAAGAACCTACCTCAATGGCAGTAATCTGAAGTCTACCTCTTGTCCTAGAGAACAGAAAAAAGTGGGGGAGGAGAATTTTAGCATTCCTAAGCAGTATCTTTGCCACATATTGGAATCACAGTAATTCTATATTTGTCTTCTTTACAGCAGGTAGAGATGATGGATGGATATAGATAGATGTTCATATCAGTGTACATGAACAGCTAACCTAACAAATTTTTGTGCTAATTCTATACATACCTAAATGCAATGAAAAATTCAAAAGTAAAGATAGTTGCCATTGCTTAAATTCATGCTTTGATAAGCTGTTTTATTAGAAAAATACAATTTTTTTCTTGGAAATGATTGTTAATGCAGGCTTCTTGTTATTTCATAGTCCTTTTCTCCAATTTACCCAATTAATAAAGCTATTCTAACCTGGGCTGTATTGATATGATGAAAATTTAAGATGTGCTAATGCTAAGAGTACATATATTTGCACTAATAAGGAGTGTATCATAGTTTTTCCTTTTCACAGTCCTTACAATTAAGTAATCTGTGTTCTTTTTTTCTAGAAATATCTTTATTAATGTCACTGAGATTGTGTCAGCCTGTGTCAGTTGAAAATAATAGAAGTATTATGGCTTATCAAGTGCCACCTTAAGAAATGGAAAGATTTGAAATGCACTCCTCATACTAGGACCTGCTATTATTTCTTGAAGGTCAACTGTAATGCTTGGCCCTTAGAAGAAAGGAGCCTTGCAGGATTTTTACTGATGGAAACATTTACATGCAGGGATATGTTGCCATGCGTACCCGAGGGATACGGACTATATTCCACCTTGACTATAGCCAATTACCAGTAGAAAAATAATGTAATGGAAGTCTTAACCACTTTTCTTGGGAGATGTCATGCCCCTCTGAGGCATTGCTAGAGAAATTACAGTGCCATAATGAGACTCATAATTCATGTCAGCCCCAAGCCTTTTCATTCATTTATAAATGTTTTAAAGCCCTATGATTCATAATGCCATGAGCTGGTTTTCTTTCAGACTGTCATGCTGCCATTAATACCAACCATTTCTGCCTCTTGCCAACAGAAAAACCTGCAGTAATATATCATAAAGTTTAGCGTTTGCCTTGAATTGTTATAGTCCAAATTTTTTCTAGATACTAAGTTAGTGCAAAGAACAGCATTGTGTTGTTTTTGTGGTTACTGTTTCCTTCATTTTTAGACAAATATTGAATCTTGAGAAAGAAATCATGAAAGAAGGGAACATCTCTATGCCATTTAAGATGTCTTAGAGTTGTTCTCTATTAATAATATACTTTTTACTTATATGTGAGAAGGATAAGTTTTAATACTAATTGACACAAAATTAAGGGGAAAATGGTCATCTGAACTACAAAGCATAGAATAAGAAGTCTTTTGACTATCAATCTACCCTACTTTTATATTTTATCTTCATCCTAATAAATAATAATTAATGCATTTTCTCCTTTTGAAAATCTCTCTTAGAAATTTATTTGTATAATTAATCAGAAGAAAACTAAACATTATTCTATTAAAGCAGTTATAACTGCTCATAAAATTTTTGAAATTATATAACAGAAAATACATGTCTTGAAGGTGTGGGTGACCCTTTTGGTTGTGATGCCTTATCTCTATTGTGGTTGTTCTTCACTGGCAACCTTCTCTTCAGAGTCCGTTTGCTGTTCTTGGCAAGACCTGTTGATATTACTTGAATCACATTATGACATAACAGTGAGGCATTGTAGAAATGCCTTGGTTCTGTTGATCTTGGTTCTGTTCTATTCAACAAAATTTAGGGGACCCACCTAATGTTTGAAAGGCCCACTGTGAAGGCTCTATCTTATTCTAGTTCTTGAGCCAATTCATATTTAAGCAGGAAGTTAATAACAGCTGTAGATGCCCCCCAAAACAGATCTTGTAACTGGACTCCTCCAGATCTGGAATCACATTATCCAGTGATGACTGGTGCAGGTCTTGCTATTGACCTCAGCACAGCTTTATGTTCTTAAAAGAGCCTGGATTCTCCTTGAGATTTAAATCATTACCTCAGTTCAATCCCTAGCTTCATGTCTGAAGGTTCTTCTGCTCAGATTATATTCATTCTGTATAAACTGTATCAGACCCCAGATTTTTGAGTTTTTCTGCTGACACATTTTCTAATGAAGAACATCTCTCTTGTGAGTCCAGTATTGGTTCCTAACTGGACACTCAACCACACACAAAAAAAGTGGTGATAATCAGGCTAATTTGCTCTAAAACACAGTGTCTCTAAGTCTTTCATTCTCAAATGGTCTACCTTTCAGCCATGAGATTAAGCAACAAGGCATTATGTGAATTTTGTTTTTCCCTTTTATTGTAGATAAAACAATTTTTAAAAATTGTGCTAACTTTTAGGGATACAGGAAAGAAAGGGTGAACCTGAAAAATTGGTTTTACCAGGACATCAGCACAAACAACATTGGGGAAAGCAGAAAACAGGAGAAGCATAGATCCCAAGGAAAAGAAGAAACAAGTTAGAAGTACCTTTAAATTATTTGTAGCTACTTTTTCCGTTAAAAATGGAACAAATAATTAAGCATTTTTTAAATGCCTAGCTCAAAGAAAATATACAAAGAAGCAAATGGAAGATAATGCTTAAGATCAGAGGTTCAGCTTTCACTCTAATTTGAACTTTCTTATATTTATTTTATTCTCCTCTGAATTGACATTTTAGGCCAAGCAATAATACCTTCATTTTATTACAAATCTGTCATCATAGTCCATCAATAAAATTTGTTTCAGCAGCCATGTATTTCTATTAGATTACTACCATAATGAGAAAATGTTGAAAGCTTATGATATTCCAGGAAATTTTATGAGCATTTTATTATATTAAATAATATACTCTCCTCAGTAATCTCCATGATGTAATTATTATCAGACTTCCTTTTTCACAGATGAGAAGTGTGAGGCATAGTGAGGTTAAGGAACTTGCCTGAGTCCACATTATTACCCTCAGTCCTGGATTTGAACCCAGGCATTCTGTCACCAAAGTCTACTCCACACCACAGCCACATATACATCATGTATGTATATACTAGAAGTTGTCATAATGGTTCTCACACTAGAAGTAAAAAATAAAGGAATATTGTATATGCCCCGTGCACATATGCAAATGTCTGCTTATAAATACTTGAAGTTCACAGCTGCTTTGCTTGCAGAACTTTGGCAATTCTAGCCAATTTACATTTCATATTTCATGATAATTTTCATTCATTTTACTCTTTGAACCAGCTTCCTTTCTTGTTCTAATAGGGAATGATAAATTTATCATACTATTTAGTGCTGTTTTTAAAATGTGTGTTCCAAGAACATCTGTCTCTAAACCAAATATTCAGATTCTGTTTTTCTACCCCAAATCTTTTGCAGCAGTATCTGGGAAGAAGTCTAGGTATCTGGATTTTTCAAGTTTCAATGGTGTGTCTAATACTTTCAGAGTTTGGAAGTTATAAAACTTCCTGGCAAGCTTTCAATTTATTACTTCTGCCTGCTGCAATTTAGACTAATTAGATAGAATATATTAACTTTCCACTCTCCAGTCCTAATTATCTAAGAAATACAACCTCTTTTAAGTGGCTCCCAAACAGTTCTTACAGCTTTCACCTCTCCTCTCCAAATCACAAAGACAAATAAGGCAAACTCACAAGCTTGTGTCCAACCCAAGATTATTCAGTCCCTAATGAGTGAAAATGTTTCCTTCACTGCCTCAGTACAGGCTGTATTTATAGTTTCCTCCTTCAAACGCTTTTAAAAATGCTTCATTTACCTTGAATCAATTCTTTGCTAAGCACCAAATCTAAATATTTTATAGCCTGATTTTTGCATTTGTCTTAAATCTAGATTCCCCCCTAGAAATGTTTAAAAACAAAACTTTAATTTTTCTCTGAAATATTTTAAGTATTTTCAGCAGGATAGTTAATGGCAAATTTATTTTCCCCTGTTGTATATTACACTACCAAAGCAATTTCATTCTCACTCAGCCATCATTAGAGCCAACTCTGAAGTCAGAGGACATCATGATCAAGAGAGTACTGGACCAGAGGCAGCTTAAATTTCTCAAAGCAAGGTTTCCCATGCATGGTCCAGTTAGTGTGTGCATGAAGTGATGAATGCTAGAATCCCAACCAACTGCTGTGGATTCACTTAAGCCGATGTTACAACTAGTAATTTGAAAAGTAACACTGCAAGGATGTTCTAGAGACAATTTCAAATGATATACATTATTTGTGAACTACCAAGAAAGATAAGAAAAGGAACAGATCCTCCTGATAGCATTGAGAGTTAACCTAGTTAATTTAATTAAGGGCCAGTGTTCATGGTTAAGTTAAAAAATAGAGCTAGTTGTGGTCTACACTCCTCAAAATCATTTAGAGAATAATTTAGAGAATAATGTAAAATGAGAATATGTTTTGCAAACTGAAAAGCCTGTGAAGGCCTTGTTATTATTATTATACACAAGAGAGCAAGTAGTTAAATATCCACTTTCTCAAATTTAGCAGTAATTTCGTATTTCAAGATAGATCATATTTCTCATTTCAAGGAATTGTTTTATGTTTTTAGTTGCATTGAAATACTATGATTACAGATATCGATTAGTAGTGTGATCATTTCTGACACATGGAATTCTTTCTTTTAGAGATTTAGGAAGGTGGGTAATGAGACTCAACTTACAGATATTGTGGTCAAAGAGAACTTTTTGAGATTAGGGAAGAGTGTTTCCTTAGAAGGTTCTGACATCCGTGGTCAATGTAATTGTATTATATTGTAACAACTTGAAAAACAGTTCACCATGGCACACAATACATTCAGAGCCCAGTAGCTTATGAAAAGTCAATTAACAATTGCATTCTGTCACCTGCACCTGATGAAGTGAAGTGTTTGGGGGTGCATCTGGTAATATTTAATCATATTTAGTTACATTAAATCGATGTAAAGTATTCCTGCTAGGTAAATGAATATTCTGGTTTAGGGAGTGTACAAGATGTGTATTTGTTATAGCCTATCTTGAAACTAATGGCTGTCATTAAAAAATATTTCCTGAGAAATATTCTAGGAAAATCTAAATCACTAGAAGAGGGCATTGCAGCTCATTAAATAGAACTACAAAGGGTATTAAGAGACTACCATAAATAGTACTTATTCATCCTGTGTTGGATGACCTAGAAGAAATGGATTAATTCCTAGACATATGCAATCTAATAAGATTAAATCATGAAGACAGAAAATCTGCACCAATAAGTATCAATAAATGAGTAAGGAGATAAAATCAGTGAAAAAATAATCTCCCACCAAAGAAAAACCCAGGACCTTATGGTTTCACTCCTAAATTCTAACAAATGTTTAAAGAAGAATTGAGACTAATCTTTGTCAAGCTTTTCCAAAAGCTTGAGAAAAGAGGAGTATTTTCAAATTTGTTTTATGAGACCAGCATCATCTTGATACCAAAACCAGACAAGGACCCTACAAAATACAAAAGCTTCATGCCCGTATCCATGATGAACATACATGCAAAAAGCCTCAGTGAAATAGTAGTAAACGGAATTCAAGAGCACATTAAAGAGGGGCTGGAGTTATGGCGCAGTGGTAGCGTGCTCACCTAGCACGCATGAGGCACTGGGTTCGATCCTCAGCACCACATAAAATAAAATAAAGATATTCTGTCCACCTACAACTAAAAAATAAATATTAAAAAAAAAGAGCACATTAAAGAGATCATACACCATGGTCAAGTGGGATAAATGCTTTCAGGGATGCAAGAATGGTTTTACATGTGCAAATTTATCAATGTGATACACCAAACTAATAGAACAAAGGATACAAACCATATGATCATATCAGTGGATGCAGAAAAAAATATTTGACAAAATTCAACACATTTTTAGATAAAAATGCTCAATAAATTAGGTCTGTACAGAATGTACTTGAATCCAATAGAGCCCACATATGACAAAACTACATATAACATCACACTTCATAGGGAAAATTTGAACCTTTCCTACGAGATCAGGAACAAGATGAGAAGGTTCTCTTACTACTTCTATTTAATATAGTCCCAAAAGTCCTGGGCAGAGCAATTAAGCACCAGAAAGAATTAAAGTTATCCAAATGAAAAGGAAATAGTTAAATTGTTCCTGTTGGCAGGCAATATGATCTTATACACAGAGAGCCTTAAAGAATCCACCAAAGTTGTTACCACTAGCAAATGAATTTAGTGAAGTTGCAGTATAGAAAAATCAACATATAAAACCCAACAGCATTTCTACACACTAATAGTGAACTATCTGAAAAGGAACTATCTAAAAAAAAAAAGAAAGAAATCAAGAAAACAATTCAGTCTCCAATAGCTACAAAATTAAATACTTAAGAATAGTTTTAGCCAAAAATGAGAAAGATTTATATACTTAAAATCATGAACCATTCATGAGATAAATAAAACAAATAAATGGACAGAATTCCTGTGATCGTGGATTAGCAAAATTAATATTGCTTAAAACTCCTATGCTATCCAAAGTAGTCAACATATTCAATGCAAAATTCAAAATTCCAATGACATGTTACACAGAAATTAGAAAAAATTTTTTAAAATTTGTATGGAACCACAAAACACCCCAATAGCCAACACAATCCTGAGCAAAAGAACAAAGCTGGAGGCATCACACTACCTGACCTCAAAATATAATCTAAAACCAAAACAATCTCTCACTAGTAACAAAAATCAACTCAAATTTCATTAATGAGAGAAATATGGCCTGAAACTATGAAACTACTTATTTTAGAAAATGGAGAAATTCTTCAGAATATTGGAGTAGGGAAGGATTTTTTGGACAAGACCCCAAAGTCAAAAAAAAAAAAAAAAAAACAAATAAATGGGATTACATCAAGCTAAAAGTCTTCTGTGCTACAAAGGAAAAATATATACTCCAAAGGCATGCCCCCAGTGATCTACCTTATTCAGCCATACCCCACCTGCCTAAGAAGTGACCAGATAATCCAAATCAGGTGATCAATCCATTGATTATGCTAGACTTCTCATAATTTAATAATTTCACCTCTGAAATTTTTCACATTGTCTCACATATGATTTTTTCAGTTAATACTTCATATCTAAACCATAAAAACAACTGTATTGTTTTGTAATTATATAATTAAATTAAATATTACTTTAAAAGGATCCATAACCCTTTCCTGGTAAACTTTGTCTTTATCCTTCAGAATCTATGCTAAGATCCAATTATCTTTTCTTTTATGGGCTTAGATGTAAAAGGACAAAATTCTGAACTAGTTATTGAAAGTCCTTCTCTTTGTCAGAGGTGTATTTTATGGCCCAAAGCTTCTTTGAATTTACCAAGCTTATCCTTGGAATTATGTCTCTGGGACTTACGTTTAAGTAGAAAATCTCTAAGTTTCTAGCTCACTGTCTCATCTTTCAGCAACCCCTGACCACCACCAATCACAATCCCACCAAACACATCATGCACTTAACACTAATTTTTTTTTTTCTGAGTTTCAACTGGAATAACATCTGCTCAAATGCTTGGGTCCTTTACTTTGTATAGCCTTTTTCCTTGGTCTTCACTTTCTTCCTTTGGTTAAAATCATGATGAACTTCTTCATGGTAAAGAAATGAAAAATTAATCCTAGTTCATTTAACAGAGAAGCTACCATCTTCAATGGCCAGTGATTCTTGAGGTTCTTGTAATCAAGACATTCTCTCAAGTCAAATCCCAGTCTTTCTTTTAAGCCAGTTTTACTGAATTTAATAACAATTTAGTCAAGTAATTCATACTTTTATTATTAAAATACATCACACAACTCACAATTTAGATTTTTTTTGTCATTAACTTTTTCTTCCTCTCAAGCTTCCTCCCTCCCTATATTCTTCTGCTCCTTCTCATATTTTGATATCTGACTTTCTGAACAACAGTAATGAATAAAATAGAGGATTTGTTCAAAATAGGAAGCCATGAAACAGAAAAAAATTGTTCTGACTAAATCTTCCAGAATAGCTCAAAAGGACTTTTCCTCTCGCTTTACTTAAAGGATGAGAGTTTTATAATAAGATTCTATGAAACTTAGATATCCTTGTGCTTTCTTTGTTTTGTTTGCTGTAGAAATATCTCACATTAAGAAAGTGTTTCATTTCAATAAAATCTCTCTGCTTCATGAACTTGAAGTAATTGTAGAACTCTGAAACTGTTAACACATAGTGGACTCAGAGACTGGAATATCAGTGGAAGTGCTGGGCTTCAACCAAGAGGTGTTGCCTTGACCCAAGGAATGGAGCACACTTAAGAGTTTGCATGAATGGGTACATGGCGGGAAGGGAAGCATTTTCAGAAAGTAAAACAGAAGTGGCAGAAGTGGTAGCAATGGCAATAGAATGCTGCCTGTCCTATGCCAGAGCATTTGTGTTTGAGAAATTTTCATATACATATTAATGAGATCTTTTAGCAATTATAGTGCTGTATTTAGAAATCCGGCTATATCAACTCCCAGCATATCATTGGCAACCTGTTCTTCAGGCTGTTTACCTTATATTTATGTTTAACCTATTAGTTTATGTTATATTTAATCCATAACTTCGAATTTCAGATTCCTCCAGGTAGAATTTTTCACAGGGCCCTACTTAGACAAAGGGGAGGTATTCATTATACAGGCAGCTGCTTCCACACCACAGACCTAAACCATGGAAAGAAAAGCCCAAATTTGGGTGAACAATTAGCTCTCTCCTCATGTTTACTAGGTCTTAGCTTTCCATAGCTATGTTTGAATGCCACTTTACTTACTACATTCCCTGTGTTGAGCATAAGTATATGTTAAAGTACTGTGGAAAATTTAGAAGACAATATTCAACAATCTTGAGAGTTGATTAGTTTTTTTCACAAAAGATAATTCAGCATGTAAATGACCTTTGCAAGTACTTTGTACTTTTACTTTTTTACAATATATTCTTAAATTAGGTACAATAGTTTAGCAACCAAACTGTGAGTTCTAAGGTTAATTATTCTCTTATGATGGTTTTTCATTTCAGCTAGAAGAGAATATATGTTTCTAACTCATTAACATTTTCTGGTCATTAGCATTTCCCATTAAACTTCCCCAATAGATTAAGTCTCCACTGATTTCAATGTAGTTGCCTGTGGATACCACACAGAATGACCACAGGGAAAATATATAGAATCTGAATTATTATGCAGAGACCCTAATTAGGTTCCCCCATTCATAGAAATAGATCTTTCATCAGTAACAGCACAATGCAATTAGAGCAGATCTCTTGTAACTGGCCATGGGTGCAGTCAGCTGATACTAATGTTTCTTTGAGAAATACTTGAATAAACAGTGTCCCATCGTTTTCATGTGAGAATTTGTTCTCATAAGAATTGCCATTCATTTCAATGTTTAGGGTTGACATTTAATCCCATGGCTTTACATTTTATTCCAATTTTCTTTCTTTTTTTTTAATTTAAAATTTTGCTTTGGGTCTCCCTGAAGCATATTCCATATTCTTATTAAATACCTCCTGACAGACCACCTATAACACTTTAGGATGTGTTATTCCACATAAAAATAACATGAAGAACAACAATAGTACTGGCATTGCATTTGGAGCTTACAAAAACAGCCTTTCATCATTTCCATTTAATATTTATAACAACTTTGTGAAGCTCAGGGAATGATTGTCAACAGAAACACAACTGGTCAATAGAAGAACTGATTTTATATTCAAGTCATATACTCCCCAGAGTAAGTAGATTTTCTGCCACATCATGATGCCCATTTAAGTTTTTTATAATGCATGAACCTAAAATAATTTGAGGGTAATTAGAGTGAGTTATTGATAGAAAATGCATAGAAAAACATAAATAAAAATGTAAATCTTTATTCAAAAATAAGACTTGACATGTTATAAAGGGTGAGGATGACAGATGCATGGTTGGAAAAGATAGAAAAAGAGCTATTCAAGAACAGTTATCAAATTCCTGCATAAAATCAGGAAGATTTTGAAAAGAGACCAGGACGAAAGAAATACATGGAGTATAGGGGGAAGAGGGCCAGAAAGCAGTAAAAAAAAGAAGCTGGATCCATTAAAATCCATTAAAGAAGGCTTAAGTCTGCAGAGCTCTGAAAGTCTGACAGATAATTTAGTCTTACTAACCAGGTAGCAACAAATCAATATGAGCTCTTGAGATATAAGTATTAGGGCAAAGTGGAGGTACCTGGCAGTGGATATTGTATTTGCTTGAAAATGAAAAGGCCCAAGTCAGATAGTCTCTTGCTTCCAGGTAGAGATGTGAAGAGGATTTAAATGCTGTGGCAATGCAGTGAAAGAAAAGAGAGACCAGGGCTCAGGACTATATTGGACGTAAGCAGTAAAAGAGAACAAAATATCGAAGATCTTGGAGTCACAATATTTTAGCCAAGGGGACTGGAGAATGTGAGATTTCAGGGATAACTTGTTTTTAAAAATAATGTTAAAATAGCTAAACTGTGGAACCAACCTAGATGCCTTTCAATAGATGAATGGATAAGGAAACTGTGGTATATATACACAATGGAATATTACTCAGCAATAAAAGAATAAAATTATGGCATTTGCAGGTAAATGGATGGAGCTGAAAAATATCATGCTAAGCAAAATAAGCCAATCCCAAAAACCCAAATGCTGAATGTTTTCTCTGATAAGTGCATGCTGATTCATAATGGGAGAGGGGACGCAGGAAGAATGGAGGAACTTTGGTCACAAGGGTGGGAGGGGGCATGGAGACAGTAAAGGTGGTGGAATATGATGGACATCATAGCCCTAGCTTTATGTATGACTGCATGTATGTTGTGATTCTACATCATGTACAACCAGAGAAATGAAAAGTTGTGCTCCATCTGTGTACAATGAATTCAAATGCATTCTGCTATCATGTATACCTAATTAGAATAAATGAATAAATAAAATTATAAAAAATAATGTTGAGGTAATCTAAGTCTAATTAAAAATAAGTAATTTTTAACAGACATATTCTGTTATAATTTGGATATGGAATATCCCTCAAAGGCTATTGTGTTGAAGGCCTGATCACTTAAGTAGCAATGTTCAGAGGTAGAGATTTTGAGAAGTGAGTGGATCATGAGGACCCAACCTCACCAATATATTAATGAAGTGGTAGGAACTGTGAGAGGTGGGGCCAAGTTGGAGAAGTGCTGGTCACCAGGGAAAGGCATAATGTGTTCTTGGCCCCTGGCACTCTGGCCTCTTGTTTGCCAGCTACCGTGAGATAAGCAGCCTCATGCCCAAAGCAAAGGACCAACCACAAACTGAGACCATTAAAACTGTAAGCCAAAATAAATAAATCTTCCCTCCTCTAAATTATTTGGCTCATTGTCTAATGTAAGTAATTTTCTGTCAATTCACTTAATTATAACCAAATTTTGCAAGCAATTTTTATTTCTCAATACTAGAAACTGTGAAGAGCCTGTGCTTATTAGGTTTATATTCAATTTATAGAACTATTTCATCCCTTAAGATTAAGATTCATTTTCTGTCCCAGCAGAAGTGGCTACTGTGCTTAAAAATAAGTAAAATACTAAGTGTCTTCATGAAACAAGCTTGTATGTTTCTAATTTGTGAAGCTATTAATTCTGACCTTTAGAAAATCTTTCTAATTTATACACAAAGCAGCACTTTGGTCATTAGGCTTTAAAGTAGACAAGTTTAAGACATTGTTCCTCAAAATGGTTGGGTTATTAGAATTAAATTGAGACAAACAATTTTAGAGATCATACTGCAGTCTCCCAATTTATAGTCAGGAAACCAAAACTCAAAAATGTACACAAAGCATAGATATCAGCAAAAATGGGATTGGAATTCAAATTTAGTAGCTATGGATTAGGTGTTCTAGATCTTTTACATAGGATATTTTTAGTAATGGATTCACTATATAGGTTAATCATTTAATGATTTTTTTTAAATGATATTGATTTCTTACCTCATAAATACTGCCCAAGGGCCCAGTGAATTAGGTACTATTATACCACCTCCATTTTTAGAGAGAAGCAAATAAGACATGTACAGTTGTCAGAACTCATCCAGATTAAGTTTAAATAATTCACTTGAGATCACATACCAGCCAGGATGAGGCTGGGATTTGAACCCAGGAAATTCAGTACCAGAATCTGTACCCCTATGCCAACACTCAAAGTCATCACCCCAGTTCCTAAGTACTCTCTGCACCATCTTTGACACAGAATACTGACTATATGGAAATTAATAGTTTACTGCCCAACAAAAGTGATTTTTAGTTTTTTGCAAGAGGTTCTTGGACTATTAGAAACCAACCAGCCAATTCCACTCCAGAGTTCCTGTGGACTGGCAGGAGCCACAGAGGGCCCTGATCTGCCCTCAGGAACATCCACAGGTGTCCAGCCAACGGGAGAGCAGGGACCGATAGCCACTAGCCACTTGGGAGCCCAAATTCAGGGTAAGAGTCACTCCAGAGACCCCAGTGGACACAGCCCTGCCCAAGAGCGGCCTCAGCCCTGCCAAAGAGCAGCCTGGGCCCGCCTCAGTTCTACTCCAGAGTTCCTGTGGACCAGCAGTAGCTGCACAGGGCCCATATCTGCCCTCAGGAAACTCCACAGGTGTCCAGCCAATGGGAGACCAGGGGCTGTTAGCTGCTAGCCACAGAGGAAGGCATACCCAGGGTAAGAGTGGCCTGCAGAGATCCCAGCATGAAGGGGCCCCACCCAAGTGCACTCTGGGCCCACCTCAGTTCTGCTCCAGAGTTCCTATGGTCAGGTGAGACAGAAGGCCCAAAGCTGCCCTAAGGGAATGCCAGGGGTGCCCAGTTGAAGGCAGACCAGAGCCTGCTAGCTTCCAGCCCCAGGGAAGCTCACACTCACTGTAAGAGTCACACACAGACTCTCCTGCTTGTGACCCTGCCTAAGTGAGACCTGGGCCCACCTCCAGTTCCACTCCAGAGTTCCTGTTCACCAGCAGGAGTGCAAGAGAGGGGCAAAACAGCCCTCAGCGGCTGCCTCAGGAGCCCACCAAGGCCATTCCCACTGCCCTCTAGAGGTACGTCCACTACCTCCGCCACCAACTTTAGTGGCAGTAGTGCCCATCAGGGGACATTGGGAGAACAGAAGTAGCTCCAAGGTGAGACACAGGTAATCTGGAGTGTCAATACAAGATTATAGGATAGAAGCCACAATACCTCAGATTGGTCTTTCAAGAAAAGAAGATACACAATCAACATGAAAAAAACAAGGGAAGAAAGTACCCCAAATAAATCTGGATACCACTGTAACAGAATCCATTGATAGCACAGTTGTTGAAATGTCAGAGAAAGAATTCAGAATGTACATAATTAAAATGATCAATGAACTAAAGAATGACATAAGTGAACAATTACAGGCAAAACTTGATCAATCCAACAAAGAAATAGATGAGCAAATAAAGGCAACCATCCATCATTCTAACAAAGAGATAAGAAAGCAATTACAAGTAGCAAAAGGTTACTTGAAGAAAGAGCTAGAGACTGTGAAAAAAAAAAAATCAGAAATACTTGAAATGAAGGAAACAATTAACCAAATAAAAAAACTCAATAGAAAGCATCACCAGCAGACCAGATCACCTGGAAGACAGAACCTCGGATAATGAAGACAAGATATACAATCTTGAAAATAAATTTGACCATAGAGTGAAGATGGTAAGAAATCATGAACAGAATGTACAGGAAATATGGGACAGCATCAAAAGACCAAATCTGAGATTTATTGGGATAGAAGAAGGCATAGAATTTCACACCAAAGGAATGCACAGTCTTTTCAATGAAATAATATCAGAAAATTTCCCAAATATGAAAAATGAAATGGAAAATCAAATACAAGAGGCTTACAAGACACCAAATGTACAAAATTTCAACAGATCTACACCAAGGCACATTATAATGAAAATGCCCAACATACAGAATAAGGATAGAATTTTAAAGGCCGCAAGAGAGAGGAACCAGATTACATATAAGGGGAGACCAATTCGTATCTCAGCAGATTTTTCAACCCAGACCCTAAAAGCCAGGAGATCACGGAATAACATATTCCAAGCCCTGAAAGACAATGGATGCCAACCAAGAATCCTATATCCAGCAAAATTGAGCTTCAGATTTGATGATGAAATAAAAACCTTCCATGATAAACAAAAGTTAAAAGAATTTACAGCAAGAAAGCCTGCACTACACAGCATTCTTGGCAAAATATTTCACGAGGAGGAAATGATAACCAACAATGAAAATTTACGAAGAGAGGAACTACACACCAAAGGAAAGACTATTCAAAAGAGAAAACAACTCAAGGTAAAAACCAAAAACAAACCAAAATGACCGGAATTACAAATCATATCTCAATAATAACCCTGAATGTAAATGGTCTAAATGCACCAATTAAAAGACATAGACTAACAGACTG
>PVHX01000758.1:228791-257568 GCA_004024805.1 Geosciurus inauris | reverse complement strand
ACACATGACCAAATGGTAAAATGAGCAGAAAGTACTCATTTTAACACTCAAACACATATAAAATGCAATGAAACTGGGGCTCCAGCTTGGGAAAAAGGGCTGGGATATAACACAAACATTCTAGAAGAAAATAATCTTCTAAACAAAATAAATTGTTTCTTTTTACAACTCAGAAATAACAAAACTTCCCAGAGATCTCCTGTGACATGGAGGCTGGGGCTGGGGAGAGAACCGCCCTAATGTGGGCAGGAAAAGGTAATCCTTAATCTTGCCTTAGAATTGAAGAATCAAGCCGGGCGTGGTGGCTCAAGCCTGTAATCCCAGCACTTAGGGAGGCTGAGACAGGAGAATCGCGAGTTCAAAGCCAGCCTCAGCAACGGCGAGGCGCTAAGCAATTCAGTGAGACCCTGTCTCTACATAAAACACAAAATAGGGCTGGGCATGTGGCTCAGGGGTCGAGTACCCCTGAGTTCAATCTCCAGTACCAAAAAAAAAAAAAAAGAATTGAAGAATCACCCCCTGGGTATTTCAAGCTGGTATCAGCATTATTTTATTACTGAGGAAAAAGGTTTCAACACGAATACTCGTATTGGTAACTGGCAATTACCAGAGAAACACAGATTCAGACAGAAACAACTGTACAATAAATGTAGCCAGAGATTTATCTAATATATGGATCCATCTACCATATTCCACTCTAGGGACTGTCCTATTTCTCACTAACTACTGCTGAGAACTGGAAACCATGTGGATAGTTCGATCTTTTGTTAAGATTAGAACAACTTCTCTAACTTTTGATCATGGATTTTTTCTCATACAGATGATTCAAGAGCTCTAGCAATACTCTTCTGAGCCACATATTGATGACAAGATGACTTAGTAGAGAGAATGCTAAAATGATCTCTAGAAACTTGAAATCCAATCTTCAACACTTATCACTAATCATTTGTTGTTAACATTGGAATAGATAAATAGTTTCTGGCTTTGTTTTCTAGATGAAAAACATGGAAATCTCTAAGATCTACAGCCCTCTAATAGCCTACAATTCCAGGATTCATTAGCACATGGTTTGTCCATTTACAAATTTGCTTACCCTAGAAAAGTTATAGTATATTTGAACTCTTAAGTTTGGTGCTCAAAATTAGAATCCATAAATAGTCTATTGAGTAAAGAAGAATGAAGTCATCACTTTTCTATTTCTATTTACATTAATAAAGACTTTGATCAAGTTAGATTTTCTGAGGTAACATTACATTCAAATAACTATACCTGGTATCCAGGAAAATTAAACTCAAGGAAAGCATAAGAAAGGCAAGAATAAAGGTCAAAAAGGAAATCTATTAAATTTTTAAAAAAAAGAAATGAAATCAATGATTGGTTCTTTGATGAGAATAATAAATTTGATGAATGTCTACCTAGATTGATGATGGTGGTGGAGAAAGAGGAAAGGGGAGAGGAACATAACACAAACTGCTAATAGGAGAAATGAGAGGGGTAACAAAACTACAGATTCTATTGCCATTGAAAAGATAAGGGGCCAGGCATGGTGGCCCATGCCTACAATCCCAGCAGCTCAGGAGACTGAGGCAGGAGGATCACAAATTTAAAATTAGCTTCAGCAACCTAGCAAGGCCCTAAGCAACTTAGAGACTCTGTCTCGAAATTTAAAAAAAATAAATAAATTTAAAATCTGGGGATGTAGCTCAGTGTGAAGTGCCCCTGGGTTCAACCCACAGTACCAAAAAAAGGGAATATTATTAATAATTCTGTGCCAATAATTTTGACAAGTGAGATGAAAATGGACAAATTCCTTTTGAAGATAACAGTTCACTCAAGAAAAAATGGATAACCTACACACCCCTATTAAAATCTTCCCACAAAGAAAACTTCTGGTCCAGACTCTTTCATTGGTGAATTCTACCAAACAGATAAGGAAGAAAAATACCAACTCAATACTATTCAAAAAAAATTGAAGAGGAAAGAGTTTTCCCCAACACACACACACACACACACTCTCTCTCTCTCTCTCTCTCTCTGTCTGCCCCTCTCTTTGGTGGTACTGGGAAATCAAACCCAGAACATCATATGCTGTAAGGACTCTGCCACTAAGCTATAGGGTCTCACTAACTTGCCCAGCTAGCCTCAAATTTGTAATCCTTCAGTCTCTATCTCCCAAGTAGCTGGGATTACAAGTATATTCCACTGTGCCTGGCCCAGCTCATTTTACGAAGTCAACAATACCCTGATGCCAAGACAAAATAAGACATTATAACAAAAGACACCTATGGACAAATATCTCATATGAATATAGTAAAAATGTTAATAAAATGTTAGCAAATCTAATTCAACAATATATATAAAGGCTACATAATGACCAAGCAGGTTTAATCCCAGGTAGGCACAAACAATTTAACATATGAAAACCAAACAGTGTGATTCACCATACCAACAAACTAAAAAGAAAATACTACTACCATCTTTAAAAATATAGGAAAAAACTCTTACAAGGAGTAGAAGAGATGTCACCACTTCCACCCCAGATTTTTTTGGTGATTTGGCCCAGTGCAACTGGGCAAGAAAAAGAAATAAAAGGCATCTGGATTGAAAAGGTAGAGGTAAAAGTATCTTTATTAACATATAACATGAAAAAACTACTAGAACTAATAAGTAAATTTTGTAAATTTTCAGGATTCAAGATCAATATACAAAAATCAATTGTGGGCTGGGATTGTAGCTCAGCGGTAGAGCACTTGCCTTGCATGCGTGAGGCCCTGGGTTCGATCCTCAGCACCACGCACAAAGCAATAAAATAAAGACATTGTGTCCATCTACAACTAAAAAAAATATTTAAAAAATATCAATTGTACTTCTATTTCCTAGCAATTAACAATTAGAAATTGAAATGAAAAAACAGCATTATTTATAACACTAAAAATATAAACTACTTAGGGATAAATCTAAAGACGTAGAAAACCACAAAACACTATTGAAAGAAGTTAAAGACAACCAAATGAAGATACATACTTCTTCATAGGTCAAAGGATTAAATGTTAGGATGCCAATGTTCCCCAAATATATCTAAGAATTTGATGCAATCCCTATCAAAATCTCAGGAAGATTTTTTGTAGAAATGGACAGCATATTCTAAACATCATATACAAAGAATCTAGAACAGTCAAAACAATCTTGGGGGGGAAAAAGAACAAAGCTAGAGGACTAAATCTACTTGATTTTAAGATCTACTATTAAAGCTACAGTAGTCATGTAACAGATACACATATACAAGGACAACTGATTTTTTGACAAATATTCAAAGACAATGCAATGGATAAAGAAGCATCTTTTCAAAAATGATGCTATAACAACTGATGTCTATATGCAAAAAAATGTACTTTATTCCATACCTCATATCATATACCAAAAAAAAAAAAAAAAAAAAAGACAAATGATCATGGCCTAATGTAAAATCTAAAACTCTAAACTTTTAAGATGAAGAAACAGGAGAAAATTTTTGTAATCTTGAAGAATCAAGCAAAGAATTCTTAAATTTGACCAAAAGCACTGACTGTGAAAGAATTTAAAACTTCCACTCTTATGAAGATACTTAATGAAAAGACAAGCCATAAACTGGGAGAGAAATCTTTGGAAAGTCTACATCTTATATCTAAAATATAAAAAGAACTCTCAAAACTCAAGAATAAGAAAATAAGCTGGGTGCCATGACACACACCTATAATCCCAGCAACTCAGGAGGCTGACAGGGGATTGTAAGTTCAAGTCCAGATTCAGTAACTTAATGAAACCCTGTCTCAAAATAAAAACAAAAAAGAGCTGGAGGCACAGCTCAGTGGTAGAATGCCCCTGAGTTAAACAGAGGGAAGAGAGCAGGGAGGCAGGCAGGCAACCCAGTTTTTAAAATGGACAAAAGATTTGATTAGACATTTCCCCAAAGAAAATACATAAATGACAAATAAAAGGGAAAACCTCAATATTGTTAGTCATTTAGATAATGTAAATTAAGAATACAATGAGATGTCATTACATTTCTATTATAATAGCTAAAATTAAATAGACTCTCAATACCAAGTATCACTGGGGGCATGGGAAAATGGAACATTCACAAATTGCAGGTGGAAATGTAAAATGGCAAAAGCACTTTGGAATCTGAAAATAATTAGGCTGAGGAAAAAGTCAGAGTAACAATAACTCATAAAACTTTCATAAAATGCAAACTAATCGACACCGAAAGAAATAAGATCAGTAGTTGAGTGAGGAAGGATAAGATGTGATTATAAAAAAATATTTTAAAAGTTTGGAGAGTGATAGATGTTCACTCCTTAACTGATGACTGTTTCACTAGTCTATACAAATGTCATAACTTATCAATTGTACACCTTAAATATATACATTTTAGTATCAATCATAGCTCAATAAAGCTGTGAAAAGTATATATTCAGCTAGAAAGAAAAACTGCTTTTCTTGACACTATATGCCTGTAAGACTACAGCTATTTGAAAATAGGAATTTTTAGATTATCTTTTAAAAATGCACATTACAGGGCTGGGGTTATGGCGCAGTGGTAGTGTGCTTGCCTAGCACGTGTGAGGCACTGGGTTCGATCCTCAGCACCACATAAAAATAAAATAAAGATTTTTTTTAAAAAATGCACATTACACATTTCATTCTGGGGGAAATTTTTGTTTAAAAACAAATGCTTGGGGCTGGGATTGTAGCTCAGCGGTAGGGCACTTGCCTGGCATGCATGAGGCCCTGGGTTCGATCCTCAGCACCACATACAAAGCAATAAAATAAAGACACTGTGTCCATCAACAACTAAAAAAAAAAAAACAAACAAACAAAAAAATTAAATTAAAAAAAAATGCTTAATTATACAGATGCTTAATTTGCTGACAGAGGGCAGATCCCAAAAGGCAAGAAGACACAATTATGTGAATCATTTGAAAAAGGAGAGCAAAACACCACATGGCACCATAACTGAAGTCTGCATTCCTCCCTGAAATCAGTTCAAAATAGCACCAAGCTTAAGTATTTAAGGATACAAATAACTCACAAGTCTCTAAATTCAATCTACATTAAACTAATAACCCCAAATGTTAATATACTGGTTTACCAAATAAAAGTTCAACTTCTTAAATTATGTAAGGCCCTTGGAAACCTGACCTCATATACTTACAGCTCACTATTCTCCTATAATAAATCTCTTCTCATTTAAAGTGTTTTAATAAATCTTCCCTGAATGTCTCATGTGTTTGTACTCCTTTGGCTTTGTTCTATTGTTTCTCTGTACCTAGAAGGTCCTCCCCTTCAGCTAGTACAACCACTATGGAAATCAGAATAAAGGTTCCGCAAAAGACTAGGCATAGAACCATCATATGACCCAGCTATACCACTTCTTGGTATTTATCCTAAAGAATTAATGTCGTCATACTCTAGTGATACATGCATAACCATGTTTATAGCAGCACAATTCACAATAGGCAAACTACGGAACCAGCTTAGGTGTCCATTAATGCATGAATGGATAAAGAAAATATAGTATATATAACAATAGAGTTTTATTCAGCCATAAAGAAGAATGAAATTATGTAATTTGCAGGAAAAGGGATGGAACTTGAGAACATTATGTTAAGTGAAATAAGCCAAACTCAGAAGGTCAAGAGCCATATGTTTTCTCTCATATGTGGAAGCTTAAGAGGAAAAAGGAAGAGAAAGGTGGCAGGAGGGATCTCATGAAAATCAAAGAAGATCAGTAGAGGAGAGAAGAAAGACCAGAGGGAGGGAGGATGGGAGGAAAAGGGGAAATAGTGGGGAACGATATTGGTCAAATTATATTGTTATATTGTGATTTGTCTCTTTATAGGTAATGATTTTATAATATAATTTTCCATAGGAAAAAAAAAGCTACACTCATTTTAAAAAATTCAAATCCCATCTCCTCCTTTAATAATTCTCTTACTACTTCATTTATAAAGATTATTTTATGGTCATTATGAATAAACTACTTCTGAAGATATATACCTAATATGGTATATTATTTTTGTGTTCTTAAAAATTCCTCTCTGTTTTACACTTATTTACCTCATTTCTTTTGTTGAGTTAACCATATCACATTTCCCTCAAGGGAAAATGAATCACAGTCTTTTGGAAATAGGAAAACACATTTTTTACTAACATGCAAGATTTCTATATTTTTGACATAAAAAATAAAAACAAAATAAATTTTACAATATAAATCATTTTATTCTGATCTATTTTTAAAGGAAAACACAAAATTAGCTACTTCATTTTCTTACTATAATGACCAAAAGATTCATTTGTGAATATCCTGATACAAACATGTTTTAGAATTACACAGTAATTGCAAACAATAAAAACTCTTAAATATATTTAATAACACTGATTTCCAATGGTTACAGACATTTCAATCTCAAATAAGATTCATGTGCCTCGGGTGTATATGTAAAATTAATTGCATGTGATAAGACACCAATATAAATTCAATTTCCTTTTCCAATCTCACTGATTGCATCTTTTGGTACAAGCACATAGCAGGTCAATTTCTCATCAGGAGTCACAAATTGGCACTCAATCTCCTAGGTGATAAACAATGCTTCACCTCTCAACCTTCGACTAAGAAAATAAAATTTTAATCAATATACATTCCCCACCCTCAACACTCTAATCCTAAAGAGCTGTACTTGTGGTTGCCATGCCTAAAAATATTATTCAATCCTAAGCATCGTAACGTTTCAGCTAGAGCAGACACTTACTCAAATCCAAAGTGTATTTACTAAAAAAAATCCAAGCTATAAAGAACAATGTATTTTATCTTTAATTATGTATATGCTTATCTTGGTGTGTGTGTGTGTGTGTGCGCGCGCGTGCACGTGCAGGTATGTATGTGTGCATTTCTGTCCAATTAAAAAGAAAACTAAAACAAAGAATAACCCAGTAGCAATGACACTTCCAAAGCAGTCCCAGTATGTGGCTTCTAAAGGAAGCAAAACTCTCTGGTAAATCATAGAAGAACTAAGATAGATCCAAAATTGGAAATGCATGTGATCAGTCTGGAAAATTTTGGCATATCAGAAAGAAAAGCTTTATTTTTGGTACCAGGGATTGAACCCAGGAACACTTAACTACTGAGCCACATTCCCAGCCCTTTTCTATTTTTTTACGTTGAAGATAGGGCCTCACTCATTTGCTGAGGCTGGCTTGGAACTTGTGATCCTCCTACCCCAGCCTCCTGAGTTGCTGGGATTACAGGTGTGCACCACTGCACCCACCAAGAAAACATTTTATAAAAGAATACTAGGATCATATCAAAATGACCCAGAAAACCATCTGAAAAAAAGTTGAGAATTTGATCATAAATGGGGATAAAATGGCACTGGACCAAAACATAACAAGCATACTTAAAGATATAAATTCATTAAAATCCTTTAAAGAATCAATATTACTTTGAAAACTATAAATAAAGAAATAAGCATTTCTTGGGGCTGGGGTGTGGCTCAGTGGTAAAGTGCTTGTCTAGCATGCGTGAGACACTGGGTTAGATTCTCAGCACCACATATAAATAAATGAATAAAATAAAGGTCCATTGACAACTAAAAGATATCTTTAAAAAAAAGAAAAGAAAGAAGCATTTCTTACCTTTCCTACACAATCTGTATTTAAAAGTAACCAAACCACTGACAAAAGGAAAACTGCTCTTCACAGCAGAATTCTGACTATGAACACAAGTATATTAGAATATAGTCATTTTATAATCCTTAATGAACGAATGGTTTTAATAATAAGCAACAATCATCAATAGCCAGTAGCAAGACAGAGAGAAAATCTGATTTTTACTTATAAAAACACATGCTCTTCCTGATGGAAGTATACACTAGCACCCATAAAGAGTTCTTTGGTGGGAAAACATATGTACATAATATTTAGTCAGCACTGGATCAAGCCTCTAAATTTAAATACAAATTTGTGGTACACCACAGGAGTGTAATCAACAAAATCCAGACTCTAGTAGATTAAAAAAAAAAAAAAAGCTAATTTGTTCCACCAAATATTGTATATTATAATAAAAAAATTAAAGAAAAATTAAACATGCAAGAAAAATAGTTGGAGGGAAAACCTATAGATTGGCTCTAACAAATAAAACTTTCTGTGATCAGAGAAATGGGTCTGTACTGCCCAATATGAGACCCCAACCTCATGTGGCTCCTGAGCACTTAGTATGTGGTAAGTTAAATGGGGGCCAGAATATTCATTTTCATTTTAATAATTTAAATAGCTACATGTGGCTAATGGCTATCATGTTTGGTGATGCCAATACAGATCAACAGAAAATTAAGAGACCACTCAATCATAATATATTGTAGATGGATTTATGAGTCCCTACTTAAACTAATAAATCTTAAGATGTATATAAAATGATTAGATATTTAGCCACAATAAGCAACTATTGTTAATTTTTTATTTTTATTTTTTTATTTTTTTAAATTTTTTTTAGTTGTAAATGGATCTTTATTTTATTTATTTATATGCGGTACTGAGAATCGAACCCAGTGGCTCACATGCTAGGCAAATGCTCCACCACTGAGCCACAACCCCAGTCCCTAATTTTTTAAATGTAATTATCTTTTTGTAATTAGGAGAAGAGAGACTCTTTTTTAAAAAAATACTAAAATCTTCACAGATAAAATGATGTAATTTCTGGATTTTTCTTCAAAACCATCAGGAATTGGGTGGGTTGATCTTTAGCACTGCAAAATAGTGAAGATGATGATGACGATGATGGGTAAAACAAGATTAAGCCATTGTATTAATACCAGTTAAAGCTTTCTATTTTCATGTCTTTGAAATTTTCCATATTTTTTTTAAATTGATGGGAGTGAGCATTTAACCCCTATGCTAGGAAGAAGTTTGCTTTTTTGTTTCTCCCAGGAAAAATAATGAAAACAAAGAACTTAAGGGAAAATCTGGAATATTTTATAAGTGACTCTTGTTAGAAGCAAATAAACGGTCCTTCACGATATTTTATGCACTCTAGCCTGTTTAATAGTGACTAGTCTGTTTTTCCCTTTCTGAGAGTCGTACCTGAATTTTTCTCCTTGACACCATTTGACTCTTCCTTTCATGGAAGAGTAGACAGTAACTAACGTTCATTTGGATCTCTAACTCTGGTTTTCAATTTGAAGAAAAAAATATTTTTTTTAAGTCTAACTTACATTTCAGGACATGGCAGGCAAAAAAAAAAAAAAAAAAAAAAAAAAAAAAAAAAGCTACCCGTAACTCCCAAAACAGATACCTATGTCAAATTCCTAGAACCTACAGTCTTATACTATTTGGAAAGGGGTACTGGCAATGTAGTTAAGGATCTTGAGATGAGATCATCCTGCATGATCTAGGTGAACCCTAAATCCAATGATAAATGTCCTCAGATACACAGAAGAGAGCAGAGGACAAGACAAAGGGAAGCAGCACAGACTGAACTTCAGTGGCCACATGCCAAGGAAACCAGCACCCTTTTGGCAGACTGAACTTAAGTGGCCACATGCCAAGGAAACCAGCACCCTTTTGGCTAGAAGAGGCCAAAAACAGATTCTCCACTAGAATTCCAGAGAGAGGGCAGCCCTATACATACCTTATTTTCAGGCTCTGGCCTCTAGAGTTCAGACAATAAATTTCTGTTGTTCCATGTATCATCAAGTTCATGGAAAACTTTTATGGTAGCCACAAGGAAAACAATTAAAGGGATTATCTACTTCTTTGATTATTGACCATCTCTTTCGTCCTATTACCTCAAATAGAAGTTGTTGCTCTATTAAATGATTTTTCGAGTGTGATAATTAATTTAAGGGAAGGAATTTTTCTTTTATTCAATAATGTATACCTAGTGCTGGAAAACTACTCGCTGGTTATAACTTCTTATAATTCTTTCTACACTTAGGGAGGCTGACAGGAGAATCGCGAGTTTAAAGCCAGCCTCAGCAATGGCAAGGCACTAAGCAACTCAGTGAGACCCTGTCTCTACATAAAACACAAAACAGGGCTGGGGATGTGGCTCAGTGGTCGAGTGCCCCTGAGTTCAATCTCCAGTATCAAAAAAAAAAAAAAATAAAGAAAAAAATTCTTTCTACCTTTTCTCACTGTTTCTTCATGAAACAACTAAGGTACCCTTACCTAAGGAAAACAAAAGGCCAAAGAAGAACTCTTACTTTAAACTTCACCAACTTCAAGCTTTAACAATTGTTCTAGTTTTCTACCCGAAATTATCAGATTCATTCATATGGTTATGCTATCTTTTCCTCAACAGTTGAGAGTCTGCACCAGTAATTCCCAGAGCTTTTTTGTTTCATGATTTAATGTCCCTTCTTTATTTCATGACCTTCCCTCAAACTTAATAAAAGAAATAGCACTGTGATAACTAAGTAGTGATTTTTTTACAAATATTTTTTTAGTTGTAGATGGACACAATATCTTTATTTATTTATTTTTATGTGGTGCTGAGGATCGAATGTAGTGCCTCATGCATGCGAGGCAAGCGCTCTACCACTGAGCTACAATCCCAGCCCCTAAGTAGTGATTTTTTAAGTTATAAATTTTTATAAGTGAAAATGTTAAAGACTGAAGATACTTATTAAGTGATCTACAGTGTCACAAAGAAAAATTATAAGCCTGTATTCAAAGCATTTCCACCAGCTTTCCATCTGCATGCTACTCTAGGTTGTATTTATTTTTATAATATAATTTTACTATTTCTATTATTATCTAATGTCTAAGAATGAGCATTAAATTACATCTAATTATCTTTCTATGAAAGTGAAGTAGATACTTCTTCTACTCAAATAGTAATGCTATTTGTTCTTTAGAAGCATACCTTTCCTGTAAGTGAACTACACTGAGGTTGGCAGTATCTTTAAAGAATACACAAATCTGAGGCTGGGGTTGTGGCTCAGTGGCAGAGCTCTTGACTTGCACATGTGAGGCACTGGGTTTGATCCTCAGCACCACATAAAAACAATAAATAAAACAAAAATATTGAGTCCATCTATAACTAAAAATATTTTTAAAAAAGAATACACAAATTTGTTTTTTAAGGTAATAATCCTTGTTATCTACAAACTGTCATTTCCACAATACAAATGATATGCAATCCTTCTCTAACGTAAACATGAAACAAGGATCAATAAGGCACATCCTTTGGAAATAACATTACATGACTTCGAATATCAATCAGGTCTTTTCATCCCTCTTACAAGAAGCTAATGAAAGAAAATATGTCACTCTTAAAGAAATGAGAATTATCTTGCTGGCTCAGCTCTTCCAGTCTTAGCCATCTATATTTCTTTATGGCTCTCAAAACAAAGTTGCAGTGGCTAAAGATAAATTCAACATTTCATTTTAGGGGTTAAATTCATTAACTATCCCTGGCATAGTCTTCTCATGCAACATTAAACCACTTTAAGCAGAAGGATTTTTTAAGAGAGACAATAAATGGATAAGACACCATACCAGCAAAACAACACCAAAAGAAAACTTAGAACAGCTACACTTCACACTTGCCCAGTTAAAAATGTAGCAAATTAATGCAGCTTTCCCTATTATAAATATCAAATGTTTTTATTTCTGTTGAGAAAAGTCATGTAAATAATGTTTTTTAGAGAGAATGATGCAGCCTAACAAAATGGAAAACTAATGAAAGAGGACAAGATTATAGTTAACATGAAAAGGTAATGTATTATGTATGTACATATTTAACAGTAATCCTATACATACAAAAACTATTTCATGAATTTCAGAAATGCAATCCAACCTTCCATTCTCCAGAATTAAAACAAAAAACCAAAAACCTCATATTTGTTCTGGGGACAGAGGTGAGGTAGAAGATGCCTAAAGTAGAGTGGACTCTGTTCATTCAAGCATATAATCATAATGAATTATTTACAAGTGTACTTTCATCTTCAATGCCACTAAAAGCTGAATTCTAAAGAGCTCAGGAAAACTATAAGACATCTGCTAGCCAAGGAGAATAAACAGAAAGAACCTAAGTCAAAATGTTCCCCCAAATCCTATAATCAAGATTAGGGTAGAGATGGGGAAACTAAAGAAGAAATGGCAGAAAAATAGGAAGAAGCAAAATATAAAAGGAAAACTATCAAACAATAAGTCTTTTTTCCTCCTTTTTTAAAATTTTTTTATTTTTATTTTTTGGCAGTGCTAGGATCAGTCAATCAATCCCAGGGCTTCACACTGGTTAGGCAAGTGTGGCACTACAAAGCTATATGACCACCCTCAAACAGTAAGTCTTTCTAATTTATTTCAAACAGTATCCAAAATTTATTCAACTGAATAAATACATATGAAACAAACCCTCTAACATCTTACCTATAATCTTTCAAATCATCTTAACTTTGAAAGGAAAACATGAAAAAGTGATTTAGTGGCTTGTAAAAAACAAAAAAAAAAAACATGTCCCTCAATAGTTTCTTAAGTAAGGTTTCTCAACATGGCTTGGCGTCAAAACAACACATGCCACAAAAACACAAAACCTTTAAAACTAGGATCTCACATCTTCTCCTTCTCCACTCATTTTAAAGAATATTACCTTTTGAAATTACAGGTTCCACAACAATATGTTTAGCCATCCAATGAGCAGGTAAAATGCTAGTCCTAAAAGTTATCAGGAGAATTTTTAAATGAAAAAAAAAAAAACCACAGAAGTCAGTTATGTTAATTTACTCTTTTTTTAATAAACAATACTTTGGCTTCATGTAAGGTTGAAGGTAAGGATTCACTTTTATTACTACTCATTGATGTGCTAAGAAGTAAATATGTAAACTTCATGCCTCTTTGAAATACTAGATATGAAACAGTTAAGAGACAAAACCCTGGTCTTAAGACACTTTTATTCCAGAGAAATAGAGAATGAATAAATCAATGTGAAAACATGCATACATACAGAAGAGATCAGAAAGTGGCAAATGCTATGAAAAAAAATAAATGAAATAGGGTGACGTAATATAATATGATTGAGTGACTGACTACATTAGACTGGGTATTCAGAAGGCCTCCTGAAGGACATAGTCATGAATGATCTAATGATTCTCAAGAGTGGGACAGAGCAAAGCTCTAATGCAAGGGCAAGCTCAAGCCTGATTTAGGTGCAAATAATAATATAAAATAATATAAAAATAATAAAAGTAATGTGATAGGATCCTAGCATACAAGGGAAGAAATGCAGAAAGTGAGATGGTAGGCACAGGCCCAGATTAGGAATGTTCAGGTCACTGTTTTTATATTACCTCCTTGGATTAAAAGAAACCAGCCTTCTTGCATGCTTTTTGAAAAGCTGTTATTGGAGACACTATTATCACACAAACCAAAGGAAGAATCTTTCTTAAATCTCATGTTCAGTAAAAGCTGACCTTTTCTGAAGGACTGGTATAAATTTACCTTATGTGAATTTTTTTTAAGGTATAGTTGTATCATAACTTTTTTTTTTCAGTCTTGAGGGTGTAATCCAGGGTCCCACACATTTATTTTTTTATTTTTATTTTTTTAATTGTCAACAGACCTTTATTTATTTATTTACATGTGGTGCTGAGAATCAAACCCAGTGCCATCCACATGCCAGGCAAACACTCTCCACTGAGCAACAACCCCAGTATCCTTATGTAAATTTTCAAATCATGTTCTCTATCCTCTGAACTCTAGAAAATTCAGTTAAATTTATAATTAGCTTCTGGCAACTACATAAATCATATGGTATTTATTTTCTTATTTCAAAGTATTTACTTAAGCATAATTTTAGATTTACAAAAAATTCCAAAGATAGCAGAGAGTTTCCATATGTTCTCTACCTAGTTTCCCCTATCATTAACATCTTATAAGAGTATGATACATTTCACAATTAATGATCCAATAATGGTACCATATTAGTAAAGTCCATAATTTATTCAGATTTCCTTAGTCTGTAACCTGATATTCTTTTTCTCTTCTAGGAACTAATGGTATCTGATCTATCATTTCATTTTCATTTTCTCCTGGTTTTAAGCTCTCTAACTTGTATATACTGTTATCTAACATATTTTATCTAATTCTATAAACTTTTTCCAATACTTTTGGGAACCATATAGAGAAATAAAGTTAGAAGAAATCAATTTGTTTATTTTAAAATTCAGTTATTTTTATTTTTCATTTTGGGGGTATTTCAAATAAAGTTGGTATGAACATTAGTATATAGGTTTTTACTCCCATCAACAATGAATGAATGATTTACTTTTCTTCATCCTAATGAAAATTTGAAAATTTTTTATTATTATATTATTTCCCCAATTTTTATTGGTGCATTATAGTTGTACATATTGATGGGAGTTGTCATTACATATTCATACATGCATACAAGATAACAATAAAATTTGGCTAATATCACTCCCCAGCATTCCCCCCTAAATTTTCAAATAAACTTGTTTTTGTCTATAAAAGTATGCTGGGATTTGAAAAGTACTGGAAACTATGCACAGGTTTGGGGAGAACTGAGTATAATATTTTGAGTCCTCCTCTCCAGTAACATGACATGTCTCCATTTATTTAGGTTTTTGTGACTTTTTTTAACATTAGAATTTATAATTGTCAGCATACCAATTCTGTGCATATTTTGTAAGATTTATAACTAAATATTTTATTTTATTTAGAGAAGTTGTAAATGATATTGTATTTTCTTTTTCATAGTACAGAATCAATTTATTTCTATGTATTGATAACAAACAGAAAATAAAAGAATAAGATATGGACACTCCCCAACTTAACAATGGTTCAACTTACTGTTTTTCTATTTTATGTTGGTATAAAAACTATATGCATTCTGTCAATTTATTTACTGAAAGATAAAATTAGCTTTTTAAAAAACCAGTAAGTTAAATAGTCTAGTATTATCCAAAGTAATGCTTATAAAAACTCTAACATTTTAAAAAATACACAGACTCAAGGAAATGTCCAATTAAAAATTTTATTCAAAGAACATTTGGAGAAAAAGATAAAATCAACACATTAAAAAGTCTTATGCATCTATAAGGTTTAACCTCTGAGATTCTCTTTTGTTGACACACTGAGCAACAGTAATCCTGTCATTAAGCCATGCAACCTTCACTTGGTCCCAGAAGGCACAAACCTAAGATACAAATCTAAAATGAAGATTAGGCAAAATGATCGATCTCTTAAAATCTCTTTCAATTAGAAATATCAGTGACTTTTTTTTTCAATTCTGTGACCTAGGTTGATTGTTAAGAGCTTCATGTTTCCATTACAAATAAACACTGAAAGATATTAATGTTTCCAAATAAAAGACACTACTCCCCCCCCACCCCCCGCAGTGTTAGAGATTGAACTGGGGCCTCAAGCATGCTAGGCAAGCTTTCTACTTCTGAGTTGAACCCCTAGCCCAACACACTTAAAGACGGCAAATGGAAGCTTAAGCTTCCCTTGAAATTAATTCAGAGTGAAAATTAAAATAGATTAAATAAATATAGTATATAAATTTTATACATCTGAGTTCAAAAGTATCCTTGGGGAGGGGAGAGGGCAGATCATTTCCCCCAACAACCATCACCACCAAAAATAGGTGTGAACCTTTACCCAAGTAAATCAATTCCATAAAGTAACTCATACACCACTGAAGAAGAAAAGAAAGGCAAAAACTATATTTTCCACTGTTCTTTGTCATTGAAAATTTAATATTTCTAATGTCAAATGAATACTGAAATTAAGGGTTCTGTTTTCAGCCAGGCATGGCAGAACACACCTGTAATCCTGGCTACTCAGGATGGCAAGTTCAAAACCAGCCTCAGCAACTTAGTGAGACCCTGACTCAAAAATAAAAAATAATAAAGGACTGGGGATGTAACTTTGTAGTAAAGTGTCCCTGGATTCATGCCCCAGTACTGGAATAATAAGAAAGGAGAATTCAATAAAGAACTAAATATTTTAATAAATCTTAAGTGTCTTGAGTTAAATGTTGAAGAAATAAATACATTATAATCCAAAAGTCAGTGATATGTTATAAAACTAATATCTTGCTGCCAATATCTAGCTAGTTTTAATAGTAAGGGATAAGATTTTGAGATGCTGGGAAGAAGCACATTTTTAATTCAGAATGGTTCAAGATAAAAAACATGTATTTCTGTGTCATTAAAGAAATGAGATTTATATTTATAGAGCTAGTTTTATTAAATAATTTAATCAACTGTTGTATGTCATAAAAAAAATAAGCCTCTAATAGCTTGTCCTTGGAATGACTTCATAGAAAACTAGTGTGCTACCATAAAAATATTATTCAGGATGCACTGTAAGAATATTCTTGACAATTATTTTTTCACATTCATCTCTCCTTAAAAAAAAATCTGATGCATACTTTTAAAAGAATACCCAGCCTCAGAAGGAACACTCTCTCAAGCATTAGCTCCTATTTGACACGGAACTCATACAACTTTAACATGCATCTCTCCAAACCTATGAAAACTTAACCCTATAAACAAGCTGGTGAGCAGAAGCTGAGGTAATAAAAAAGGAGATTAATAAAGATAATTGGAGAGATAACCATTGCTTTCGTTTCAGTTGCTTTATGACTATGCACATGCATACTATGCATACTATGCATGCTTGCTCACACACACACACACACACACACACACACACAGTTACCATCCTCCATTGTTTTACTAGTCCCACTCTAAATGTAGTGCATACACAGAAAGCCAAATTTGCTGCCCTAACCAATTATAAATGAAGACTTCAGTGAAGGATAGATATCTGGTTGAATGGAGGATGGACATAAAAACATACCAGAGGAGGGAAGTAAGACACAGATATAACTGTGATTAAATTAATAAATGAGTCACAGTCCTCAGATAACATAAAGGCATAATACAAGATCCACCATAGGTAAATGCAAGTTAGACAAAAAAAATTTTAAAATGGATTAAATGTAAAATAATCACATCATCAAAAGCAAAAAAGACAAAAGGTAAAGTTATATTGGTTTCATACTTTGCCATTTATAACAGTTTTCTTTTAAAAAGGCTTTTCTGTCACTAAACCTAAAGGGTAATTCATCTTACCTTCCACTGAAGGTGCCTGGTCCTGAGCTGAATACAGCATATCCTTGAAAGCCTATCAGAAAGGAAAAAAAGCAATACATGAAATAAGTAAATCTTATATTGAAAGCATCTGAAGCTAAACATTTCTTTTTCAATATCCAGATAATGACTACCTAAAGCTCCTTAAATTGAGAATTTAGTGAAATACATCAATTAACTTTAATAATCCATTCACTATTATCCAATCTTTAAAAAGAGATCCAATCTGTACACTTTAAAAATTAAAGGGCACTTGGAAAAGAATGAAAAATCACCTGAGAGATCATAAACCCTTTAGACTAAGAAAAAAGAATGAAATGAACTGAGAAAAGTCCTGGGGACTATATAAAAAAATATGAAGAACTGCATACAAATATAGTTTTTGGGTGAAGAAGTAACATTTATATAACATAAAATTCAACATCTTAACCATTTTTAAGTGTATAGTTCAGTAATGTTCATACTGTTGTGCAATGTATCTCCAAACTCTCATCTTGTATACAAATACTTTCCAGTGGAGTTCTGTAAAGTCCTCCAGAAGAGTTTAGAACTATAAAGATAGTACAAGTTTTGTAGTTCTCTTTTTAGTTAACAACCATATTTAAATACTTTGGAAAGTTACAGTTTGGTCACTCAACAAGTATTTGGGGAAAGGAGTGAGAAATAGTTCTCCCTATGAATCAAAAATGGCTCAATCAATGAGTAGATAAGGCTTCCAAGGCTGAGAGGTCAGTCATAAGCTAGTGACTTTATCCAGTACCATTGCTTCCAATACAATCTAAACACTGACAGTTCCCAAAAGGACCTACAGCAGGGTTCCTTGACCTTTATTCTTTAGGGGTAGGGAATATTGTGCATTCTAGGGTTCTTAGGAGCATCCCTGGTAACTAAAGACACATTAGATATCACCTCCCAGTTTTGAAATTACCAATTGTCCCCTGGGAAGGAAAATCTCCTCTCCTCAGAAGCATTGGTGTACAGTTATTCAAGCACATATGTACCAAAAAGGAAGAAGTAAACTTCTCTACTTTTTTTTTTTAAAGCATTAAAGTCCAGTAAAATTCTTCCAAGTGAATTTATTATTTGTTTTCAGTTAGTGACCAACCTGTTAGTATCATGACTAACCAAGCCTAACAATATACAGCAAAAAGATTTCCAATGAGACATGGAAAATTAACATTTTAAATCAGTTCATTTTTGTTCATTTTATAAAAGTGTTTACAGGAAAATTATACATGTATATAACATTTTAAGAAAATTATATACACACTCAATATTTTCTTTACAATTTTATGTCTCAGGGGCCACTAACTTCCAGATTAAAATAAGAAGTTATTTCTAAAGATCTTATCAAACATAAGAAAGTCTTTATTTCATTCAGTTCACAGATTCAAATTTTATATCAAAGTCCTCTACAGGGGGCTGGAGTTGTGGCTCAGAGGCAGAGCACTTGCCTTGCACGTGTGAGGCACTGGGTTCGATCCTCAGCACCACATAAAAAAAATAAATAAACAAAATACAGACACTGTGTCCATGAAAAAAAATTTAAAAAAAAAAGTCCTATACAGGTAGAGTATGGTCATTTTACTGTTCTCTGACAGAACATTTCAAGAGGGTAAATGAGTAGAAGATTGCCGAATGCAAAACAAATTTCAGATGTTTGAATGAAAACTTGCTATTTGTGGGCTGTAACGGGAATGAGTGCCAAAATTAAATAATGCTAATAGGAACCAAACAAACTGTCAACGAGCAAAGTGACTTGTATATAGTAGGAGCTCAATAAATAGTTCTTGAATTCAAAAGAGTTTCTTCTCTGGAGAAAATTAAAAATGATTCACAAAGCACATCAAGTAGAATTTCTGACGTAACAAAAATGAATTAAACTTGCAAAAGCAAAGCTTACCAAATTAAGTTTAGATAAATTAAATTTTTATAGAAAGAAAAATTACAATAGTCTTCATTTTGATTATTAAAAAAACCATAATTTCAATCCAATCCAGACTAATTTCAGTGAAATCACTGGCAACTCATTTTGCTTTTTGCTATTTCATTCTCTCTGCTTAAGAGACATTCTATGTTTTTGGTGATAACACGGTCTAGAGAACTCCACAAATAAGACCATCCTAAATGCCTGTGATAAGAGACAGTCCAGTTCACATCAGGAACAAGAAAAAAAAACCTCCCAGGTATTGTCTACATTAGTATTTATGGACTGTTCATCTATGAGTCACTCAAAGCATTTACCTGCATTGGGAATTCAAAGGAGTTTCTTCAATTCATTCTATTTTTACTTTAAGAAAATCCAATACTTTATGTAAAACCCTGAATTTATATATCAATATGAATTCACGTGCATTCCTGAAGTTTTTTGATTTCCAAAGGCTTGAAAGCAATCCTTCATATCACGTGAATCCCTTTATTTTTATGTTATTGAAATCTATATAAACATAAACTAGGACAAAATTCCTAGTGCTTATAACAACTCATGTTAACAGTAAAGTCGTACAAATTAAATAAATAAAAATAGCCACAAACCAATACTATATAACCAATAGTATTAACATGAAGGAAAAAAAGATGCACAGTCTTTCCTTTTTTTTTTTTTTTTTTCTCCCTTGGTACTGGGGATTGAGCCCAGGAGCACTTTACCACTGAGCTACATCCACAGCCATCTTTATTTTTTATTTTGATACAAGGTCTCAGTAAATTGCTTAGAGCCTACGTTGCTGAGGCTGGCCTTGACCTTGCAATTTTCCTGCCTCGGTCTCCCAAATGGCTGGAATTGTAGGTGTCTGCCACTACACTCAACTGAAAGTGCTGACTGCCACAAATACACCTTCTTTTGTGTTTGGAATGCTTATCCTACTACAGTTACAATTTTCTAAGCACTTATCCATATAGTAATAAGGCAGCACACAGCAGCTTTGGAGTCAGAAAATGTATAAGAAAACCAACTCTTTTTTTTTTTTATTTTTTTTAGTTGTAGGTGGACAGAATGCCTTTATTTTGTTTACTTATTTTTATGTGGTGCTGAGGATCGAACCCAGTGCCTCACACATGCTAGGCAAGCGCTTTACCACTGAGCCACAACCCCACCCCAAGAAAACTAACTCTTAACAATTAGGAGTTGTGCAACCCTAGGAAAATTACTATCTCTGTACTTCAATACCCTCATCTGTAAAACAAGAATAGTGATTACACATACCTTACAGATCTATAAGGATGAAAAATTCTTAAAACACAAGTTCTGATATTAATTTTGATTCACAATCATGTATGAAGAATACATAGGACATTGCCTAGAACATAAAAATATGCTAAAAAATGTTAGCTAATAATATAACTTGAACTACCACAAACCATCATACCATGGGCTATGGCCATCTATTAGGCCATCTATTAGACCATCTATCATGCGTGAGATATGCCTCAACCACTTATGTTGTTGTTACAGTGCTGAGGATGGAACACGAGGCTTCACAAATACTAGGCAAGCATTCTTAAACTGAGCTACACCCCTTAGTCTTCAGTTCTCAATAACTCCTCAGAAAGTAGTAGAGTTCAACGTGGAGTCAATATGATCCAACAAGCATAAACATAGATAATGAAATCTCCTGGCATTGCTAGCTTACCTAGAATATGCTCCTATTTATTTTAAGATGATTACTGATGTGACCACAAAATATTTTTAGTTCTCATAGGAAACCAACAGACTCCTAAAGAAAATATATGCAGATTCCAGTTGAGTATGCTTTCTTTCTGTAACAATGTCTCCTAATTACACTAGATTATTCAATCTAAAAAAATTACTTAAACTTTGTACAATATACCTATTGTATAAATGGGGTATAGTTCAAAGTTAATGAATGTTTAATAAGAACATCAAAATAAATTTCTTATGCTGTTAATTTTTTTTTATAAATTTTTTTTTAGTTGTAGATGAACACAATACCTTTATTTATTTATTTTATGTGGTGCTGAGGATCGAACCCAGTGCCTCACACATGCAAAGCAAGCGCTCTACCACTGAGCCACAACCCCAGCCCTACGCTGTTAATTTTTAATAACCCAAAGTAGATCATCTCTAATTTCCTTTCCAGAACACAGAGGGGGTTCACAGACCATTTGGAGATCAGAAGTTAGAACAAATCTCCTACTTCCTAGTTCCCCATTAGGCTCATATATAACGTATTATAAATATTATCACCACCATCAATATAAATATATAACTTGGGGTTGGGGATGCTCAGTTGGTAGAGTGCCTACCTCACATGCACAAGGCCCTGGGTTCAATCCCTAGCCCCACAAAAAAACCCCAAGTTATCATTTCAACATTCATTTAAGCTCAGCACATCACAATCTAGTGGATTAATAGACAATAAAATAAACACAGGCATTTGAAGAAGAGCAAGGAATATTTGTTTTCATAAACAAAGTAGTTATAACCCATTAATAATGTTTCTCAATGGGATGAAATTTATAGACACATTTTTATCTGAATCAATTTTCCAAATGAAGCTCTTAAATTAAAATTTAGACATATCCTTAAAAATAAGTATTTTATGTGCTGATCTACAGTCTCCTAGAAAAATTCTCCATTATCTCTTTTTCAGTTTCCATTTCCTGTTTTTGCATTCCCTTTTAGGTTTATTTCACCCAAAATACTTGGTAGTCTGTGACTAATGTGCAAGTCAATTACATCTGACAGTTATCTCATCATCTAGAAATCAGTGATGTTTTCCTGATGCTAAAATGCACAGGAAAGTTCTATATATCAAATTATAAGCCTCGGGGTGGGGCTATAGCTCAGTGGTAGAGCCCTTGCCTAGCATGTGGGAGGCACTGGGTTCGATCCTCAGCACCACATATAAATAATAATTGAGTAAAATAAAGATCCATCAACAACTAAAAAATATTTTTTAAAAAATTATAAGCCTCAAAAGCAGGCATATAGCATTTTCACATGTCCTGTACAAAGAATTAACATCTTAAATTATCTTCATTTCTATCCCTTAACAGAAATAATCTAGCTTTGATTTTGGTGATAGAAATCATCCTTAAAGTCAATAAAAACTTGACATAAGTTCTTATAATCATACTAAAATTGAAAAGAAATATGCTTTTGTATATTAATCTAAAGCCTACAGTATTACAAAACATCACACATTAAAAATTTTCATGGCAATTGAAAGTACCCAGTCAGTAAGAGGGAATTCAATATAAGAAGTTGTTACATTAAATTATATTGAATTTATTAAATTAAATGTATATTAAATATATAAAATATATGTAATTTGTAATAAGAGGAACTAGTTTGGAATATGTCATGCTATATTCACATTTATAAATTTCTGCACTGTATACCTTAACACCTCGACATGGTTTTCACTATTTCCATATGGACATCCCTGAATGCATTTCCTTGGCTATGTGTCCGGTAGCACAAATTCACAATGTTCAAAATTTCCCCTCAAAACCTGATGTTTCCATGTTCTTTATTTCTATTAATGTCATTCATCACCAGTATCCAAATCACAGATTCACAATCTCAGTCACCATGGTCTCATTTATTCCAACAAATAATTATAAAGTACCTACTGTGTGCCAGGTATTGTTCTAAACAGATGAAACATATCATGAGGAAAATAAAAATCCCTATCCTAGTGGAGTTCAGATTCTTAAATTTTTATTCTTTTCACTTGTGAATTTACAGATCTGGTTCAGCCAATTCTGCTACCAGCACTTCTGCATTCATTCTCCTCTCTCTCTATCTAAACTATTTCAACAGACTCTCAACTGGTTTACCTACCTATGAATTTCATTTCTTTGACACATCTTAAAAACTGCTGCCAAATCAATCTTTCCAAAACACCAAAGCACTAGTCTGATTTTTCTGCTCCCAAAACTTGCAAGAATTTCCCCCACAGCCACAAAAATAAAGTCCATACTGGCCTTTAAGTCACTCAGAATAGTCTCCACTCTACATCTTTCCAGGTTTACCTTCCAAATTTGTTTCATTTTTACAATGTGATCAACTTTTTTTTCACTTTTACAATGTGAACTCCCAAGCCAAAATAAATTATTTAGAAACTTCAGTATTTCTTCCATCTATATCTTTGTTTACAAATATTGCCTCCACTTGAAACGCCCTCTCCTTAACACTATGTTTCAAATCTAACTTCCAAGAAAGGATTCTGAGAAGATGGAGGAGTAGGAAAACACTGATCTCTCCATATAACTTCAATGGCAGAATATGTGTGTCATAACTTTTTTGGAACTTTAGAATCTACTGAAGGCTTAGACAGTAAACTGAAGTGAATCTCAGTCAATTTCAGTTCTTGGCACACCAGAAGCTATTCATTCCTCTCTCCTGGCTCTATAGCAGACAGCTGTGCACATGTTCCTGGACCAGGTGCAAACACAGGCCAAAAGGACCTTGTCCTACAAATGTCAGGGATCTATGCTCTAATCATTCCTTGTGTAACGAAGACTTAGAAATGGTTTTGCTAAAAACTCTATTAACTTGGGCCTGCAATTGTAAAAACCCTAGTATCTCTGCCTCATTTTACATCTGTCTCCTTTGCTTTGAGTCAGTTACCTTGGATTCCAGGAACAATAGGTGTGATCAATAAACATCTTGTGATGAGTCAAAACTATCTCCTAGGCAACTTTCTTATCACTACTTAGCCAATCCTGAAATAATGATCAAACAGACCACAATTTGACCAACAGGGTTTATACTTCTAGTCCACCTTATTTATATAATCTTGGAGCTCATGTCAGTACTCCCAAAGAAAGGGCTGGAAATGCTGGTCCTCTTGTCTTCCCAGTGTAGCTATACTGATTAAAATCCTTTCCTGTCTTTTTTTTAATTTGTTCTTTTTAGATATACATGACAGTGGAGTATATTTTGACATATTATACACACATGGAATATAATTTATTCTAATTAGGATCCTTTCCTGTTTTTAATGAACTGGAAATGCTATAATTCAATAAAATACCAAGCTGATATTAAAAATTTAGTTGAAAAGCTGATTTTAAACATTTAGATTTTGCAATAATAAAGTCTGTGCAGGGGCTGGGGTTGTGGCTCAGTGGTAGAGTGCTTGCCTAGCATGTGTGAGGCACTGGGTTCGATCCTCAGCACCACATAAAAATAAACAAGTAAAATAAAGGCATGCTGTCCATCTACAACTACAAAAAAAAATTTTTTTTTAAATAAAGTCTGTGCAGTTTACAAACCTATTTTGAACTTGTGCTGTGATAGGTGCTGTGGCCCTATAAATGCTGAAGTGAAATTGCTGTCTGTCCTCACAGACTTTATAGCTGGTACTATAATAATGTCAGAATGAGTTACACAGATTTAATTAAGTACAAGAGAAAGACTGAAACCTTTTCCTCTAAGATCAGAACAAGACAAGGATGCCCACTTCTGCCACTTTTATTCAACATAATACTCCAAGTTCTAACCAGAGCAATTGGGCAAGAAAAAGAAATAAAAGGCATCCAAATTGGCAAGAATAAAGTAAAATGATCTCCTTTCAGATGATCTTACATGTAGAAAACCCTAAAGACTAGACACACACACACACACACACACATAGTTAGTACTAATAAATGAATTCAGCAACATAGCAGATCAAAGTCAACATGAAATAAGTTGCATTTCTATATTAACAATGAACAACTTGGAAACAATTTGAAATAACAATCTGAAAACAAAATGATTTCATTTACAATACCAAAAAATAAAGCATTTAGGAAGTGAAAGACTTGCACAACGAAAACTACAAAACATTGCTCAAAGAAAATTAAAGAAGACATAAATAAATGGAAAATATCCCATGCTCATGGACTGGAAGACCTAACATTGTTAAAATGTCAGTACTATCAAAAACATTCTATAAATTCAATGGAATCATCTATCCCAATAATTTTTTTTACAGAAACAGAAAAACCTATCATGAAATTCATATAGACTCTCAAAAGACCCTAAATAGTCACAACAATCTTGAAAAGAAAGAACTAAACCAGAAGACTTATGCTTCCTGATTTTAAAACTTACTACAAAGTTATAGGTATAGTAATCAAAACAGTATGGTACTGGTATAAAGAAACACCCATAATTTTATAGTATATAATATTTGTGGTTCTTCAAAAAAAGATTTTAAAAGTTCCTATATGATTCCGCAATTTCATTTCTGGATATATGCCCAAAAGAGTTAAAAGCAGGGTTTAAAACATTTATACACTCATGTTCATAGTAGTCTTATTCACAAAAACTAGAACACAGAAGCAACCCAAGTATCAAACGACAGATAAATGGCTATTATTCATCCTTTAAAGATGGAAATTCTGCATTATGCCACACATGCATGAACTTTGAGAACATTATTCTAACTGAAATAAGCCACTCACAAAAAGATAAATACCATATGATTGGTATTTATATAAGGTACTTAGTCAATACCCTAAAGACAAACTAGAATGATGGTTACCAGGAGCTGAAGGGAGATGGAAATGAGGAGTTCTTGTTTAACAGGGGCAAAGCTTCTTTTCTACAAAAATGAAGTTATAAAGATGGATGGTGATGGTTCCAAGACAATATGAATGAACTTATGCCACTGAACAGTACACTTAAAAATGGTTAGGATGAGGGGCTGAGGTTGTGGCTCAGTGGCAGAGTGCTTGCCTCGCATGTGTGAGGCACTGGGTTCGATCCTCAGCACCACATAAAAATAAATAAAGATATTGTGTCCATCTACAATTAAAAAATATTTTTTTAAAAAGTGATTAGAATGATACATTTTATGCTATATGTATTTCACCACAATTTTTTAAAAAACCATTGGGGGGTAAAAGAGCATTTCAAGAAAGAAGACATTAAAACTATCAAAAGCTGTTTATAGATCAAGATAATTACAAAGAGATAATTAGATTTGAGGATCATTGCTCACGGGTGACTTTCAATAGTTTTAGTAGGGGAATGGGGCATGATTATTATACATGACAACTAAGGATATGATGACCACAAATACTGATGAATAATAAAATAATAAAAGGAATACTAATTAATTTATTGAATGTCTACTATCAGATATTGTTGTAAGGATTTTAAACATGCTACTTTAATACAACTCTCTAAGGCATAAGACTCCCATTTTACCAACTAAAGGTTAAAAGTCCTTTGCCCAGATGTTACCAATTACTACTCATCTGACAATCCATGCTTCTTCAAGAAATACAACAACAGTCCAAAATTACCTCTTATTTTGGGCTCTTAAATATCTGATATTCTCCTATTTATTTCCAAAACTTTCCTATACTATTAGATTTTTATATCCTATGTAATAATCAGCCTCTGAGATGACCCCCTGATGATTCTTTCCTCTTGGTAGTAGCACTCCAATACTAAATAGGACTGATCTGTGTAATTAAATGGATATTGCAGGGGCTGGGGTTGTGGTTCAATGGTAGAGCACTTACCTAGCACATGTGAGGCACTAGGTTCGATCCTTAGTACCACATAAAAATAAATAAATAAGCCGGGTATGGTGGCACAAGCCTGTAATCCTAGCACTTAGGGAGGCTGAGACAGGAGAATCACGAGTTCAAAGCTGGCCTCAGCAACGGCGAGGCACTAAGCAACTCACTGAGACCTTGTCTCTACATAAAAACACAAAAAATAGGGCTGGGGATGTGGCTCAGTGGTCGAGTGCCCCTGAGTTCAATCTCCAGTACCCCCCCCCCAAAAATTAAATAGATAGATAGATATGTCCACCTACAAATGTGTGTGTGTGTGTGTGTGTGTGTGTTTAAAAAATGGCTATTGCAGGGCTGAGGTTATGGCGCAGTGGTAGCGTGCACGCCTAGTACGCGTGAGACACTGGGTTCGATCCTCAGCACCACATAAGAATAAAATAAAGATATTCTGTTCACCTACAACTAAAAAATAAATATTAAAAAAAAATGGCTATTGCAAAAATTGCAGAGTACAACTTCCAAGGCTAGGTCATAAAAAGCACTCTTTTTTTCATCTTGTTCTCTCTTGGATCACCCACTCTGGGGAAAGCCAGCCATGAAAAAACTCAGGTAGCCCTAAAGAAAGATACAAGTGGTGAAGAACCGAGACCTCGTGAAAAATGCCAGCACAAACATGCAAGCTATCAGAGTGAGTCATCCTAGAACTGGATTCTCCGGCCCTGTCAGGCTTTGCAGCCCCAGCAAACATCTTTTTTTTTTTTTTTTTAATATTTATTTTTTAGTTATAGGTGGACAGAATATCTTTATTTTATTTTTATGTGGTGCTGAGGATCGAACCCAGTGCCTCCGCGTGCTAGGCAAGCACGCTACCACTGCGCCATAACCCCAGCCCCCCAGCAAACATCTTGACTGCACTCTCACAAAATACCCTGACCCAGAACTACTCAGTTAAGTGGCTCAAACTCTTGCCACACAAAAACTGTTGGACAAGAAATGTTTATTACTGTTTTAGGCCACTAGGTTTTGGGGTGACTCACTATACAACAACAGATAATTAATACATCAGGCTAGATTTTTTAAAATATTTTTTTTAGTTGTAGATGGACACAATATCTTTATTTTTATGTGGTGCTGAGGATCGAACCCAGTGCCTCACGCATGCTAGGCATGCACTCTACCACTGAGCTATAGCCCCAGCCCCCTCAGGCTAGATTTGAAAGACATTTTTGTAGTTATTAGATCATAAGCACCATATTTGATTTTTTCTTGGCCAAAGTAGTTCAAATTTTATTCCTATAAAGAGTAAAAACTATGGAAATAAAAACTACGACAATTTCAAGTGATTTATTTAGCAATAATAAAGAAAATCATGTTCGTATATGTCAAAGCTACCAACAGTATGATTTAACTTAAATGTCCTTGAAAAGTCACATAGTCACACTCCTGAACTGGAGCAGATCTGACAGAAGAATAAATCAGTTTCTTTGTCAAATAATCTTACCCTGGTGATAAAACTTTAACAAAATGCTCTCTTGTACTAATTAAATCTGTATAGCTCATTCTTATATTATTACAATACCAGCTATGAAGTCTTTGAGGACAAAGAGCAAAGTCACCTCAACTTTTATAATCCACAGCATCTATCAAAGCACAAGTTCAAAATGTTTATAAACCTCACAGACTTTACTACTGTAAAATCTAAGTGTCTAAAATCCGTTTCTCAGCTAATTTTTTAATGTCAGCTATTGTTATTTTTATTGAATTATTTTATAGCATTTCCAGTGCATGAAATATCAAACTGCAAAGTCCTTTTTCATTTCTCCCAATTTTCATTGATATGTTTCCTTTCTGTACAAAATTCAAGCCTCTTTCATTTGCTAGATACAAGAGAAGTTCTTTTTTGCCTTCCAGCCCTCCTTAACATACAATAAGATTTATCCAGGTTACTAAAGCATATTGATTTTGTTCAAATATAACAGCTGTCACCACATAACATTCACTCTCCTGCTCTTAGTATAAGTTTTCATTTTCTCTGGAAGAAAACAAAAAAGAATCAAAAGTTTCTGTAACATTATTTCCTATATGACTATAAGCATGATTTCTTTTTTTTTTTTTTTTTTTTTTTTGGTACTGGA
>PVHX01000758.1:157473-228691 GCA_004024805.1 Geosciurus inauris | reverse complement strand
GTTGATGGACCTTTATTTTATTCATTTATTTATAGGCAGTACTGAGAATCGAACCCAGCACCTTATACATGCTAATCAAGTGCTCTACCACTAAGCCATAAACTCCAGCCCCATATAATGGATATTAGACCATGTTTTAGTCAGCTTTTTCACCACTGTGATTAAAAGACCTGACAAGAGCAATTTTGGAGGAGGAAAAGTTTATTTGGGGGCTCACGGTTTCAGAGGTCTCAGTCCACAGATGGCTGACTCCATTGCTTTGGGCCTGAGGTGAGGCTAAACACCATGGCAGAAGGATGTGGAGGAGGAAAGAAGTTCAGGCCACGACAATCAGGAAGCAGAGAGAGAGACAGAGATCTGCTCACCAGGTACAAAATATACACCCCAAAGGCACACCCTCATGGGGCGCGGTGTCACACGCCTGTAATCCCAGCACTTTGGGAGGCTGAGACAGGAGAATCACGAGTTCAAAGCCAGCCTCAGCAACAGCAAGGCACTAAGCAACTCAGTTAAGACCCTGTCTCTAAATAAAACACAAAATAGGGATGGGGATGTGGCTCGAGTACCCTGAGTTCAATTAATGTACTAGTTAGGTTAAGGTTGTCATAACATAATCTTTCACCTCTAAACTTTCTTGCACTGTCTCATACATGAGCTTTTGGGGGACACCTTATATTTAAACCATAACAGACCATTTCATTGCAAATCTTTAATAAACTAAGCATTATCTATTGGTTAAATAATGTTTCCTACAAATATACCACTACATTTTAATATATAACATGTTTGCACTAATAATATACTGTTTAATCAAATCTAAGATACCATTAATTGTTAAGGTGTTATTATTTTATATACAATTAAACTATGACATCTGTAAAATGCATTCCAATGTTAAAGGTGTTTTAATATGGAAGAGGGAAATGTGCCTCTTAGAATCTATGAAATAAAGTGACTAATTTTGTCACAATGTAGTTTCTGAGGCAATGGTGAGTTTTCTTTCTGTAACAAAATACTCAAGGGTAGAAACTTTATTTTTAAGAAATTTTTTTAGATGGTTTAGGAATGCATATGCTAGAGATGCAAGAGCATGGAACTAGTACCTACTGAGCTGTAGTAAGGATCTTCTAGCTACATCACAACACTGGGCAGATGGTATCATGGTCACAGCATGTGTAATAGGGAACAATCACATGGTGAGAAAGGAAGCCAATAGACCAGTAAGGAGCCTGGCTTGCTCTTCTTATAATAACACTCTCGCAGGAATTAATCAACATCTTGTCATTAATCTCTTCCAATGGTAGGATCTCAATAACCTAACCCCCTTCCTCTAGGCCACACCTCTTCAAGGTTCCAACATCTTAATACCACCACCCTGGAGACCAGGCCTCCAACACACAAACCTCTGAGGTCCAACCATAATTAAAGCATACAAAATGAATTCTAAATGTCTATCTACAATCATTTGGTTTTCAAGAAAATGTATGACCCCAAAAAGGGGTTTTGTTATACAAAAAGATTGAGTATAAACATACTAAAACAAATGTCTGTTAAATATACAAAAGTTATTTCTATGGGTATTTTTATTGATATAAAAAACAGCAGCTCTATAAAATTTATCAAGAAGTATCTTCTGTAAGTCAGGCCTTCCTGCATTTCAGATATTATTACATCTAATTCTCGCTACAATCTTGCAAAGTAAATATCATCCCCACTTTATGCACTAGAAAACCAAGATTTGGACAGATGAACTGGTTTTTTTAAAAGCATCACAGCCAATAAATGCAGGAAATGAAGTTTAATCAACAAATTTAGTTAAAATTAAAGCTACTTTATTACCTTCAAATATGAAGATCTCATATAACCTGAAAGAACTTTTTGTTTTATTCTACTCATTCCTAAAGGTTCATCCTATCTTCCTTACCATTACTAGACAAATTTCTCAAAGAGCACACAATGCTTTGTCTCAATGCCCATAACCTCTTAAAATCTGGAAGAAAGCAAAAAATTACCTGTACTCTGAATTCACCAATGAGCTCCTTTGTCATATCCAATTCTCATGCAAACAGTCAGTGAGCTCATTTTTGAGAAACACTACCCAACATTTTAGAAATAAGACCCTGATTTGAGGCAGATGAACAGTAATCACTGAAAGGCCTGCAATCCTGGTCTCTGCTGACACAAATGCTAGGAATCCCAGAATGAGAGACAAAAAAAGAAACGTATACATATACAGAGCAATAAAAGGAAACTAAATTGGGATAATTTGTTCTTCTTTTCATGATTGTAAGCTATCAAAGTTTTAGAGGTATACAGCAGCTGCTACTCACATGTTGCTATTAAAATTACAATTTTAAGTATCTAAAGTGAAAAAATCAGTTCCTCAGTTTCATTAACCATATTCCAAGCACTTAAAAGCCACATAACTAACATACCACATATTGGACAATGAAGATTCAGAACATGTTTTATATCTTAGAAAGCTCCATTGTATTCTAGAGTTTGTCTATGAAGATAAATGCCAACATTGCTATCCTCAGAACATATTACGACTGCCAGTGATAAAACCTACAGTAGTCAAGTGCCTGGTCAGGTTTGATAATAAAATAACATACTATTATTGCCTACAATATGTAGGCTAAATATTTTACATACAATATCACAATTGATGAGAAAGCTGATCATTTACACTGTTCTACAGATAGAATCTGAAGCTCAGAAAGGTCTTACATCTAACAGTAATAAAATCAGAATTCATATTAGTCTTTTAAAATCCAACTAAACTCTAAAAGCAACATACAATAGATTAAAAGATACATGCAAAATTATGAAACAATAATGACCAGTACAGGTAGTATTAATGTTTTTGAAAAAAGAAACACAAGGGGGGATCAGAATTAAAAGAATCGGAAAAGGAAGGTCTCAAAACAATAAGAATGGCAGCACATTAAAAGCATCATCCAAGGGCTGGGGATGTAGCTTACCTGGCATGCATGAGGCCCTGGGTTCAAATCTCAGCACCACAATAATTAATTAATTTCTCCCTACATAATGGGGGAAATGGTATTAATAGAAAACACAAAAGCATCATCCAGGGAAAAAGATAATCCACCAAGAACCTGACCCATCCAAACACCATAGGATGTTGGCCAGAGAGCATTAAGTAAGTGGATGCTTAACTCTCCCTTTGCAATCAATGCTCAGGCAGTCACCTTCTGGTTATCACTCATCTTCCCTTGTATGTTAATGGAAGCAACAGGGAAATAGCATGCTAGGTACATTTCCCATTGCGAATTAATAACCTGGCACATCACTCCCTTGTAAGCTTAATAACATTCAGTAAACATTTGATTAAAAACTATTGCCCAAGCCCATCAATCTAGGGTCACTGAAAAGACCAATTCTAATCAGAACTTGGACTATGGTGAATTCACAAAAGTAAAGACATTCTATGAGGTTTCTTGGCAGCCAATGAAAGGATGTTCCCAAGCAACATGCTGATCTCAAACAGCACCTTTTATTTAAATTCCATGAGTATTTATTAGTCCCTGCAGCAAATGTCCTGACAGTTCCAACTACCAAATTTATTTTAAATCTATCCTTCCTCTTCAACCTTCCTCTTACCCCAATGGAACCACAGCACAGAAAACCTACAAAGTGATAAAAGACTAGAATCTGGAGTACAGGACTTGGTTTATAATCTTGACTCCACCACAAACTAGTAGTGTAACCTTGGATAACTACTTAAATGATGGTTTTTTCTTATAAAATGGGATATATACATACATCAACGGGCCTATTGTAAGGATCACATTCAACAAACATGTGACTTGCTAAATGTGACAAATGCTGTACTACATGCTGGATGACTGGTATCTACTACCTTCCCAACATAGTGACCATTCAATAAATGTTCTATATCATTACTATCACATTTCACCAAATCTAAGATGCTACTGGTAACATACATCACTGTTAATATGCTTCTAAGAATGAAAAAGTCTACCAATTAAACTATGACATAGCATCAACTGGAAGAAAACCTGATTTCAAATGTTAAAATGTGAAAAAGTACATATAAAAATTGAAGTAAGCCTTCACTATCTTTGGATATACTATTTGGTTTTCCTGTCTTTGATCTTGATCTCTCCAATGCATCTTTCAAGATCTAAAATCATACATCTCATTTTGAACTGATTCCTCTCCCCAATCTTTTATTAAAAACCCTCTATGGTTCACACCCAGAAAAATGTTTAAACTCCTTAACATGGTATTCTAAGCCCTTTTCCCCTGATCCTTCTCAGCTCCTTTCCAACTTCATTCTGCTGGCTCTTCAACATATCCACTGAACCAGATTTCCTTAACTATGTCTGGATATTTCCACATAGGCCTTTGTTCAACATTACTCTTTCTGTCTAGACTCCCCCAGTGTCCTTTTCCCCCTCTTACCCATGTAATAAAATCACACTCTATCTCTAGTACCCAATTTACATACCAACACTATAGATACTGGCAATATAAATGCTTTGCTTTCTAGGAAAAAATCAATTAGCTATTCCTCCATAACATAATCATAGTATACTATGATTAAAAACCCACCCAAAGTTAAGAACTCCTCTAATACAAGGACTAAACCTCACTTATATCTCTACTACCTTTCATGAGTCCAACAGTATGACACCATGTTAACAACCCAGTCTATGAAATAAGACATATCTGTGTTTGAATTCTGGGATCTACCATTTACTAGCTATGGACCTTGGGTAACTTAGTCTAAAACTCAGGGTCTTCTGAAAATGAGGGTAACAACCTAACTTAGAGAGTAAAGATTAAATGTAACATGGCTGCCATACAAGAGCACCCAATAAATATTAGCTGTTGTAATTATTATCATTATTGTTTTATTGTCTTTAAAAAGAATAGGGACATTCATGAATACTTAATAAACAGGTTTAATACACACTCTAATCCTCTCTAGACGTATTTGCCCTGACTTTGGCTTGGCAAGTTAGGTTATAGGAGGTAACATATGTAACACATGTAACCTGTGCTAAAAGTCAAACACAGGTGTATAACTGAGGAATGGACAATTCATTTTCAATCCTCCCAAGTCTTCCTTTCACTGCTACCTCACTTCTCAAGCCTTACCATAATTCCTTAGTTCTATCTCCTCACTTAGAGTTTCTACTTGTGCCTATACCTACATAGGTCAATGGCTAATTTTATGTAGGTGAGTAAAGAATAACATTGTTGGCATCTGAATTTCATGATTCACTCAGTCTTAATTAGCATACAGAAGAACCATTTTACATTGTTAATGTAGATTCAGATAAATTTATTAGTGCAGAGTATCTGAGCAATCATTTACCAAAACATTCAAATCCCTACTGAGTCTTACAAAGAAAATTCATTCGTAAAACTTAAAAGCAAAGGAATGTTTATATGGCAGTGATAGGCCTCAGGAAGGATTAGCAGTAAGCAAAAGGCCAATACTCCTCTATCAGGTTTTGCTAGCAGCTAATTTTAAGACTGACCACGTATCTTGCCCTCTATTATTTATTCATCTGTAAAACAAAGGAGTTGAGAAGGTCTCTTGCAATTCTAAAACTAACTCTAGAATTAAATATTAAATTTTCACTAGAAAATTGAAAAGAACTAAAATTAAATATTCCCGAAAAATTCAAATAACTCACTTAAGCTATATTTAAGAATACACATCTGAATATCACCTCAGTTTAAATAAAAGAATACAAAGACACAAGCTATAACTCAAATGAATACAAATCACAAATGACTAGGACAACTAATGTTGACCAAGACAACAGCCATATAACTGTTCTCATCTGGTTTTCTTACTACACACAAAAAGGTTAAGAACAATTTATTAAAACGAACACCATACATAAGCAGAAATATTAGCCAAAATCAATAAAGCCATTTTCCAAGAAAATCAACACTGAACACCCTTGAGGCTCCATCTCTCATATAAATACTATTAACCAATCATTATCTAATGCCACTGAGCTCTATATGAGAAATAATTTTAATAGCAAATATATTGCTCTATGTACCAGGCAGTGCTCTAAGAACTTTTCATATTTCAACTCATTTAATCCTCACAACAGCCCCTTAAGTACTGTACTATTATTTTTACAGATGAGGAAATTGAAGCACAGAAAGGTTAAATGATTTGCCTGAAATCACTCAGCTAATAAGCTGGTAGAGCTGAAATATGAACACAGACTATCTGGATTTAGAGTTTGTTGCCTGAATGGGTTATCAACTTACTAACATATGTTATAAACTAAAAAGTAATAAAATGAACCAGGGTGATTGTGTTAATTCAGCCACTAACAAGGCCACATGACCTGATTCATTTAACCTCTTTGACCTATATTTTCCATGTAAGCAAAAAAGGAAAATTGGGCTAAATAGTATCTGAAGTTCCTTATAGGTCTAACATTCCATGATATATGACCTATAAGCCTAAGGCTACAACTAACTATAGCACAGCAACAGCTTTAACCACTTTAAGCTTCCTCTTTTCACACTTACCACTACATCTCATTGCCTTTTTCTTATGTCTCAACTTCATAAGGGACCTCTATCAGTTGCTTGTTCAGTAATACTTACTATGATAACCTTGAGGAAAATATAGTCACAGAAGGGAAGTCTATCCTACTGACCACACTGTACTACCTTCCAAACCCTGCAGGCTGAAACCTGGAACTAAAAATAACCCAGTCATTATTGCGCCCTCCAACCAAAGAGATGCTATAGAACAGTCAGTGGTGCTTGAGAACAGGTTAGAACAGGCCGAAATGTATATATTTTTAAAGAGATGGGTTTATTTATTTTTCATAAAGCAGTATGATGGAGGAATTAATAGCAGAAGCTCTTACACTCTCATTCTGCTGTCCACAATTACAGTATCAACATAATCAGTTACTTAATGGCTCTAAGACTCAGTCTCCCCCTTTTAGAACAGTGATAATAATCACCTATATAAACAGCTTGCATAAACAGCTTTAGTTGTTTTCTAAAAAAAAAAAAAAAATAGCTGCTACTGCCACTACTACCACCATTATATTTACCATTCCTGTATAAAAGCAAGAGCTCTAGAGTCTGACAGATTTGATTTCAAATTCTGGCTCTACTTAGTTGCTAGGTGGACAGCCTTGAGCAAATTAACTAATTTCTCTAAGTCTGGGTTACCTCCTCAAGTAAAATGAAGATAATATCTGTACTGTAGAACTGTTGTGAAGACTAAATGAAGATAACATAATGAAAAGCAGCTGACACCTGGTTCCTAAGCACTCAATCAATGTTATTTCCTTTCTCCTTAATGACAAGCTGACCACATTTCTGCTAATTCAATTCAAAGAAAGGAAGGTAGAACTAGGGATCAGATGAAATTCAGAAAAGCCAATATTTTTTCTATATTGTCCTTTGCTGTGGAGCAGGTATCATAAAATCCTCTTGCTATGGATTCTTTTATCCTTTTACGGGCTTCACAAAACTAGAGAGGGATTTTTCATGACATCTCCAAACTTCCTAAGAGGTCCTATGCTCTAAGACAGCAAGTCTCTAAGTGTAGTCCAGGAACCCTTAGGGATCCTCAAAACTCTTTCATGGAATCCAAAATGTCAAAAGTATTTCCATAATAATACCACAATTTCATCTTTTTTCTTTTCATTCTTCTTTCTTCTCTCCCAAGTATACAAAGGCGTTTTCCAGCGGTTACACAAAATGTAATGTTATGTCTCTACTGGCTCGTAAAAGGTGTGCTTGAATAATCTTGTGGGTTTTTTGTTGTTGCTGCTGCTATTGTTTAACAATGGTATTTGCATGTGTGTATGTTTGTTTGTTGTTGTTTGTGTTACTGAGGATCAAACCCCAGGGTCTCAGACATGCTAAGCAAGCTAGGCAAGCCTTCTACTATGACCTACCTCCCTAACCCTACTGTTGTGTTTTAAACATTTCTCAGTTTTAATTTCTAATAGAGTATATATTAATAGACATTGAAACCCTCAATATTTTTTAAGAATTTCAAGTGATCCTGAGAGGAAAGAATTTGAGAACCATTGCTCTTAAAAAATAAAACAAAACAAAACAAAAAGCCCGCAAAGCACATACCCTGTGAATTACAACTTTATCAATTTAGCCTAAATAAGTAACTCACACAATAATCTAAATACATCCCCCTTTCCTCTATGATTACATTCCAGTCTTTCAATCTTCAAAAAATCACTTGTTCACTAACCATTTGTGAATAGTCAGTGATAGAGCTGTCTTAGGATTTATCTCTTTATTTCTAGCCTAAGGTCTTTATAATACTTTAGGACACCTTCAATAAATGAGATAACTATTTTCTTAATCAACATGTTAATCTTTTTTTTAATTTTCTTTTTTGTGTGTGTGTGTTGATGGACCTTTGTTTTACTAATTTATTTATATGTGGTGCTGAGAATTGAACCCAGTGCCTCACAAATGTGAGGCAATTACTTTACTACTGAGCCACAACCCCAGCTCCAATATGTTAATCTTGTTGAGGGAGCCAGGTGCAGGTGGGGCACACCTGTAATCCCAGGAACACAGGCGGCTGAGGCATGAGGATGGCACGTTCAAGGCCAGCTTCAGCAACTTAGCAAGACCATGTCTCAAAATAAAAAGAACTGGAGATATAGCTCAGTAGTAGAGCACCCCTGGGTTCTATTCCCAGCATCAAACAAACATTAGCTTTATTACAGAGAATTTGAAAACTGTTACATTCACAAAATAAGATTATTTATACTTTCCTTTGGCCTCTAGCAAATAAACAATTTTTACAGGATTTTCTGATCTGTTCTTACATATACTACATTTGGTGATAGGAAGAATAGATGACCATGTTTAAGTCTGACTAAACAAATCAGACTTCAAGATATACATTTACACTTGTGATCAAAATGTATAAACACATTCCAAGTCCCTAATTGACAATCTTCTCTTTCTACACCATTCTTAATTTTGAAAACACCAAATTGACTGAAAACACCAAGTTGACTGAAAACACCAGAAAAACACACGTGTATTTCATTTTTTCCTCTATTTTTAAGGTAATGAGGGGGCCAGAATTTAAATCTGTCAGCCTATATCAAATAGGAAGGTTCTATAAATATTTGTTGAATGAAGCTGGGCGTGGTGGCAAATGCCTGTAATCCCAGCTGCTCCTGAGGCAGGAGGATCACAAGTTCAAAGCCAGCCTCAGCAAAAACAAGGCACTAAACAACTCAGTGAGACCCTGTCTCTAAATAAAAAACAAAATAGGGCTGGGGATGTGGCTCAACGGTTGGGTGCCCCTGAATTCAATCCCTGGTACCAAAAAACATTTATGTTTGTTGAATGAATGAATGATTTTTAAGATTTTTGTTTGTGAACTTTGTCTACTTGGTTTTTTTTTTTTTTTTTTTGCATTTACTCGGAGAGACCTGAAAAGGCAAAAATAGACAAGAACCCTCGTGACTTTTAACTCTCTCTCAATCCCAAAGGCCAATTCAACATCAGGCAACCCATAAACCACCTTTGGTTAATCTGTACAACTTGGGCAACGTCTTCCAAACTTCTATTATGGCACATCCCTAACCAAAAATTTCTTTAAATTTTATTATGCACCTTCAGTATATATATATCTATATATAATTTATACCCATCTATAACTGTGTACACTATAAAACAAAGCATTTTTAAGTTAAAAGTTTTATAAAGATGAAACAAAGATAAAATAATTTTTATATTTCATTTACTAACAGAACAAAAATACTTTTTATCTAAGAAATTATCAAAGTATTTCAAAGGCATAATTCAAAGTTCAGGTCCATTTTGAACTCAATTATAATGGATATAAACTGAAAACTAGACCTTACAAGGCAGAATATTCGTAATATATGACACAGACCGGAGTTAACTGTGGATGACAGTGGATGTAAAACCTTATTTCAGAGTTATCCTAATGTCTTAATAATTTTGAAATTTCTCAATAAACTTATCAGGTCTATTAAAATGTTACTGTTTATATCTGTAATTTGGATGACCAAAAGCTAGTACTAGAAGTAGAAATGTCAGTTCTGTTATTTTCTTCTTGTCACTTGGCTTGTATTATTGGTATTATAGTTTTGGCTTCTTTTGTCTTTAATTTTTTTTTTAGTTGTAGATGGACACTTATCTTTATCTATTTATTTTTATGTGGTGCTGATGATCGAACCCAGTGCCTCACATGCTACACAAGCGCTCTACCACTGAGTTACACCCCCAGCCCTTGTTTTGACTTCTTTACAGGACTTTTTAAGTTATGTCCACTTCATAAAGGTTAGTTTGGTTATTTATACATTCATTTAACTAGGCTCCCATTACTGGATTAACTGCTATCTGCTGAAAGAGAACAAGAAACCATGGGCAACCCTCTGCTTCCCTCAGACTTCTTGTGTATGGGTTCCTTAGCAAGAGTACTATATAAATCCATGCACTAAATATTGGTGAAATTTTATTTCTTCCTTTCCATATGCATAAAAATAAATAAAATCAACAGTTTTAATACTATCTTCTTTTACTCCTTTGGGTACACTCCTTTGGGGCCTACAATTCAAATATACCTGAAATCACTAGCATGACTGAATCAGTCTCTCAAATACTTTCCAGAACAGGACTAAATTTGAAGCCAGGACCAATTTTCCATGGTCATCTCAAGTCAAATAAGAGCCCTAGGTTTTTACGATCTGGGCCTTCACCCAAAAGTTGATCCAAAACCAACCTTCAGGGATGGACAAGGACAATCTTACTAGCATGCTCACCCTCGCATATGTACAAAGATAATAAAGAACAGTTATAGCTTCCTGTCTCTACAACATTCATTCACTCATGTAAGAAACATTCATAAATGCCAGACATCTCACTAACATAATCATTTACAAGTGTTATCTTAAATATACCATACTGTACTTTCATTTGCAGAAGTGCCTTAGAGAAAAAGTGTGGCTTGTGCCCCATCGGGTGGCCAAACTGGAAATTTCAAACAAGTTCCAGCAAGGCAAGTTAACCCTAACTAATCAACATAATACCTTTGAGAAATTGAAGTCTGCAACATAACTGGCCTCATGGGAGAGTTCTATAAATGAAAATCATAATGTTATTGCAATGTTTCCTTATATTTAAAAATAAGAAAGTGCAGATTATGCAGGATCTCTCGTTTCCCAAATCCTGCAATTGGAAAAAAAAAAAAAAAAGATCATCCTTTTTTATTGAAGTTTAAAGAGTTTCATTGTGTTAGCTTTCTATTCATACATCAAAATCTCATCAAAATTCTTTGAAAAGTATATATTAAGAAGATGATTTAAAAAACAATCCTTTTAAGTATGGGATTCATGAAACAAACATGATTAAACTGTAACAAAGCACAAAAATTTAGAGTTGAGTGGGTCCATAGACAGTAAGAATCTATAAGCTCAGAAACCATCAAGTTTAGTTCTCTAGCATTACAGATGATGAACCTTAAACAATCCAGAGTGAGGAAGTGATTCAACCAGGGTTACACAGCTAGTGTGACCTGACTCCCAATGCTTACACATCCAAGGCCAAAGAGACTAACTGTGTGTGTGTGCACACGCGTGTGCATGGTGGTGGGCGGTGGTGTAGAGACACTAAAATGGCTGAACCTCTAAGGACCTTAGTTTTCTTGCCTGGAAAAACAAGGAGGTAGACAATCTTTCAATTCTCTTTCAGCTCTAAAATTCTGTAATTTAAAAGCCTCATCATTTTATTATCTTACAAAAACTACAATATATACTGAAAAAAAACAAAACAAAAACCTTCTGGAGTCCTGAGAAACTAAAGAAGCACAGGACCCTAGGGAAGAAAACAAGTCAGCCGCTTAAGTCACCAAATATGTTTGCTTCTTTTGCTAATATTCTGTAAAATATTAACATGATGACACAAGTATATTTGGATAAAACTGGTCTAAGTTAATTTTGACTAATCTATTACAGAGCTCTAGAACACACAACCACTGATTCTAAATCAAAAGATTCTTATTAAGACTTATATTCTATTTTATATGTTGAGATGTATACTCAAATAGATTACTGGGAAACAATCTCTGCTCATTTATGTTTATTCTTCATAAAAACTATTCACAAATGCATCAAATAGATTTTCTTTATATGGTTTCTTCATGTTGTTCTATTCTTTTGTGCTTTTTATTCTTCCTATTAGGACTGAATTCATGAACTCCACATTTTAAATTACAAACTTTAATAATTTTCAGGATATTGAAAGGCTACTATTATTAATAATTTTAACAATCCATTAAAAGAGTGGTGGTGCACACCTATAATCCCAGCTACTCAGGAGGCTGAGACAGGAGTTCAAGACCGGCCTAGTCATCTTAGTGAGATCCTGTCTCAAAACAAAATAAAATTATCTAGGTATGTAGCTCAAGGGTACAGCACTTGCCTAGCATGTGTGAGGCCAAGTTTGATCCATCCTTCCTCACACACAAAATAGTTAAGTAAAAAACTTATGAAATAGAAGAGACCTTGAGAACTTCTGGTCCTGAATTCATTTTTTAATAGAAGAGAGAAGAGTTTTGTAAAGACAAAAAGATTATCCCAGGGTCTCAAGACTAACAAATACAAGAACTAGCACTTATTATACTACCAGATATATACAATGTTATATACAAATATTACATAAAATTACTTTATGGACAAAATTTTCAGCTTCTATCTAAAGCTGTTCTTAACTTAAATAATATTTAAAACAGTAAAATGACATAAAAACCAAAGGAGCTGAATAGTTCACATTGGTTCACAGCACTAGAAAGCAGCCTAGGTTAGGGTAGTTCCCCAAATGTCATCACCAGTGCTTGAAAAACAAATCCAAGTGTCTGTTCTGCTAAATGTGTTTTAGGAGCATCATGTTCAGACATGAGAAAGTACATATCATTGCATTATGAGAAGGTCCTTTTCTCTAGCAAAGCCCCTTTACCCTAAACTTTTTAAGCTGCTCACATTCCTAGAACCTATAAATGTGCTCATTCATATCCCTTTATTGTTTTTAAAGGAACAGAGAAATAATACAACACAAAGATTCCAACCCTCTACAAATATCTCTAATGATTCCAACTTAAAAAGAAAAATGCCCCTTATTTAATTTTGCCTACCAAACAATAAGTTTTTCTAGGAAAGGAGTCACACAGTAGAAACTCTCTATAGAATCAAATAAATTTCAAATACTTATAATTGAAAGCAAAATTATCCACAATATGTGAATTTTTCAAAAAAAAAAATTACCACTGGCCTCAGAAAGATAATGCAGTCACACATAAGATCAAGAATTCTGTCCCTCTGTGTCCAACCCAGAATAACCACTTAGAAATAGCATCCAAATGGACTATATGAATGAGGTTACTCTGGGTACAAAGCTGATATTACAAATCAAGAGTTAATTCCATTTTCAAACTATATCTTATGCTTCTCCCTTCAGCTCCAGATATTCCAAATTAATCCTATGAAAGAGTGAAGTGCTGAAATACTTAAAAAGAATCACAACATATCCAGTCACTGTTACTTCTGCCCAAATCATACATTCCACACTATGTAACAAGAGTAATACGTGCTTCAGCATGCTCATGTCCTATGGCTCTATGAAGAACTGGCAGTGGTGCTGAAAATTACTACAGGAAAGATGGAAGACCAATACCCTTCTTTCAATAAAATTCATCATCTGGACTCTAGCCAAGGTTTTAAAACTGACTGAACATTATTACAAACAATAAATCAACAACTCTACAGGCTGAAGTGTTAGCCCCTTCTCCTACAAAATGTGGTCACAAAACACTACAAGAAAATTAAGTGACAAGAAGGCATTAATAATTCTAGGCCATTCTTTTCTGACAATTATCGAATACTGTATGTTACAAGTAAATTTAAAATCTTTAAGATTCTGTTTAACCTACCTACATCTTTTTCCCCATCTTCTTCAATTATTACAATGGCTCTATGAATAAATGAACTCACTGCTGTTACCCAAACATCTTACTACTAAACTTATATAAAAATTAAATGGAAAACTAAAATAGTTTAATTCATAAAATCTGGCTAGTATATATGTGTTTATATTGATGTTATACTCTTTGTTCCTGCACATAACATAGATGTGAATTCCTGGAGGTTATAGTTAAGTCTTTCTCTATCCAGGAGCTGAACTGCTAGCTACTGAGAATGAGCTATTGCAGTGCTTAAAGCCCTTCAGGTATCTTACCTTCTAACTACACAGTTTCTTTATCTTTACTTTTTTCTATACTGACATAAGGTTCCTTATCACTAATGAATACCCTTCAGGGGCTGTTATCACAGAATCTGGGAGGAAAAGGGAGCATAATTTCTGTAATACATAGGTAATATACAGTATTTACAATATCGTAATGTTCTCCCTAGCTAACAAAAACTTAGCAGAAAATCTGAAATTTTAAATCATTTTCTTCCTTCCTTCTTCTTCCCTTCATTCCAAAACAACCTAAGAGCACAAACCAAAGATACGTGATTACTCTGTACACTTCATGCAATCAGTAAAAAGACAAGCCACCGTCTTAACAAAACAGAATGGCTGGTTACAATACGTTTGTAAACTATAACCACTGCATATATGATATACATTTAAACCAAGTTTCAATCCTGTTACAAAGCCTTTGTCAACAGTGGACAAGTGGGGGAACGCCGGAGCGCTCGGTGGAATGAAGGAAATCACTGAAGGGGCTGATCTCGGAAAAGCAGGATTTCTTAGAGGTGAGCAGAGAGAAACAAGACCTAACCTTGTCAAGGGGGCGCTCGCCCAGGGTGGGGACCAGAGGTCAGGGTGAGTGGGGAGGAGGAGATTAGCGCGGAAACGCGGCGACCGAGGCTGCCCTCGCACCGCGACTCCCCCACCTGCGGCTCGCCCTCCCACCAGCCTGCCCCGGCCCCGGCCCGGGCTATGCCCTTCCTCCCGCCGCCGCCAGCATATCCGTTACCCCGGCTGCAGCGGGCTGCGGGGGAGGGGAAGGACAGCGGGGCCGCCGCCGGCGGGGATGCCGCAGTGGCTCCCCGCGGCAGCGGGTCAAAGTCCGCCCGAGCGCGGGGAGGCAGCAGGCGCGGAAGGCAACGGTGGAGGTCAGGACTGGAGAGACGGTGGCCCCTCGGAGTCCTCCCACACCTCGGCCGCGGCCGGTACCTCATACTGGATGTACTGCTTCCTCCACTCGGGAGTGATGTGCGCGGAGAGGTGCTCGGCGAACTTCATCCTGCCGTTTCCCCCTCACTCCCACTCGGGTCCAGCAGCTACAGGCGGCGGCGGCGGCGGCGGCAACAGCGACTCCGACTCCTCCCCACATGGGCCCCGGCGCGGCGCGGCACTGCGCTTCTCTCCTCCTCCGCCGCCGCCGAGGTCTCCTCAGAGCCGCCCTCCCGCCATCTTCCTCCTCCTCTCCATAGCCCCGCCCCGCCCCGCCCTCTAGACGTCATCGCCATGGTAACCGCCTACGCCGCACCAACGAAGGGGCAGGGTGAGGGGCGGGGCTTGGGTGAGTTCCTTAATTCTCCGCCTCTTCTGGGCCGGACGTGCTGGAGGCACCTCCCCTGACCTCTTCCGTCTGGCTCTTGCTGGCCTACAGCTGCTCTCTGCCGCCTGCCTGTGAAGCATCAGTGTTGTTATTGTAATTAATATTAATACTGTAGCCACAATAATCCACACAAGACGTTGATATTTGCAAAGAAAGAACTGTGCAAATGTTTTTCCATTTTAATACTTATTCTTCCTAAAACCCTTAAGGATGGATGAACATTAATCCTAGTTGAGTAGTTAAAACAGGTAAGGGCCAAATGCATTTAAAACAGTATTTTGCATGCTCAATAAATGCTTGTTGAATTTAAAGACAGCGCCAAAAAGTGCATGCTGCTTCTGAATTTCAGTGTAATTGTTTAGTCCCAGGGCTACCAAAAGGACAGTAACAACACTGGATCCAAAACAGTACTGGGGACACCAACTAGACTTGTCACTGAGCTTCCTGGATAGTTGGGAATGAGGGTTGGGAGGAAAACTGATGCTGAGAGGAAAGAGAATTTCATAGAAGTACAGTATCAAGCCCACCCCTAATTGGCCCAGCCATTAGGCTAAACTATCTCTGAGAAACATGAGGAAGAGATCACTCTCGGAGTTCAGCAGTATACTGAATGTGGGAGTGATTGTCAGGAAGGACCTTATTCAAGACAGAAACCCAGGTCACGCCCTGGGTGGAGGAACCCTGGATAATATAATAGTTAACATTTATTGAGTATTGTCCCTGTAACCACTGCTCTAAGCCCTTTACTCGTACTTTGTCTTTTAATTCTCACAGTTTTAAGGAGACCCAAAGATTTACTAGGGGGGTAGTGTGCCTGGAACAATATCCTGAGTTTTTGATCTCTGCTGTTGGCTTCCCCACCACCACCACCTCCATGTATCTTTCCCCTTTCCCCTCGCACTAATTGATGCCAGTAGGATTTCTGCAGTTGTTTCCTCAGGGCAAAGAAGAGATATGATGGAAAATCCACATAGACTATGAGTCTTTCTGGCTTTTATCGTACAAAAGCCTCAGTCTCTGGTGAAAGGGTAATACAGGTCAAAAACAAGAAGAAAAGATGAGGAGGAGGAGCATGAAGACTCCCCTCACCTTAGCCTGGTATCGCCCCCACTATAAAAATTCCCCTCTATGGGGGATGAGCATCCTGAGACACAGGCAAAAGAGGACAAAGCTACTAGTATGGAGGCACACCACACAAAGGAAACAACTGCCTAGTGTGTCTAGGAAAACAGAACCAAGGCCAGCTACAAGAGAGATTCCTGTGCCTCTAGTCAGACATAACCTAAAATGGTAGACTCTTCACAGCAACCTTTGTAGACCATGCCACACTGCTCCCAGCAGTATGGTACCTGCATGTCTTCATTTCACACAAGATCCATGGCTCTCATGGCTGATTGAGCCCTGCCACCAGATGGACATGAAAATTATAATTTATCCACAAGTAGATTTAGTAAGAACGCTTCTTATTCCTAGCAATATTTCAGATATTTCACAAAACCATCAAATAATGTGAATGGTATTTATTGAATATCCACTATCTGCAGAGCATCATGCTTCATACTATGAAGGATTATCTGCATAGTTTTACTTGAATCAAAAGAGCCTCCTGTTTAGACTTCCATTTGTAAATAGGCAAATAATTATTCATCTAACAAAACTTTATTAAGCACTATGATATTAATTATTCTACTTTGAGAATGAAGGACAGTTTTGAAAATATGTGATACTGTCTTTTCCTTGGAGGAAATCACAATCTAGTCAAATGATGGGCATATAGATCTACAGGTAGGCTACTGTGTGATACATCCTGTAATTGCTACAGGAAACAAATGTCCAGGCGACCAGAAAGTAAAGGATGGTATCACAGAAAAGGTGATTTTGAAATCCAGTCTTAGACAAAAATCTGACAGGGAAAGGGATACCTCAAAGATCTCAAAGACAGAAGGCAAGATGTCAGGAGTGTGAAAAGAATGATAAGAAGCCCAGGCACTGTGGTGCACGCCTGCAATCCCAGCAATTTGGGAGCCTGAGGCAGGAGGATCGCAAGTTCAAAACCAACCTCAGCAGTTTAACGAGGCCCTAAGCAACTTAGCAGGACATTGTCTCAAAATAAAAAGGGCTGGGGATGTAGCTCAGTAGTTAAGTGCCCCTGGGTTCAATCCCTGGTAACAAAAAGAAAGAAAGAAAGGAAGGAAGGAAAGAAGGAAGGAAGGAAGGAAGGAAGGAAGGAAGGAAGGAAGGAAGGAAGGAAGAAAAGAATGATAAGAAGTTATCTGGCTAGAATATCATTTAAGGTAGCAAAATGTCCCCTCCTCAATGAAACTTTTCCTGCTCTGTCCCTTTCCGCAGTCTGGCTCCTATATCACTCTAATGTATTTCCTTCAATATATTGTCATTAATAATTTGTATCAGACCATGCACTCCTTGAAGACAAATTGCTTATTTCTTTTGTTATCTACAATTTAGTATACTGCCTGGCACTCGGGCATTCAATAAGTGTCGAAGGAACAAGGAAAAGACGGAAGAAAAGAAGAAAGGGAAGAAGGAAAGGGCAGGCCACATGGAGGGAAGTTGCAAGAAATGTGAATCAGAACAAAATTGTGAAGGAATTGATTGGTAGGCATAGGGTTTTTGAAGAAGTTTAAATGGTAAGTGACTAATTCAGGTTTGAGAAAGCAGTATACAGTGTAACTGTCTGGTTTTGAACACTGGCAATAGACAGACCTGAATTAAAATTCTAAATCTGGCATTCACAAGCTTCGTGACTTGGTCAAAGTACACTAACTCTTGAAGTCCCAGTTTCCTCGTCTCTCAAATGGGGATTAGAACAACTCCCTCACAGATTATTTTGAGGATTAAATGAAACTATACACATAAAGCACTTAGCATGATGACTGGGCCCTAGTTGAACATTTGATAACAGGTAGCCCCTCAAAAACCTCTGTCAGCTGTGTGAAGGATAGATGAGAGTGGGGTTAAACCCAAGACCAATTTATTCATAAACACTTACTATGCAGGAAGTGCTGGTCTAATCACTTTGCAAATGCAAACTTTGTTTAATCCTCACAAGAACCCTCAGAGGTAGCTACTATTGTTATCTTCATTTTAGGGCTGAGTAAACTCAGAAGGAGAGGTTATGCATCTTGCATGTGATCACCTACCTACCAGGTGGTAGGTAGACATGGGTTTGAACCCCACCAACCCAACTCCAGAGTCTTTGGTCTTGAATACTATATTATATGATTGTTGATATAACAACTGAAGCCATTATGCTAACAGTCAGAAGGAGATGTGACATATGACTCTAATAATACTATAGATGTTACTGCTATGAACTTAGATAAGGTACACAAGTAGAGAGCAGATTTGGGGCATTATCAGATGGGTTAAATATTTAGGAATCTATGGGACATGTAGTACTCCAGTTGGATATATAGATCTAGAGCTCTGGAAAGACAGATTAAGGCTGAACACTAGGGATCCATTCACATTTAAGTCATAATTAAGTCTAGTAAGTCTGCCTGAAGAAAGAGTATCAAGAGGGAAATGGAAGAGGCTAAGAGAAGATTCTGGTGTAGGCCAAATGGAGAAGATGGGTCAGGGAAGGAGACTGAGATGTGTCCAGAACAGGCAGCAAGACAATTTGCAGAGAGTCGTGTCAAGGAAGCCATAAAATGATGAAAGTTTCATAAAGGAGCCCATGATCAATGTCAAATGTCATAGAGAATTTGAGTAGGGTGACTTTTTAAAAAAAAATTTTTAAATGTTGACGAACCTTATTTTATTCACTTATTTAGATATGGTGCTGAGAATTGCACCCAGTGCCTCACATGTGTGAGGCAAGCGCTCTGCCACTGAGCCATAGCCATAGCCCCAAGTACGGTGACTTCTAAGCCACTGTGTTTAATAAGTTGAGAGCATTAACAACCTCAGGAAAAAATGGTTTTGACAGCATGAAGGATCGCAGAAGGCTGAGCAATGAACAGCATTTTGTCTTTGTAGATCCCAAATTGTATGTATGCTGTGTACATGTTGTAGGATGACCAGGAGTGAGAAGTCAATAGCATACTCAGCAATTAATCTAGAAATTCATAAGTGCTGAGTTGGAATGCTTTATATTTATCATACATAATTCTAAGTTTTGAAACAGTTATACTTACCACAAAGTAACTGCTTTAAAACTTAGAATTATGTGTGATAAATATAAAGTTAAACTGTTGCTTGAAGAAACAAAACTAGTGATCATGCTGAAAGGTGAGGAACCGACCTGCAGACAAATAAAATCTTAATATACACTTATAAATCAAATCTTAATATGCACTTATTCCACTGAACCTGGATAAGCTATGGTGTCACTGGAGTAAAGATCATGTTCAAAGTACAGTCCACTCAATTATGTGGGGCCCAGTCCAGTTTTAAAATCAAATAGACTTATAAACCCAATAGGATTCAAGAGATGGACTTCAAATAGTCTGTGACTCTCCAAAAATCACATGCAAAACTTTGTGTGCTCCTTGAACACTTTTCTGGAAAGGCTGTATCCTCATCACTTCTAAAACTTTCCACAATTCAAAAATATTCAGAACAAAGTACCAGAGTATTAATCCCACTTCCTCCCTAGGGGTTGAGGGGGACTAACAAAGGATTCACAAATGAAATTTCAAATATTCAATTCTGCAATATTTAGAAATACTTTTATTTTGACACAGTTTAGATTAAGTATACCTCGACTATTTGTTCTTAAGGAATAAGGTTATTTTGCAAGTTATGAAAGAGCACTTCTAATCTAAAGGATGTGGAATAGTGGTAGAGTGCCTGTTTAGATGCACAAGGCCCTGGGTTCAATACCTATCACCAAAAAACAATTTATAATATTCATTCATTCCATCAACAAATAATTACTGAGCAGCTACTAATTACTAGGCACTCCAGGGCACTGTGGATGGTGAAGCACCATCTAAAATTTCCTGACTTCATGGAGCTTGCTGTCAAATGAGAGAATACAGACAATAAATTAACATATGCAACAGGTTAGATAAGAATACACATATGAAGAGGAGAAGGGGTGAGATAAGATTTTATTATTTTATGTAGGGTAGTCAAGAAAGGCCTTACTGAGAAGGTGATTTTTCAATCAGAGATCTGAAGGAAGGGAGAGAGACAACTATGTGAATATGGGCTGGAGATGGGAGTGGGAGGTGAGAATAGAATTCAAAGCAGGGGAATCAGCAAATGCTAAGGCCCTGAAACCAGAAATGCTGAGAGTGTTGGAAGAACAGCAAGAATGCCAGTGTGGCAAGTGTTGCAAGGAGAAAGAGAAGGTCAGACAGGGAATCAGGAACCATATTGCTTAGGATCTTGCAGGCCACGATAAAGACTTGAGCTCCAAGTGAATTGAGGCCTTGGGAGAGTTAAAAAAAATTGTTTTAAATTTTTGGAAATTTAGTGTGTGTTGGGGGGGATTGTTTTTTTTTTTTTTTTTTTTTTGCCTTTATAGGTGGTAATAACCACCTTTATTCAATGCATTTAGAAATTGCAACCTGTATATATAACATAAAATTTACCATTTCAATCATGTTTTCGTGTACCATTCAGTGGCATTAAGTACATTCACAATGTGTGCAATCATCACCACTATCCATTTCCAGAAATGTTTTATATCCCAAACTGAAACCTTATACTCACTAAAGAATAACTCTGCATCCCCTCCACCCTCCATGTCCCAGTCTCTGGCAATCTCTATTCTACTTTCTGCCTCTATGAATTTGCCCATTCTAGGTACATCATATATGTGAATTCATACAATTTTTATCCTTTTGTGTTTGTTTATTTAGCATAATCTTTTCAAGGTCTAACCATGTTGTAGCAAGCATCAGAATTCCATTCCTCTTCCAGGTAGAGTGGTATGCTATCATATAGGGGTACGCACTGTTCATCTATTCATTCATTGATGAACATTTGAGTTGTTTCTACCTTTTGGTCATCATGAATAATGCTGCTGTGAACATTGGCATACAAGTATCTGCTTTAAATCCTTTGGGCATATATCTTACAGTGGAGTTGTTGAATCATATGGTATTTCTATGTTTAACTTTTTGAAGAAATGGAGATTTTTTTTTTAGTGATAGCATCAATCAGATAAGTCATATATTTTTTGCTATATGGAAAATAGCCTTCAGAGGAGAAAAGGAAGAGGCAGAGTATATTAGTCTCCTAGGGGCTGCCTTAACAAATTAGCACAAACTGACTGCTTAACACAGCAGAAATTTCTGTCTCACAATTCTGGAGTCTAGAAGTCCAAAGTCAAGGATGCAGCAGGGTTGTGCTCTCTTAAAGGCTCTGGTGCAATATCTGTTTCGTGCCTTTCTCTGAGCTTCCGTTGTTGCTGGAAATCCTTGGTATTTCTTGGCTTGCTGCTGTATAACTCCATCCCTGCCTTTGTTGTCACATGGCATTCTGCCCTATGTGCATCTCTGTCTTCTCATGACATTCTCACTCCTTTATTTTCTCTTCTTATAAAGACACCAGTCCTCTTGGGTTAGAACCCACTCTAATCCAGTATGAGCTCATCTTCACCTTATTACATTAGCAAAGACCCTATCTTTAAATAAGATCACAGTTCCAGGTACTAGGGGTAGGATTTCGACTTATCTTTTTGAGGGGATACAGGTCAACTCACAACACAGAGACACTGGACACTACTGAAATGGTCAAAGTGAGAAATGATAGTAATTTGCATCAAGAGGTAAACATTGGAGGTGATGAGAAGCAGATGGAAATTGAATATATTTTGAAGGTATAGCAAATATGATTTGTCAGTAGATTAGATGTAGGATTTGAGTAAAAGAGAAGCATCAAGGTCTACTCCAAGGTCGTTTGCCAGAGTAACCTGAAGAATGGGACTGAGGAATGTTGCAGAAGGAGCATGTTTGGGGTGGTGGGTGGACCTTAAATGTTCAGTTTGGGATGAATTGTGTTGGAGATGCCTGTCAGACAGCTTGGAGTCTGGAGGTGAGCTGAGAAGCCCCGGATGGAGATATAATTTATGAGTCAACAGGATAAAAATGGTATTGAGAGCCATGGGACTCCATGAGATCATTCAGAGACTGAATATGGATAGAAAGAGAAGGGCTCTGAAGGTGGATCCCTGGGGCACTCTTGTTCTTAAAGGTTGGGAAGATGAGGAGGAATCCACAAAGGGACTGGATCAGAGGAAGTGAAAACAGTGAGAATTGATCATTCCTTCAAGAATGTTTCCATAAAGGGGAGCAGAGCAATAAGGTGGTAGCCGGATGAGACTGTGATAATAGAAGTCTTTTTTTTTTTTCTTTATGATAAGAGAAATAACAGCATGTATACATTCTGATAGAAATGATTCAGTGTGGAAAGAAAAAAATGATTATACAGGAAAGAGAAGAGACATAAATTTTCTCTACATAAAATACCCATATGTTTGAACAGTAACCAGACACAAGAAGGACGTACAGAAAAGTTTTCTCTGGGTTAGAGATTTCAAGTGATTTTTTACTTCTTGGACTTTTCTGTGCTGCTTTTAATTTTTGTAAAATGCCTTTATCAAAGCTACAATGAGAGAGTTTCATTTTAATAACCTCAGACCAGTGATGTCCAATGAGCCTGAAGAGGTGTCTGGAGCATTTGACATGCAAGCTGCAGGGGAGAGGCAATGGATGAAGAGGTACAAAGATGAGTGGTCAAGCAAGGGCTCAGAGGAGGCAGAATAGTTTAGACAAAGGGAAGGATTGGCCATTAAAAGGAGACAAGACCTGACATCATTTCAGGCTCGGAGGTAGGATCGATAATAATAACTAGGGCAAATAGAGGTAGCAGTGGTGGTACTCAATGCACAGGAGGGAAGCTCAGAGAGTTTACATACAAACCCTGCGTTTCTTCTCAGAGGCAGAGAAGTTGATCCATTTGCTTGGGAGCAGAGTTGGGAAAGAGGCATGTGAGCAGACCTGAGGGCCTCTTGAGTTTGGAAACCTCATTTGTAGTAGAATCAACTGGGATAGTTTCCTAGTTTTTCCAGCATTCTAGAACAGGGATTGAGAGAAAGGACCGTGGGATTGATCCAAGGATAGGAATTTTGGACATTGCTTCAGGATAAGGAGGTAAATACATTGGAGTGGTAACAGAAATGTTAACCACAAAGATTTACCATATTTTACATGCATTATTAATCCTTATAGCAATGGATAAAAATAAAAGGATTATTAGGATAACTATAGCAAAGGACAGGATTTTAAAATGATATTATCTCCATTGTACAGATGAGAAAACTGAGGCTTAGAAGGTATAGAAGACATTCATTAGGTCTTAGCTATCTGCATTGGAACAGACTTTTTTGGAGGGCGGATACCAGGAATTGAACTCAGGGGCACTCGACCACTGAGCCACATCCCCAGCCCTATTTTGTATTTTATTTAGAGACAGGGATCTCACTGAGTTTCTCAGCACCTCGCTTTTGCTAAGGCTGGCTTTGAACTTGCAACCTTCTATCTCAGACTCCTGAGCCACTGGGATTACAGGTCTGTGCCACCACGCCTAGCTGGAGCTGTCTTTCCAAATAGTGGGATCCCCTATCTCTTAAGTCTCAATGGGAGACAAGACCCCAGCTCCTACTAAGCTTAAAGTGAGCATATGTCCCTATCTCAAGCCCTCGACAAGAAGCATGTGGCCCAGATTTGACCAAACAGATGCTCCTGCCACAGATTTTGCCTTATGTTGAAATACTCAAAGACACAGCAATAAGAAGAGCACATTTTCACAGGCTGAAGCAGATTTAAGCATCCAGCAGTGACAATAGCAGAATGTCTGAAGTTAACTGCCAAAGGTAGGAACTACTCTGACTTATCTTTGGCATGACTTCTGCTCTGTTCTTGGCTATGAGCTTTTCTTGGCTTCTGCCTTTTTCTTAGATTTGTTTACCTGCCTTCATATTAATATTGTGGACTACTCAAAGCTATCCAATAAAATCTATTTCTGTTTAAGTAACCAGAGTCACATTTTCCTGTTTGTAGCCAAGCGCCCTGGATGGGTCATAGGGATTAAGAAATTTGCCCATAGCTGCTGCCAAGGATGTATCCAATAATCAGATACACAGAATGATTTCCTATAGATATCAATCATCCCCTTTCACCAACCACCTGGGGTTTGGCCAAGGGACTCATAAATAAACTGGCCGTAGAAGAAGGGATATGCAAGGGGTCCTTCTTACCAAGGCTGATCTAGTTAAGTGTGATTTTCTAATCTGACAGTAACAGGGACCAATGCTGAGTCCCTAATTGAAACGGGATCGGGGAGGTAGACCAGTCAAATACATAGTAGCAGGTTAATTACATTGATCTCTTTCCACGATAGGGGTGGGAGACAGAGTCAGTGATTTATTCTCACTGGGATAGATGCTTGTTCTGGAAGTGAATTTGCCTTTTCTGCCAGCTATGTTTGCATCAGTAATATGTCTGTAAACATCCTTGCTCTCCATTCAATATTGCTTCTGCCAAAGAAATAGGAGAAAGAAAAGATGAATTTCACTGTTCTTACCATGTGTCCCATCACCTCCAAGCACATGCTTTTCCAGAACGATGGGTTAACCTGTTGAATACTCAGCTGTGGTACTGGGAAGGAAACATCACTCTGATGTTTGGGGGTGCTGTGCTATAGAAAGGGATAATGCTCTAACCAGTAGCTGATCTATGATGCTGCTACTCCTTCTCTGATGGGAAGATCTGGAAACTAAGAAGTAGAATGGTAGTATTACCTTCCATTATTACAGATAAGAGCCCAATTGCCGAGTTTTGGTGTCTATTTCTCATCGCTCTTGGCTCTCTCATGGTTTAGAAGGCTTAATAACCTGAGAAAGATTGCTCCCTCCTGGGGATTCAACAATGGTTCCATCAAAGTGGAAGCTGAGGCAGTCATTGGGCCAGTAGGGGTTATTCATGACGCTAAATCAACAAGTGAAAGGATTTTCCGGTTGGGGGGTGATTGATCCTGATTTTCAAGGAGAAACAGATGAGAATGAAATGGATGCATTGGGGTCTATAAAACCCAGGGGAATCTCCAGGGCCCCCCTCATGCTACTCTGTCTATGGCAAAACACTTGAATGTATACCAGCCCAATAGCCAGATTACTAAGAGTTCAAACCCCTGAGGATGAAGGGCTGAGTTGTCAGGTAAAGAACACAACCAGCTGCAGTGCTGGCTGATGGTAAAAAAGGAACCTGAGAAGGCAGTAGAAGAAAGTTATAATCTCAAGTACGGACTTGGGAGCAGGTGCAGAAATAAGATCTGTCTAAAGGACCCCAGTTTTCTTCCTTGCTTTGTTGTGAATATTGTAATGAATTTCCTTTGTTTACTCCTTCCTCTTTCTCTAGTGTTTTATGTTACTATGCTGGAGGTGGTGAAATTTCTTACTTAGACCTTAGGTTACCAGGTATGAAGATGGTATTGTGACTAGAAGAAGAACAAACATCCCTTTGGAGCCAGGAGTCCCTTTTAGGGCCTTCCTGATTTCTCATGGGCAGCCTACTCATCTGGCCCTTCCATGAATTTGTAAGCACCTATTTCCCTGTATTCAGCCCTTTCTGCTTGAAATTGCTAGAGTGGTTTTCTGTTATCTGCAGTCAGCCCTGACCAAAAGAGCAAAACAAACAAAACAACCCTGCAAAGAATGAAAAGGTAGAAAACAGGGTTGTTTTGTTATTGTATGAAACTGATTAGGGCATAATTGTTTAGATTATTTGTTTGGGTTACTTAAAAGAACTTTTTGCTTTTTATTCAGGCTATAAAAATTGCTTCAAGCCATTATGTAGCTCACATTGACATGGCTTTGTCTTTTATTAGTCTCACAGATGTCTTGATCAAAGAAGAATCACTACTTTCTGTCAAAGCTTTAAAGTTGGAGAAAAAAAAAATCTTTCCCAAATTGCAGCTGGCTCCTTAGGGACAGGAACCATGCCTACCTTATTCTCTCTTAACAGCACTTAACACAGTAGATGCTACATAGTAATATAAACAGGTTCTTTAATACATGTTTTGTTTTTCCTCTCTCTCTCTTTCTCTCAGAGCGATAAGCATGACAGTTTTGGGGTGTAGATCCATTCTTGTTATGGAAGCAAATTGTCAGAATCTGGATTCTCCTCTGACACTTAGGATGGCCAGAAACTTAAGCTAGAGTGAGAGACCTATGTAAGCAAGGGGAGAGACAGATTCTAGAAAACAAAAAGTCTGAGGCATGCAGGGAGTGGGGGTCTTGGGCCAGTGATAATCAAATTTGCCATGGGATCCCAAAACCCTACTGAGTTACATAACAGTCTTGGTATTCAGTTGCAAATTGGGTACCATTAAAAAATTCTCAGTATAAAAAAAACTTGGATTGGGGGTGAAGCTCAGTGACAGGATGCCTGCTTAGCATGCATGAGGCCCTTGGTTCAATCTCTAGCACTGCAAAGGAAGAAAAACAGAAAGAAAGAAAGGGAGAGAGACCAAGCTAAAGACATTCCCAGTCTCAGGGAAGCTTGACTTTAATTTTTTTTCCCTTCAATTCTCAAATTAACATACCCTAATTATAGAGAATTTAGAATGCACAGGAAAGTGCAAAGAACCATTAAAAAAAACATGCCCCCATCTCAGCCCCAGAGGGAATTGCTGTCAACATTTGGGCATATTACTTCTGTCTTTTTAAATTAAAATAGTTTTGTTTTGCTTTTTGCCCTGCTGGGGAATCAAACCCAGGACCTTACCAAATGCCAGGCATGCACTCCACCACCAAGCTACACCCTCAGCACAAATTAACATTGTTCTGAAGCTAGGAAAATGAGAAGTCAGGAGCAGAAGCATATCTCTTTTTTTAAGTCTTTAGTATCCCTGATATCAGGGTACATGACTCTAAGGCAAGAGCCTCTTCACAAGACTCCTCCACAAGCTACCAAAAGCCTCTGACTTGGATCTTAAAAACAGAGAGTCATTTTGTCTTGACTGTAGGGGAAAGGAGTTCCTCTTCTTTGCGTGACAGATTGGTATTAGGAAAAAACAGTTAGGGAAGCCCAGCGTGTCCTTCCCACCAATTTATAGTGCATTCCATCTCACATCTCTCCAGCTGTGTTGTGAGAACCAGGATGTAGGCAGGAGGGAAGGAGAGGGTTTGAGAAGAATCAGTTAGATCTGGGGAGTTAGGGAGAAGGGAGAGCCTGTGCAAAAGAAGAGTATGTCCGTGTGACTGGCAGTATTATCAGGAGTATAGACTTGGGTATACATTGGGAGAGTATATTTAGATGATAACCCCTACAGACTCTTGCTAGTGAATGTCAAGGAAAAAGCAAAGAATGGGGAGCAGACACCGAGCAGGAGACTGCCTACTTAATTAAGAAACACATTCATTGTTTCCTACTTCCCTTTTCTGTATAACTATTCTCAAAAGCTGGATTCGAATGACAATCAAAAAGTTCATTATCTCTTCACTTCCTGAAATCTGGAAATGGACCATAAAGCCCCGGGCAAAGCATACAGTGAATGAAAACCAATTTTTCTATCTGTATATGAATTGAGGGTTTGGGTCTTGCTCAGAAGAATATGCTTGAGAAACATTGGAACAGATTCTCAGTGATGACTCCAGTGCTAAGCAAGTAATTCATTACTGGATTCTTTGGATTAACACCTAAATAATTCAGTCATCTATATTTATTAATGTTTTCTTTTCCTACTCCTCTAGAAAGAAACTGGTTGAGGGCTAGGGTTGTGGCTCAGTGGTAGGGCGCTCGCCTTGCATGTGTGAAGCACTGGGTTCGATCCTTAGCACCACATAAAAATAAAGATATTGTATCCATCTACAACTAAAAAAAATATTTAAAAAAAGAAAGAAAGAAATTGATTGACCTTACCTCTGAAATGTCTCTTGAATCTGTTTTCTTCTCCCAGACTCTAGCACACCAGCCGCTGGCTTCTCACTTCAACCATGCCAACAGCCTCCTAGGGTCTCCCTCATCTGGACCTACTCCATTGTCCACCCAACAGAATGATCTTTTAAAACATAAACCTGATTGTGCTTTTTTCTGCTTAAAGTCCTTCGATGTTTCCTATGGCACACGTGATAGAATCAGAATCCTTACCCTGGCCATCGGGATCTGTCCTTGCCCTCCCTTTCCTTCATCTTTTCTCACTTTCCTCCTAGTTTGCTGTGCTCCAGTTTAGCTAGTCTTTTTTCAGTTTCTTTAAGGCATCAAGCTGTTTTCTACTTCATGGCCTATGCATATGCTGTTCTTCTGCGGAAGATGTTACTCTTCCCCCTTTCTTCCCACTCATCCTTCAAACTAGAGATGAAATACCACTGACCGTTCACGCCCAATCTAACTGAAGTTCTCTCTATCACACATAGCACCCTTACAGTTCTTTTTAAGTTTATAGTTCTTTTTTTTTTATTTGTTTTTTTAGTTGTAGATGGACACAATGTCTTTATTTTATTTGCTTTGTATGTGGTGCTGAGGATCGAACCCAGGGCTCCACTCATGTGAGGCAAGCGCTCTACTGCTGAGCCACAATCCCAGACCAGTTTATAGTTCTTAAAGTCCGTGACTATATATTTCTAAGACTGTTAAGGATTGGGTCCTTCACCAGACAATAGATTCTAAGAAGGTACAGATGTCTGCTCCTGCTCTATCTCCTAGTGTCTAGTATGGTACTGACACCCTGAGTTGATGCTCAGTGTTTCTTTACTGGTGGGTTTAGATAGTCTAGGATTGAAGAGTTTAAAATTACGAATTAGCAAAAAAGTAATTCTCTGTGTCAGTTTTCTGCTAGTACAGGATACATGAGAAACATTTAATAAATATTTGTTGGTAGAGTGATTAACTGCAGGTTGAGATTCTGGGGGAGAAGAAAGGTTATCACACCTACAGGCAAGTAGGATCAAAGTCACTCAGGTGTAATTATAGTCAACCCTTTTCTTATTGTGGTGAAAGTGAAAACTGTCATGGTGAGGATTAGGTACAAACATTTATAATTACTTTAATGATAGGGGCATTTATAAAAAAAAAAAGAAATTGAGACATGCTGTAGCTGACTATTACTGAGCATGGTTGTGTTATCCACAGTGAGAGGCTCTGACTGGCCAGAGGGGCTATGGGCTGGAATCAAACATCTCAGTGGATTTCAAAGACTTGGAAAGAGAAGGAAAGTCAAAATTAAATGTGAGGGGCATGGAAAAATCCCTTTCTAAAAGACAGAAGATGGTGTTTTATATCTTCAGTAGCAGCCCTATTACATAGCACATTTTAAAGTTATTGATCATAACAGTAATTTTTGTAAGAAATTAATTTAAATATATGTCATAGGAAGCCAAAGTCTTGGCTAGAGAAGCTTTTCTGCACTCACCCTAGGATTCCTCTTGACACTTGGGGGCTTGTTTGGGTGTAGCAGAAGTTTTATCTGTACCAAAGGATACCATTACAGCTCTTGGACTAGGGAAAGATGTGAAGCTCACAAATTTGTTTCAAGAGCTCTGCTTCAATGTCAGTGTCAGCAGGAGGGATGATTAAGCCTCAAACAGCATCTGCTATTCTGAGAGGCCTCTAGTCTAGCTGAGCTTAGGGAGTAGGACCTGTAGAAGTGTGGACAGTAACAAATCATAACACAGAGAACTACTTTGCATGGGGGAAGAACAGGTGGGGGAAGTGTGAGAATTCAAAATGGATCAGAGAGGGCTCAGGATAGGACACCAGGTTGCAGTGAGCCTTTCTCTGGTGCTTCTTTGCAGGTTTATTATAAGCATTTGCAGCAATAACATTGACCATGGCATGGTCACGCTACTATAACAAATAGCATGGGACATGCTACTATAACAAACCAAAACAGGAGAGAAAAAATGCTTGTGGAAACGGAGTACTAATTCATGACTACCTGGGAGCCCTCCTGGGCGCTTTCATATCTAATTGGAAGAAATGTGTTACTGGTTAAATTGTAGTGTGCCCTAGAAAAAGAAATGTTCAGGCCTAACCCACAGAAGTGACAGAATGTGACCTTATTTAGAAATAGAGACATTGCAGATGTACTCAAGTGAAGAGGAGGCCATCAGGGTTGTCCTGAGTCCAGTATTACTGGTGTCCTTATAAGAACAGGGAAATGCCATGCAAAGACAGAGACACACAAAAGAACACATGAGATGAAAAGGTTCTCATGAAAACCTTTCATGAGGTGAAAGGTTCAGCCATAAGCCAGGGGATGGCAGCCACCACTAGAAGACAGGAAGGGGCAAGGAAGGAGCCTCCTCTGCAGAATAACCACCACCTCAATGACCACCACCAAACCTATCAACCCATATAGATCCACGGCCATCCTGGATTCCTGTTGTTTGGACATCAGAGGTACCCTGGCTCCTTTCTAGTATTTTCTTTATTCTTCCCTCTTCTTTATTCACACTTTTGACCTATAAGCAAAATTTATTAATTCTGCCTCTTAGATATCTCACCAATCCATATGCTTTGGTTTGTCTCCATGGCCACCAGTGTGGCTCATACCAATCTGATCATGTTACTGTCCTACTTAATGTTTTTCAATGATTTCCTACTGCTCAGTGGATCAAGAAAATCCTTCACATGTTTACAAGACTCCTAGCTTGGGTCCCCCATAATCCAAGCTCTCTTAGCTTTTCTCACTTCACCTGTCACTCTGCTCTGTACTTCATACGTGCTGCACCTAGGTGCGAGAGTAACTCAAAATACCTTCACTCTCTTGTTAAAAGAACTGAAATCTATACAATGCTTACTATGCACTAAGCACATAGCAACTCATTTATAGTACATAGTGAGATTAGTACTGCTGCTCTCCTCACTTAAAGACAAGGACACCAAGAAACAGATCTTAGGTGACTTGCCCACAGTTATAAGGAAAACAGTGGCAAGACAGGATTTGAACAAAGAACACTGGCTACTCAGTGCATGCCATTGGGTTACTTCATGTCTCAGGGCAAATATCCCTTCCTCAGGGTCAGACCTCTTTCTTGGTGTCCCATGCCATCCTGTCTATCCCTCATTATTATTCAATCTCTATTTTCTCTTCTTGACTGTAAGATCTATAGGACCAGAAGACATATCTGCTTTGTTAACAGCCACCCCCTCACTTTTAACCATATGCCTAACATAGCAGTTGCTTATTAAATATTTCTTGATTGAATAAAAGAATGGATAATTACTAATCACCTTGAAGAACTATGTATTTGGGACACATAACACAATAACCTGACACACAACATGGACCTAATAAATATTTGATTCTGGGTTCGGGAAATGGCAGGGAGTCCAGTTTGACTAGTATTGAAGGTTTAGAGAGGTTTAGCAAATGATTCAGGTTTGTATAGTGAGCTAAAAAAAAAAAAAAAAAGGAGAGTGCTGCATGATGAGGGGGTTATCTGCAGTATGTAATCTTGCAAAGGCAAATATTAGCATTTCAAAATCCCTCCTTCACAGCCCAACATGGTTTTGAATTTTTCTTCAACCATGCCATCCAACTGTGTCCTAGCAGACTTCAGAAAAATGTGATTGGTATATGCAGGGAACGTTGGCATAATCAGAATCATGCACTAATGACCCAGGCAAAAACAAAGATCTACTGTGGTATACTCTGACACAAACAGCTACCTCCTCCCCACCTCAAAAAAGGTCTGGCTATCTAAAAATCTAATCTCTATGAGCACAATTGAAGATTTTCTATTCCTATCTCCTTTGGAAAAAGTAAATAATTTATTATCCTCAAAAGACTTCCTGGACACTGGGTTAATCCTTTTAAAAGGATACATCTGGCCGCCCTAACTTCATTATAATTCTAGACTCAAATGCTACCAGGTACATTTTTTTCTTCCCCAAACTGAGTGGTGCCAGGGAGTCTGGAGACAGCAGTCAGCAAGCCAGGTTCAAATCATTGTTTCTTTGAGGCTGTGTTTTGGCAGCCACAGCAACAGCCAGCTCAGCCTCCAAGGAGCATAAACTTCTTGTCACCCTTGAGTGACCCACTATGGGAAAACCGGAAAAGAAGAGGATGACTTCAAGGGAAAACAGCTGACCCACCTCCTGCACAAATATGCACCTCACTGGCCTGCCATGAGAGTCCTCTGGGAAGTGATTTGGTAAAACCCAGGAACTGCCAACATGTGGAGTCGAGCCGCTGCACCCTGCGCGTGCCAGGACCACAAGAGATCTCACTCTCTGCCAGAAACCACACCAGCATTACAAAGCTGCTTTATTCCAAACCGTTTTGTAAAATCACATTCCCACCAACTAAGGGTAGTGATTGTACAGGGCTCTTGTCACAGGATCAGCGTATTTGGTTCTATTTTCACACCACAGGAGACATCTGCCCGTTTACAACATTCTGATCTCTGGCTAGCTCTTAATTACATTGGCCGCCAAGAACCAGTTAATGAAGGGCTATTTCGTGGCCCTGGGCAGAAACCTCAGACTCAGCAACCAAGGAACTGAAAGCCCTGACATCAAGGCAATCTCCACACCACGCTCCTGCCTGATGCATATTTCAAAGGTTTCCAGGTTTTAAGCATGGATTACCTTTTCAAATGAAAAATGGAACAAGCAAAAGCATTTAGTGGCATGTTATTGCAGTTCCAATGTTTCTGAAAATGCTTATCCGTTGAAGTAGAGGCAGAATTTCAAATGAACACAGAAATAATTATCAACTGGGTTTTTTTTTTCACCCTTTTCTATTTATTCAAACCATGATTTAAAATATAGTAGATATTGATCCCCACCTAAGGTTTCTTGACATTATGACATGCATATATCAACCTACTGAAAAACTGGGCATAATGATGAAATAGCTTCAGAGACGTTCAATATCCAGCCACCTCCCCTGCAAATTATTTGTTTTTTTTTTTAAATCTAACTAGGATCTTTTATGGTCAAGCTATTTTAAACTTCATTCAGGAAGTAGTCTTATTCTTTCAAATATTTCAAATTTTTCATTTATGAAAAAAATACAGAAAGTAGAAGAAATCAGTGTTATCTTCACCCTGAGAGCAGCTAGTCATCACCTGCCAGGTGGGTGGCATTTTACTAGACACCATTCATCAAAATGCATTCATTTTCTATTTGTGATATATCAGGTACATCTCCAGGTGAAAAGATTACAAGGACACAATCTGTGCCTTCAGAGAACTCAAATCTAAGAGGAGAAACCAACAATTATAACAACGTGGCAAATGGTATAGGAGCACAATACTTGTTAGTTGTACTAAATACATAAATGTGTAAATGAAGATATAAAGGAATAGATGCATTAACAGGGACATTTATAGTGCATAAAAAATCAAAATGGAAGACAAGCAGCAAATATATAGCTTTCAGCAAAAAATGGAAAATTCTAAAGACTAAAATATTTTAGATGCAGGGTTACAAAAGAAATGAGAAGACCTGGTGGGTGTGGTGGTACACACCTGTAATCCCAGCAGCTGGAGAGGCTGAGGCAGAAGGAATGGGAATCCAAAGCCAGCCTCAGCAACTTCGCAAGGCCCTAAGCAACTTAGTGAAACCCCATCTGAAAATAAAAAATAAAAAGGGGCTGAGGATGTAGCTCAGTGGTAAAGTGCCCCTGGATTAAATCTTCAGTCCCAAGAAAAGAAAAAAAAGAAAAGAAAAGAAAAGCAGAAAGTGCGTGCGGGGGTGAGGGAAGAAATGAGAAGTCCTACGTTTAATTTACTTATAATGTGTTGGTAAAACCAAACACAAAACACATGTAACAGTGAAGAGCTAAACTGCATAACACAGGAAGAAAACAGGGATGGGAATCAGATTGTTACCTAATGGTATTGTTGCTCAAACTGTTATTTTGGATTTATGAGTATTTATTATATTCGATCGTCATGACAATCCCATATTAATTTCTCCATTGTCACTGCAATTAACCACAGTGTAAGTCAAGTGAAGCCTCTGGAAAGTGGTAAAAGGCATAATCAGGCCTTGAAAGTGCAATAGAATATCATTTTCACAACAAAGGAAATAAGCCCTCATTTGTCACTCCCTCAGAAGAGAGAGAAAAAATTGGTACATCAAACAAAACTTTTCAAGAACTTCTCTGGGCCCAAACTCAATGCCAAGGAAAAGAAAGAAAATGAATGTAAGTTTGTGCCCAGAAACTTGGTAAGGTTTTGGTCTAAAAGGCCATATGTTGTGATAAATTAGACGTTTAGGAAGTATGTTCCAATGTTACTGTAATTTTGCTGTGTGACCTCAGCCTCCATTGCCTTGTCAATAAAACAGGAATAATAATACATGCCTACCTAGGTGATAAGAATGCATGTTTATCAAATAAAATAACATTTATGAAATGTTTCAAGTATTGTAAAAATAGAAAAACTCCATATTGAATTTTTTGCACATCTGAATGATAAAGTTCCAAGGATAGTATTTTTTTCATTTTTAAAGAGTACAAAACCTTTATTGTATGGAAATAAAAGCATGTGATCATGTATATAATCTCTTCTAACAATCTGTGCAATAATAGAAATAAAGGTGCATCTCTTTCTTATTCCAGGGCCGTTTGTTTCCACATTACCCTTTTTTCCCCCTTGCTTGTCCTTTTATCATGTTTTCAGAAATATTTCTATTTCTTTGCTTTTCTTTAAAATATTATTTTGATTATTAAATCTTAGTAGCAACTTGAAGGAAAAAAAAAAAGATAAAGATAAACCTGTTCTTTCCTCTAACAAAGTCTGGCCTGTGTTCTGCCAAAAACATCTAGAAGTTATTAAAAATAGCACAATTCTTTATTTGGATTCAATTGACTTGTACTTCTGTGGACCTGTCAAAATGTTAAATAATAAATTGTTATCTCAGAACAGATTATTCCTTGCCCATGATACATCGAAATACATGTTCTGGATGAGTCATTTAAATGGAATAATTTTCCTTTAGATTATTAGAGTCATTAGGAGGAAAAAACTCAGAACCATGTGAGTAATTTTCCATGTATCTAGGGTTCAATATCTTAACTGTTTTGCTGGCCTTCAGCATCACAAGGCAGTTTATTTAAAAATACGGGCACCTCCTCCCTTCCTCTTTAGCAGCCCAAGGCAGGCTCATCAGTGATGAACAGTGTCAGCCAGGGCCCCTTGTGCTTGTGTGTCACCATTCTGAGCTAGGGACAAGCATGTCTGAAAGAACCAATGCAGAGAGCCCTCCTCCTCCTTCCCATCATCATCCTGACCTTTAACTACAACAATCATAACCACAAAAATAACAAAAGTTACTAACCATCAAAACAGCATGTGCACAATACAAAGGTACAACTTCTGTAGCTAGATAGAGCTGCAGCCAAATAACCACCCACACATTTGCTGCTATTAACTGAGGGAAAAAAGGGAATGTTGCTTTGGCTCAAAGAAGAGGGGAGGAAGAGGTGGAGGGAAGGGAGTGGGGGAGGCGGAACCCTGCATTTGACAGCAGTGTTCCAACTGAGAAAATCATTTCTCACCCTTAGTAAGGAGCAGGTGAACCAGGAGCAGGAGAGCGTGTTGTTTGTGACCTCTGCCAGAAATTACAAGGAGATCCGGACACTCATCAGGAGAGGCAGTGCCCTACATGGAGATCTCAAGCTTTGTTTTTTAGTAAAGGAGAGATTTCAAAAAAAATGTATAGCCAACATTCCATCTTACTATTATATATTGCATGGATGCTCTACTAGGGAAATTTGATCAATATATTAGATTCCTGGCAGGAAGATGCTATCAGACAATGCATGTATGCCTTGACATAGCTCAATTTCCATCTATCCAAGAAGGTATTGATTTTTCTCTCACGGAAGTGCACACATACATACTAACAGCAATTGCGGAGGAGGAGGGTTGGGCAGGCACTTACTCGAGAACAGACAGCTCTGTTGTTTCCCCAAATGCATTGCAAATACCCTCTGGCTTAGCAACTTAATATTTGGATGATCTATATAAACTCTTCACATCAGGAATAAATCAATGGCTGATGAGCAAAGACAGTATTCCTATGCTCACTCTTTGAATATCAAGAACTCTGTCAGACTCAGGAACATTTTAGCAAATGTGGCCCTCCTGTCTGTCTATGTATCTATTTATATTTATCTATGGCCATATCCATCCATAACCACATCTATACGTATATCTCTATATATCTCATTGGTTCTGTTTCTCTGGAGAAAACTAATACACCATGCTTCTTTTTTACTTTTCCCCCATGTTTCTGTGTGAGGAAAATGTCCTGTAATTAGGTAGTGGCATTGGTTGACAGCATAGCGGGTATACTCAAAACCATTGAATTGTATACTTCAAAATGATGGATTTTTTCTTCTTTATTTATTTTTACATGATGCTGAGGATTGAACCCAGTGCCTCACGTGCAAGGCAAGCGCTCTATCACTGAGCTACAACTCCACCCCCCAAAATGATGGATTTTATGTTGTATGAATTATACCTCAATTTTTAAAAAGAATGGGATAGATACATTTGTGTCAGTACAGAAAATTGTGAAATGAAAAAAGCAAGCCGCAAAACAATATGAGCAGTCTATTTCCACTTACAAAGGGAAAAAAACAGGTATGTTTGTCAACATATAGGGGATAGTCCAGAAGAACACACACCAGTCCATCGGGAGAGGTTTGCACCTCAGAAAGAACTTTTTGCTCTAATACTTCTGTTGTGAATTTCTTTACAATAAGCATATATTGCTTTTATAATTTTAAAAGTAACAGAAATGAGGGCTGGGGCTGTAGCTCATTGGTAGAGCGCTTGCCTAGCCTGTGTGAGGCACTGGGTTCGATCCTCAGCACCACATACAATTAATAAATGAATAAAATAAAGATCCATCAACAACTAAAAAAATTTTTTTTTTAAAGTAACAGAAATGAAAACACAAAGCACTTAAACATAAATGAGTGAACAAACTTGTCTCTGAAAATAAACAATAGGCAACATTACAGGATGTCATTGGAAAGCCCTGTACTTGTAGCTAGGAGGCAGAGTTTCCTGGTCCAACTCTGACTAATGACATGACTGTCTTTAGAAAATTCATCCAGCCTCTCTGGTCCTCAGTTTCCTCATCTGGAAAGGGGGCTGGACTAATTGACCACCATGAAGCTGTTAGCTCTAGCATCCTTGGATTCCACATGGGCCATTCACTCTCCCTCCTCACTTTGTTGCCAAGGATACTTGCAGCTCCAGGCTTTCTGACTATATTTTAGACAAGACATCAAATATGGCCATGAACTTATACACATTCCAAGATCATAACCTTCAGGGGAAAAGATCATTGGCCTCATTGCCCAGCTTCTGCTTAATTATGACTCTTTTTGTTTTGTCCATTAGCTGCTTGTTATGTGGACTTTATGACTGAAGGGCATAATGAAATAATTCTTGGACAAAGACATGAATTGGCCAGACAGTTTACATTTTGTTTAATACATTGGAATCTCATTTCAGAAAACATGCTACCCTGAAATAATTTATTTCCCTTTCATCCTGTACATAACCTTTCAGTTGTCTTTTCATTAAATTCTACCCTGGACAGAAAAAAAGAGGAAGTTGAAAGAGAGAGAGAGAGAGAGAGAGGGGAGAGCAATTCCCTGGGAATTCAGAAGTACAGAGGAAGATGGTTCAATTAAATACTTACATGAATGAGCAAATATATGAGAGGAGACATTGCTGTCCCCTTCTCCACCAGCTTTCCAGCTGTTCTGCTTGGTTCTCAGCCTACTGAGGTGCACCATGGAGATTGGGAACATATCTGAAGGGCTCAGAAAAGGGGCCTCCAGAAGCAGAAGTTCTTCTCTAACAGCTGGACCAACACCATGAAGCACAGTGCTGGCACCCTAGATGCTCAGAAAGTGCCAGCTTTCTACCCCAACTCATATTCCCCACCAAGGCCTCACCCATTTTCTTAACCTCCTTCCACCATTCAACTGGAATACAAAGTGCCCAGATTTTGCAGCCTGTAACACCTTGGCCTATGTCCTGTCTCTGCCACTCTTACTATCTGCATGACCTTGTAAGACCTACTTTAAAAAGACTGGATTGTCATGAGGGTTAAACAGAATAATATATGCCCAATGCCTACCCTAGTGCCTGGTCCATAGTAGACAATGAATATGATATACATCCGGTTTGCATCTCTAAATTTCTGAAGGACATAGGCCTTGGGTTTTACCCAAAGGGAGCCTCAAGCCTACTTTACTGGAATTTGTTCCTAACAGCCATGGCACAGCCACTTTAAAGAAAATACTAATTTAGTAACTTTTCGTGCCATTTTTTTCCCTGTTTTTTAAACAAGGGTCCTCACATTTGCATTTTCCACAAATTAGCCAGCCATGAAGATGTGTCAAAGTAACTGTGTTCCATTGAAGCCTCTTCTTCTGGGCCCCAGGTGAGAAAGGAATCTGACTCCTATCCCTGGTGGATGAGGCAGGACGCACCTCACACCACCCATTCTCTCCTAGCCAATCCTCGTGACCAGTAAATCCCTTTTCCTCTTTTCTACAGCTGCAATGGGTGATAGGTAGGCTGGCAGGTCCTACAGAAGTGGTCTAGCCTTGTGTTTTGGAATGTGTGTGCCTTGGCACTTTTTTGTTGTTGTTGTTGTTTTTCTTTGTATTTTGAACCTGGAGATTGTGACTGGAATGATTCCATTTCAATATCCTGTCGCTCAGCAATGTGCAGAAGCCCCTGGGTATATGAGTTCCTAAAGGGCTTGAATTCTACCACATCTGTGTAGACACGAAAATTTAGGATGCTATCTGCATCTGTGTGTGTGTGCAGGAATATACACATGAAACTAAGTCCTGTGAAAAACTATGCACCAAAGAGTTTCTTATACCAGTATACTTTTGTTGTACAAATGAGGCACTAGGATGCTTGTTTTTTCTATATAACCCCTTTCCCTCCTCATTACACTTCTAGATTTGATTTTATCCTGAGATAGGTTAACTTTTACTCTGATTGGTTAAATAGGTAACTCAAGGGTACCTATGTATGTAGGTGAGAGGAATTTAGTATGTAGCCGCGTGCAGTTTGTGAGTGTGCCCAGCCTATTTTTAAGCTGGCAAGTCTTCTTGGCCTTTTTACTCATAACATCGCTGTGTTAGTCACTGACTCAGAGACCAGATTAGGTGGGATGGGCTTCATCTGCATGAGGAATTTATGAGATGCATAGCTGCCTACACAAAATGCAGATTATGGCAAAGCCATCGTCGGCAGCCACATGAGGCCCATTGAGAATCTGAAGGTACACATTATCAAAAATGTGACTGCTACTATTTGATCCTCTGCCCTGACCACCAGAGTCAGATTTGGAGCAGTCATCCCAGCAAGGAAATGATATACTCTGATAAGCAGGTAGCTGTTTACTCGGATCCACAAGCAATAGATAGCAAAGTCAAGCTGTGGAACTCACAAGACCTTGGCCGTAAGATAACTTTGGTCCTGCAAAACCACAGGGGAGCCATTCTCAGGAAGGTAGTTGACAGGCAAGAAAAGGAGGTGGGATCCTTTCAGTCCTGGTTGGTTTCCTTCCTTGCTGAGGAAACAGGCAATTCTTGGTGGTGGAGTTGGGGTTCCCTGAACAGGGTACCCTTGTGTGGAGTGGTACTTCATTCCAGAAAGTGACAGCAGCTGTACTGTCAGCCCCTGAGCATTCTCAGACAGTTCATCATGGAGGGGTCAGCCAGGCTCTTGGAAGTGACATTCAGAGCAGCAGCACTATTCCAGGCAGGTCTTGGGCCAGGATCCAGAGCCCTGCTGTGGAGTGGCTGACATGATCTTAACCTGCTTGAGCTTGCGAATGGCCCAGCCAGTGCTCTCCACTTGGATCAAATTTCTGCACTAGAAGCACAGCTTACCCAAGAATGCATCATGTTCTGCATGGCAGAGAGACCAGGAAAGCCACATGCTCAGCTCAGACCCCACTGGAAAATGGGCAGCCTGGGTCACAAGGATTGTGAAAATTTCCAGTGGTAGCAGGAAGTAGGCTGGACCTTGATCAGGGCTCAGTCAGGGCAAAACTGATAGGCGACAAGTGAGGAAACTGACCTTGATCAAAAGAGTAATTCCACATATAATCTACTATTCTCTCCTGAATTCATGCATGTTGCCTGCAGGGCATCTACTCCCTTTCATGAAGCAAAGAGATGAGTTGAAAGGGACATTAGGATTCTTCCATTTGGACTCCTCCAATGTTCTAAGGATAGTGCATTTGACCCTGGGGCTGCAACCACGGGAGGCCTGGGAACTCTGGCCTTCACCACCAGGACTGATGATCTGCCTGGATCATAAGATATGGTTCTCCTGGGCTAAAGCACAGCAGGAGGAAGCTGCACACTAGTGTAGAAGGCCCGGCTACAACTACGATGTCTCCAGCATCCACTGGGCTCACACTGTTACTCAATAATCGTGATCCTCACTTAAATCACTTTACCTTTCCCCTGGGTGGCCATCCAAATTGTCACAAGTCTTCAAACCTCTTGCCCAATCTCCATACCCCTCACTCTGAGGGGAATCCTCACATTTTCTTAACCCCCTTCCACTCAGTTAGGGTTCTATTCCATCAATCTCCCCCTTTCTGCCTTGAATGTCATCTAGTGGTGCTCTCTCCCTTTAGTCTCAGAATGAGACCCCTTCTTTAGCTCTATTCTCTTCTATCATGTGCCCTAGATATCTCCCTATGAATCAATTCTGCTTCAAACTAGGGCAAGGCGGGAGGCTCAGGAGTTCAGGGACCAGGACTCAGATGCTCATATGGGAAAGAAGTAGGGTAGAGCCTCAGGACATGGGACAAAAAGGGAAAGACACACGACATCCCAAGCCAAACTGGGTGAGAACCAGAGAGATAGTCAGTCACATTCTGTACCAGTCCAAAATATTCTAGGCAAAGAAGGGGAAAAATGGATGGGAGTTAAAGGATCTATAAGTAGGGATCAGAAAATGAAGTCAAAAGTTCTAGGAGGCTAGGGAAGAGGCCAAATGGGAAGGCTTCTCAAGGTGCTGATGCTTACGTCAAGCCTCCATTTCTAGGGCTCCTGTAGTCTGTCTGGTCCATGGGTGGACAGGGAGTATTTAAGGACTTCAAGCCTATCTGGAGCTTCCTCCTCTACCAATCTCCTTAAAAGGGTTATTAGTGATCACTGTTCTACTCTCTTCATTCAACTTCATTTTAAAACACACAGCCACCTGAATTCTGTGTCTGCCTTCCCACCAAAGCCTCTTGGGAAAGGATCAGGAGTGGTGTGTATGCTGGTCTCTTCTCTGGCCACTCCTCCATGAGTTTCTCCTCCTCCTCTGCTGCCCAGTGCATATTTATATCTGCCAGGTTTGTTTTAGGCCGTTCTAACTACACTCACAATCACCGGTCATTTTCCTCTACTCTTGTGGATTTTAACTCAGCAGTTGTATTGTCAACTGCCATATCTAGACCTCTGGTCCCTACGGATCTCCTGGACATGGCACTCATATCTGAATTGTTTGGCTCTGAGGTCACTCGAATGTTACTTGTGTATACATTGCGGATCAAGTGTGTCATGTGATAAATGGAAGAGTGGGAACCACTGCGGGGCGAGAAAAGAAAGAGGATGGTCAGCTAAAAGCAAGCTGCTGAATATACTGATTTCAAAAAACTGAAAGAGGGGATTTTTTATTAATTAGTTTTATTTTTTACACAAGTGGAGCACAACTTTCATTTCTCTGGTTGTACATGATGTAGAGTCACACCATTCATGCAATCATATGCATACATAGGGGTAATAATATCCATCTCATTCTACCATACCCCCACACCCTTCCTATCCCCTCCCTCCCCTCTGCTCAATCCAAAATCCCTTCATTCTTCCCTTGACCCCCCCACCCTTATGGATTACATCCATTTATCAGAGAAAACATTCGGCCTTTGGTTTTTTGGGATTGACTTACTTCACTTAGCATGCTGTTCTCCAACTCCATCCATTTACCCTTAAATGCCATGATTTCATTCTTCTCTAGGGCTGAGTAATATTCCATTATGTATGTATACAACAGTTTCTTTATCCATTCATCTGTTGAAGGGCATCTAGACTGTTTCCACAGTTTAGATATCGTGATTGGAGCTGCTACAAACATTGAGATGGCTACATCACTGTAGCATGCTGATTTTAAGTCCTTTGGGTATACACCGAAGAGGGGATAGCTAGGTCAAATGGTGGTTCCATTCCAAGTTTTCTAAGGAATCTCCATACTGCTTTCCAAAGTGCACCATTTTGCAATCCCACCAGCAATGAATCGGTGTACCTTTTCCCCACATTCTCACCAGCACTTACTGTTGCTTGAATTCTTGATAATTGCCATTCTAACTGGAGTGGAATGAAATCTTAGAGTGATTTTGATTTGCATTTCTGAAAGAGCATTTTTGAATGACCTCACCACGAAAAAGTTACAAATGTTAGGCACGCACAATGTATACATGTATCAAAATGTCATATTGCTCTCCACAAATATGTACAATTATTATGTATCAATGAAAAGTAAAATTTTTAAAAAGATATAATGATGAAATAATAAGTAAAAAAAAATTAGAGCTTTAAACTTCTCTCCAAGATTCCTACACACTGCAAAACCACCTGTCTTAGATGACTAAGTGAAGATATCCTTGAATATATGTCTGACTTTACCTCTTTGATAACTGTGGGAGCAAGCATAGACATGGTCACAGACTTGTCACTCTGGAGTATTATCACAGGAAAGTCCCTCGGCAAGTGGGTTCCTCTCTTCAATGGCAAATTCTTTGATTCTATTGGTATAATTTCCTCTGAAAGAGAATCTGATTGGCCCAGTTAATTTTTACATGCTAGGCCCCATTAGATGGAGCACCTTGGGTCATTGTACAGGTTAGTTTGTCTAAGACTTACAAATCCAAATGCAGTAATGATTGTTATAATACATTGAATTCAAGAAGCTCAAAAGTGTTGTCATTTATTCAAAATCTAACTTCAAGTATAGTAGGGGGTCTATGTCAAGCCTCTAATACCTGTGTACTTTCCACCATACCAAACCAGGATAACTCACAAGCCACAGAAAAACAGTATGTTAGATCTGACATAATTAATTGAACTATGTATCACTAATGGCCATTAGACACTACTGACCAACAAGTGACATATTCTTGCCGAACATTTTCCAAAACTGAGGGTTCAGATTATGGAGCAAAATGAGTATTCTTACAAAATAATCATTGAGTTTTAAAAAGTTTTCTAAACAGATTAAAAACAAAGTTTATTTTCAAACAAGTTCATTTGTTTAATAAGAAATACTCAAAGGAAATTGACTCTACAGCATTTGTCTTTTCCCTTTGCCCTGAGAACACACACACACACACACACACACACACATACACATATATATACAAGTATATATGTGTATATATTATATAAAATATTTATTAATATATAACAGTGCCATCTTTTATATTGTGTACCGTTCATTCGTTACTGGTAAACTACTCATGTTTGCATGGTTAGCTCAGCCAGTTTGATTATAAGCTAAGAAACCAATTCAGTCCTGAGTAACTTTATTTTTGCATCCCCCTTCCCCTTCGGATTAGAAAAGTAACAGATGCTTATGTAGAAAAGGCAAACCATACAGATGTCTTAGGAAGTAAAAAGCCCTGACAATCCCACCCCCAGACTAACAGCTAGTAATAATGTGGTACATAGTCTTTCAGATTTCTTCTATTCATATATTAACACATATTATATTTACACATGTTTTTACATAAATGGGATCTGCCGTACACACTACTTGGCAACTTTGTTTGTTTTTGTCTTGATAGCTTCGCTGTCTTTGTCAGTACCTATAGGTTGGTTTCAGCTTTACGATGGCTTTTTTTTTTTTAAGTTGTCAATGGACCTTTATTTTATTTATTGATATGCAGTACTGAGAATCAAACCCAGTGCCTCACACATGCTAGGCAAGCGCTCTACCACTGAACCACAACCCCAGCCCTTTGCAAGGGCTTTTGACAAAGGAAAACATTCATTTCACAGAAATAAACAACATTTGAAATATTTTGCCAATGCATACGTTAATTAAAGCAAGGTCTAGGAGAGAGAGTGGGTGTAGTGCTACCCATTGCATCCACAGCCATTCCTGGGGGAAAAAATTGAAGTAGATTAATAGTTGTTACTATAGAACAGTAGATTATTATAACTAACTCAGCCTTTGAAAAACAATGAGGCAATCACATTCACTTTTTGAAATAGCAGCCAATGGACCAGAGCTGAAATGAGGAATGTTTTGGAAAATCCCCTCCCATGGAGTCGCCTTCAGGTGGTGGAGGGTGAGGCTCCCAGGCACTTTCAACAGCTTGCCATCAGCTAGAAACACACTTCTCAACACCTCGGCACTGATCTGTGAAAGCCTCTTATTTAGTGAGAAACACAAGACAGATGATTCAGTGTGCTGGGCAATTCATTAACCCGTCAAGGGCTTTCTCCTTGAGCCTGGGATAACAGGCAGAAAAAGGAATGTAATCCTCAAGGAACAACAAAGGACGCTGCTGGAGGGCTGGGAACACACACAGGCAAGACAGGAGATGGGCTTTCCTTTTCCATCTGGAAAGACCAATCATCCCTTGAACTCACACAGATTTTTGCCATAGATCGATCCTGCCTGGCAGAGAAATAAGTCTCCCCACCCCCGCCCCAGCTGTCTTGGAAATGGGAAGGGATATATCTGATAGATCACACTCACAAAAGGCAATGTGTCCAGTATCCCAGGGCTTGAGCTGTCCATAAAGAACCAAAGAAGCAGCCCGAACCCTTCCAGAATTTTACAGGACACCGAAGAGAATCCATGTTCTCAGCTGAGCCACAAAAATTAGCATTAATCAGCTGGGTGTGGTGGCTCAAGCCTGTAATCTCAGCACTTAGGGAGGCTGAGACAGGAGAATCGCAAGTTCAAAGCCAGCCTCAGCAATGGCGAGACTAAGCAACTCAGTGAGACCCTGTCTCTACATAAAACACAAAATAGGGCTGGGGATGTGGCTCATTGGTCGAGTACCCCTGAGTTCAATCTCCAGTACCAAAAAAAAAAAAAAAATTAGCATTAATCCCAGGACTAACTACCAGAAGTTTGATCTGCTGGAACTCAAGCCAGAAGCCTCAGAAAATTGAATTAATCATGCTCTTTTTTCATTGCTTTTATATCATTATGGGCTTATCAGGGAATGCTGCAGCTAGATCTGTAGGAAACAAATGTTTTGTGACAACTTTCATTATTATTTTCCAAAACATTTCCCCCTCTTTCCAAAGTGTTTCTTTATTCCATGAGATACTTTGCCATCCAAGCATGACCCTTGGTTTAGGAAACTCCTCTTCTCTTTTGACTGAGAAGTTTAATAGTGCAAACTATTTAGAATTGAGTCCTCTCCTTCTCTCCCTAAGTCTTGTTTGCTGTCATCAACCCAAGATCCAACAAGTAGCTTTCTGGGAGATTTGTATACTCTCAATGTAACACTGTGAGAGTCATACAATAGGTTTTGGAAGAATAAGAGAATAATTGAAATGTCTTAAGCTATTCGCAGACCTGTCTTAAATTTATAATGATCTTATTCTCATTACTAATATTTGTTTGTTAATAATTTGTAGGGTGACCAACTGTTTCAGTTTGCTCAGGATAGTCTTAATTAATGCCGATGGACCTAGAATAACATTTAATAGCATCCACTTTCTTTCTCAGAAGTGTCTTGGTTTGGATGCTAAATCATATGGTCCTTCTATTAATCATATAAGACAACATTTTGCTATCACAATAGCCATAGAGTCATCTAACAACTGTATATTGAACTGTTTAATAACTGTATATTAAATAATGGCAGTTTTCCATTAAGATTTTAAGTGCATCTATCATTCACCCAATTTCCCTTCTGTGATTCTATTCTACAGAAATTATCTTATGATCAGAAGACACACAAACAAACAAATAAGAATCAGTGAAAATTGGAAAAGATTTAAATGTTTGTCATGGGGAAATTAGTTAAATATGGTGGAATCCTATTATCAAAGAAGGTAGTGGATGTATATGTGTTGGTGATCTGTGAAATGTTCAAGACATATTTTTAAATTACAGCGGCAAGTTGTGGAAGCAGGCGTTCATGGTAGTGCTTGCAGAGGCTGGCTCCAGGAAGCCTTGAGCTCCTTCCACAGTCTCCACCAGTTCTCACCCCACAACTCATGCCCAATCACCATTAACCCCAAAACCATGTGCTTACTATAAAACGTAGCTTCTCTCCTCGCCTTCTTATCTCACCAGATTGCTTCCTGTAAGCCTCTCTGATCCAGAAATTCTGGAGATGCCATGAGTTACAATATATCCTGTTGTATAATATGAATATTGGAAGAAGATCCACAAAGCTGTTGACTGTGATTACTTATGGGGAGTGTTATCGCCTTCTGTACTTTTATTTTAATTCATAAGCATATATATATCACTTACAATTTTATTTAATCCATAAGCATCACTTACAATTTTAAAATTAGTTGTAAAGGAATATACATACAGTTTGCTATATACAAATATATATATGCATATATATGAGAAAGGGCTTAAGTGTGTGTGTATATATATATGTACACACACACACATGCACATATATATATATTAGATTCATCTAGGGCATCAGGAACACTTCATTTAGAGAGAAAGACTAGAGAGCCAGATCTCTGGCATTTTTCCGGTAGATAGGCTTTGGAGTGGATGTGGCATGCTCTATCGTTATCTCCCAATTATCAAGCTAATTGAGGAAAGGGATAGCTTGAGGACATAAAGTCGAAATGTAGCTTTACATTTCCAACTTTCTCATAGTCATTTTAACCAAATCAGTTAAACAGATACATTAATTGTTTCCTCTGAATCTCTTTGGAAGTAAATTATGAAGCATAAATCAACCACTTAAAAAGGATTGGCTTGCACCCCCGCCCCTCTTTGATTTCTCTGATCTGGCTCCTAGAACAAGTGTAAATCCAAAAAGGCTAACAGCAGAAGAATAAAGATTTGCAGAAGCTCAACTGTGTGAAATTAATAGGTCAGATTGTACCATTTCCATTTTCAAGGCTACCTAATGTCATTTCCGCTTAATTCTGATTTTAGCATTGAATGAAAAACAGAAGAAAAATAAGCTGATACAGAATATAAAAATCTGGAGTTGAAACTCTCCTTAGTATAGTAGATGGAGGACCTGTGGTCTCCTTTGCCCCCCTCCTCGATTGCCACTCGCCCAGTGTGGGGTTTCCTGCTCCTCCCTGCCTCACAGCTTCCCTCTTCTCCACCCACCCTATTCCCACGTCCACCTCAGCCCCAGCAGGGGCCTTAAGCCCTTTCCCATTTCTGTTCTCCTATACTGTCATACAGGACTTAACTTATTTTATTATCTTATTTCATCATTTACACCAATCCCCATTGCCACCCTAACTAGATGATGGCTTCCTTCAGAACAGGGCTGAGCCATATTCATATTTGAAACATCAGTGCCTGATGCAATACTTGGCACATGGAAGGTACTAATAGACGTTTGTTTACTGAATGAAACCTGGAGGTAAATAAATATATTTTCATTTCCCACAGGTGTATATACAATGCTACCTCTGCTCCATGGAAAAAGAGAAAAGGAAAAAAGAAAGGCACTGAATACCTTCCAAACCATTGTCAGGATTTCCCTGGACAGGTGTAACCTTGTTTTGAATTGACTCACTGGCTAAAGGGTGGAAGCTGGTCTGTATTTCTTCCCTGTTGGGAGCTGGTTTGAAGTGATTTTTGTAGCTGCTTCACTTTGCAGGTTCTCTAACCTTTTTCCTGGTAAATTGGAGGAGATCTTTGGAATTAATGGAGGAGACCGTGTGTATTCTGTGTGCACCTATTGTTATTGGTTGGCTTAGCTGTGGACAACATTCTGGATAAACTGGCTTAGGAGATGCAGTGACTCATGTCATTTTTCTCCGTAACCAGGGTGACCCGGAGCAGTTCGGGCCAGGAGGAAATTGGTTTCTCGCACTCCCGCTCTGTAGCTCCAACTGCAGATGAGTCTGGGCACCATCTCGGCATCCATCAACATGACTGAATTAGTTGCTGCTTTATCTGATATTAATAGCGATGGCGCCTAGCTACAGGAAACCTTCCCTGCTTGGCTAAAAGAGGTTGTGACCTACTTGCACATGGATTTAATGGGAGCGTGAAAATCTGCATTTGACTATAGCTTTAACATCGCCAATTAGAGACACAGTACTATGAACTGAGCAACCTCTTTTAAAACCCAGTGAGTATAAAGCTATTAGCTATTCAAATGCTGTGAGTGAGTTTAATATGTATTGGTTCCATTTCAAACATCTAACTGAGATGTACCTGGGAAGTTGACACTGGCAAGGAAGGGGAGAAGATGGAAGAATATAAAAAGTGCCAGGGACTGTGGGAGCGGAGGGGAGATTTGGAAGCACAGGAATTGGTTACTAAAGACCACACACCTGGCGCTGCAGAATGGACTAGAGGATGCAGGGAGGCTGTCCTGAGCACTTGGAGAATGGGGTGAGTAGTAGAGAAGTATTGAGAAAAGAATTCTGAAAGACAGAATCAGAAGAGCCCTCAACTGTGCATAAAGCGGTTCCTTATTTGTACCTGTGATCTCCTGGTTTAGTAAGATGAAAAATAGTAAAGTGATCTAAGTGAAACCTGAAGGAAACACTAGCGCTGATAATATGGGAGAGATGGATGAAATTATGAGGACTTAGTGGTTTCCAATGGAGTATAATGCTTTTCTTTTCTGTCTGTCTTCCTTCCTCTCTCCCTCCTTCCCTCCCTCCCTCCCTCCCTCCCTCCCCATCTTTCTTTCTTTGCAGAAGTCATGCACAAAATTTGGAAAACATTAAAAAAAAGCACCAAGGACCAAACAAACCAACAAAAGCAGGAGTAATTCCACCCCCACCCAGAGATAATACTCTTTACCATTTGGGGCCCACATGCTCCTGGCCTTCTGTCTGTGTGCATGTCCACACATGTACAGACCTTTTTTAGAATGTAAGCCATACCTCCCGCACACACCGTGTCCTGTAGGCACAGAGTATCTTGACACATGCTGGGAAGCTGATGGTGCACAGTTGTTCTCTCTTGCTGCCATTCTGTACACTCGCTCTGTCCTTCCCACCCCACCTGACTCCCCGACTGCAGGGGCTGAGCCCATGCAGACTGATTGTCATAGACTGACCCAGGGATCTCTTGTGTATTGGCAGGCTAAAGGGCTCCACTGAAAATAATGACACAGCTCTGCTCTGTACATTACTTTGCATATATTTTTCTTTCTAAGAGGCTTTTAAGTAAGCACGTAAGATAAAACGAAATAGATTGATTAATGTAATCTACAGCCTAACATTCAGGGAGTCCCATTTGTGCAACTAAACCATGTAATCACAGCCTGGGGTAAGAAAGCCGACTCCGCACCCAGAGAAAAAGGCTGAAATATGCGGACAGGAGACACATTTACAGTGTACCAAAGGCTCTGGCCCTACACCTTTCTCTCCCTCTTTTTATGCTTCATGGTTTTAACGCTGGCCAGAGAGCTGAAAGTGTGGAGCCTGAATGTTTCTCACTTGGGCTCTTTCTCTTCTTCCTAACCTCTGCCTGCACTGTCCTTCTCTCTCACGTGGGTTACTGCAAAAGCCCCAGACTTCGTCTTCCTGCCTCCAGTCTTAGTCTCTTCTACTGCCTTTTTATCATTTGCAGTTAAATGAACCTTCTAACATGAATATATCTCTGTTCCTGTTGTCTACCACTGTGTTACAAGCCACCCTAAAACTTAGTAGCCTGATACCACCACCATTTTCTCATGCTCACAGATTCTGGGAGTCAGGAATTCAGACAGGGCCTAGCAGGTCGCTTTTTCTCAGGTCTGAGATACCCAGGGCTCGGGCGACTCTGAGTGGCTAAAGACTAGAACAGCTGGAATTGGCAGGTATGCCCCTCATGAGCTTCTTCACTTGTGTGCCCTGCCTCTTGGTCTGCAACGATGAACTGGCTCAGCCAGGACTCCCACCATCATGGCCTCAGGGTAGTCACATTTCTTCCCTGGTGGCTCAGTGCTTCAAGGGCTAGTGTCCCCAGGAGCACAGTGTAAACCTCATGGTCTCTTACAACTCTGCCTCACAAGCCACAAGCTTCATTTCTGCTGTATTCCATTAGTCAAAGCAGTCACAGCCTGCTGTGATTCCAGGAAAGGGAACATAAACTCCACCCTTGAAGGGAAAAATGTCCGAAATTTTGTACCTATGTTTTACAACGGCCTGTCTTTCTACCGAGCTAGAGCTTCTAGATTTGTGTAACCATGAAAGATGATTTTGAAGGATACAGGTCAAGAGGAGGTCAAAAGGAGGGAAAGAGACGTTACTGTTTAACCTCTACGCTCTAAGGAAATAAAAGAAATACTAGTGGGATTATGGGTGATTTTTTATTTTGTAAAGAAAATTTCAGCTTCTATTTTCTAGAATCTTTAAGACTAAGAATATTATGGTAAGTCCCACATTCCAAAAAGATGTGCTAAACCATTTAGCTATATGCAGGGTATGCAAAGAGATCGTGACATGGGCTTATTAGGAGCTCACTACCTACCTTCAGGAAATGGAAGACAGCCAGACGCATCTCTTGGGAGGTTTATGAGACCAAAGTCAGGGCTTTTTTATAGGGAGTGGCCCTGGTGCTGTTTACAACTCACCCCATCCCATCCTGCCATGAGAAATACCCCCTCATCTTAAATCAAATGAGGGGGCTTCACAAAGTCATTGGAGGTCTTGACCTGTGTCTCTTGGAGCTGGGGGAACATACAGTGGTGACTGTCACCAGAGGAGCCTATAGATGAGAGACTGGAATAGGATAAAGAGAGAGGACTCATTGGCAGAGAGCCACCCTCTTGCTGATGGGTGGTCCACAGAAGGAGGCTATCCTCTCACAGGCAACATTAAAAGGGACACCACCCAAGATGACCACCAGCAGAGAGAAGTGATCTGGCAGAAGGGCGGGATATCCAGGGCCCTTGGTAGAAGAAGCTGCAAGGTATAAATGTCACACAATAAACAACTATATCCATCATGTAAGTCTAGGCTGTATGTCCCTAGTCCTTCCCCAAGGGCCTAACTAGGGAAAGAGCAGCTAGTGGGTGACTAGGAAGGGAGGAAAAGCAGACCATGTTCCTCTTCTTTACTACAAGCTTCCAAGACTCAAGCAAGCCTGGCTACAGGGACGAGAAAAGTTTTAAAATCAAAGATGTAACGCTAGGCTTGACACAACTCTGACCAACCTCAAACAAGAGCATGCTTATGACCGAATGGACTCAGAGAAGCTGAGGATTTCGCTTCAGAATGGGTTTTCTTGAGCAGCAGGAGAAAGAATAAAAAAGTTCCTTCTTCCCAGAGTTATAATGTGTCCAATACATTAAATAAACCTGTTATAATTTTCTGATCTTCCAAATATTATTTGGAACATATATTGTTTGTTATTTAAATGCTCATCCAATTATATCACTTTTGTACTTAAAACCTTTTGATGCCTTTGCACTGGCATCAAAACTAAAATTTTGCATATTATCAGAAGTCACCTGAAAACATGACTTGCTTGGCTCAGCATGACCTAGCTGATGCCTGCCCTTCCAACCTCCTCTACCAGCCTCCCCTCAGCCATTTGGTCATAAAGGTTCCAAACGCATCCGTTTCCTGTGTCTCTTACCTCAGGTTGTTCTTTGGCTTGGAATATCTGAGTATCCCTCACCCTCACCCCTGTCTGAAGGGCCAACTCTGTCCCATCCGACCTCAGGCTCAGGTACCACTTCTGTAGGCCAAGCCTCAGTCAGGGAGTTCCTTTAGGTGAGAGATTGGACTTCCCAGTTGGTACTTCCACTGTCTATAACCAGGTAACACCTAGACACTGTTTCCAACCCTATGAACAAGCCAACACTCAAAGGTTGGTTGGTGCTCGGTCACTGGTTAGGAAGCAAGAAAGTCAGGCCAAGCCCAGAAGCATTGTTCTTTATCCTCTGACTGAAGATGATTAAAGGAGTTAAGTTCTTCCTGTTTTGCTTTAAGGAAGAGAATGGAAGGCTTTGGAAGAAAGAATACTCCCCAGAATTGCTGGAGGGCATCCTCTGCCCAAAACCACTGACCACTGACCTGCCCAAATAGTGCCCACTTTTACTTGAACTAGACTTTGAAATCTGAAAGATTTTGTCTTTGGTGAGTATTGTTGCTCTGTTCTAATTTGATCTCGGTAAAACTACTCTTTCCAGCTTTTCACTCTTTTTTTTTTTTTTGGTACTGGAGATTAAACTTAGGGGCACTCGACCACTGAGCCACATCCCCAGCCCTATTTTGTGTTTTATGTAGAGACAGGGTCTCACTGAGTTGCTTAGCGCCTCGCTGTTGCTGAGGCTGGCTTTGAATTTGCAATTCTCCTGTCTCAGCCTCCCTAAGTGCTGGGATTACAGGCTTGCGCCACCACGCCTGGCCCAACTTTTCACTCTTTTACCCAAAACCTGCTCTCTACTTAGAGAATTTGGCCACAGACATGGGGTGCTGAGGACCCCATAGAATCTCATACAGTTTTGGTAACTGATAATTTTGCTTAGGAGTTCATGCCACACCTTGTATTTCTCTCTCTCTCTCTCCACTTCAATCTAATAAAATACATTAGTGTTTCTTTGTTTTTGCTTTATTCATTTTGTTTGGCAGTGAACCATTATTTTCTTACTAAATAGAAGGATTTTACTTAGAATCCTCTGCTGATGTTATAAACTTTTAGTTCTAACTTGACGTAGATCTGCTTCTAATTTGAATAGGCACTCATGGAATTCCCAGATTCTTTGATGAGGAGGGTTACGGTACTTCATATTTGTGAACTGTTTAAAGAGTTACAAATATTCTGGAGTTTAAAAATACATTATGTCATCATAATTTCACAAAAACCTATAAAGCGTCATTATCATTTTAAGGATTTTATAGATGAAGAAAGCAAGAACCAGTAAGGCTCACATAGTTTGTCTGAAATTACAGAGCTAATTAGTGCCAGGTCCAAGACTGTGCTGACTTTGCTAATGCCATAGCTTTCTCTATCTTGGTTAGTGCAGGTTAATATGATAAGGTCATTTATAACTGACTGTATAGTTTCTTGTGGTTAAAAGTTCAGAACAAAATCAACAGTGACCATATCTCCAGGATAAGTGTTTCAAAACCCTTCCAGGAGGCAGCTAGGTTCATGTGAAGTGTATAAGAAAGTAAAAATTATATCAAGAATTGAGTTCAATCCAAGTGGTTCTGGAGGCTAAGGCAGGAAGATCACAAGTTCAAAGTCAGCCTCCTTGACTTAGTGAGCCCTAAGCAACTCAGGAGACACTGTCTCTAAATAAAATATGAAAAAGGGCTGGGGATGTGGCTGAGTGGTAAAGTGCCCTTGGATTCAATTCCTGATACAAAGAAAAAAAATTCACTTAATGTGCTGGGCACAGTGGCACACACCTGTAATCCCAGAAACTATGGAGGCTGAGGCCAAGATTGCAAGTTCAAGGCCGGCCTGCAAAGTTTAGTGCGACCCTGTCTCAAAAGTAAATAAGCCAGGCGTGGTGGCACAAGCTTGTAATCCCAGCACTTAGGGAGGCCGAGATAGGAGAATTGAGAGTTCAAAGCCAGCCTCAGCAACAGCGAGGCACTAAGCAACTCAGTGAGACCCTGTCTCTACATAAAACACAAAATAGGGCTGGGGATGTGGCTCAGTGGTCGAGTGCCCCTGAGTTCAATCTTCAGTACCAAAAAAAAAAAAGGGAATATATAAATAAATAAGACTGGGGATGTAACTCATTGGTAGAGTGTCCCTAGGTTCAATCCCCAGTACTAAAAAAAGAGAAAAAAAGAAGAAAATAATTAGGATTTACTTAATGTGTTTTTCTTTTTCTTTTCTTTTTTTTTAAAATATGGAATTCTTCACAAATTTGTGTGTCATCCCTGCGCAGGGGCCATGCTAATCTTCTCTGTATCGTTCCAATTTTTAGTATATGTGCTGCCGAAGCAAGCACTAATGTGTTTTTCTTGAAGCCTGCAGAGCGGTTCAAATCATTTGGTGATGATTTTATGAGCACACCCTGTATCTTTAATGAATAATCACATTCCCTTTCTTTCCCTTGGCAGTAGAACTTAGCCAATGACTTATTGGAAAGAGAGTTCTCCCTCCATAGGGGGCTATTTCTAGCCTATACCCGGGGATAAATTTTCAGGACAAAGTTAGGGAAGGTCTTCATTATGGAAAATTTAACATTAATTCATTTACTCTAGTTATGCATTCTTGTTTTTTTTTTAGATCAAACACATTTACTCTGAATAAATGGAGCAACAAATACAGCTTGTCAAATAAAATAGGATCCAAGTCCTTGTTTTGACAATTTCTTGCAATGACCATGGGCAAGTTACTTAAGACCTCTGAGCCTTAGTTTCCTCATCCAGCAAACTAGAATACTTAAAAGGTTTATGAAAATTGTGTATTGCCAGCAACTCCAGACTCCCCCATCCCCCAGTTTCCAGCTGGGAATCTTTCTCCCCTATTCTCTGTCCCTGTGATCCAGTTGGGGCTTCCTCACCTTAATTCAGGGATGCAGAACATGACCCTTAAAGCCCCTGGCCATGAGACCAATTCAGAGCTGAGTATGTGACCCTGTTTAATTAGAGTGCATCTGAGCACTCAGGAGGAAATAGAGTGCTGCCCCCAGAGCTGCTCTCTATTTCCTGCTGAAACAGAGACTGGAAGACTGTCTGGCTGGAGCAGCTCCAGCCACTTGCCCCCATAGGGAACCTGAGAACAAAGCCAACACACAAAGCAAGGTGGAGCCCAGCCAGGAGATAAAGCAGACAAGGTTTTGATGATATTGTTTAAGTCCAGTCATGTCTGAATCCAACCCTACACCTGGACTTCCTAATTCTTTTAAGGCAAAACTCTTATTTCAATTTAGAGAAGCCACCAGCCTCTTCTCCACATTTGGAAGACATTCTAGTCAAGGAGGCAGGGGCAGAACGGGCATGGTCGCCATTGGTTGCTTTGTCTCCTGGTGAGAAGCTGCCTTGCTCGCCTCAGAATTGATCCACAAGGGGATAGAAGCATCCAGATGCTAGAGCTGCCGGGGACTCCCCATCACCAAGTGGTTCTCCCTGATCTCCAGCAACAGCCTCAGGACTCCATTCGGTTTTGGGAGGGCAATTTCGTCCAAGAGGAGGTTGGGTGCTTCCAGCCAAAGGTTAAGGTAAGGCCTCTCAGAAGCCTGGGAGCCAGGCGCACACAGGTTCCCCAGCTCCTGGATCCTAGGGTGCTACTGGGAGCAGATGTTCTGCTACAAAATGGAGCCCAGGCAAGGCTGATTTTTCAACATGTGCCTCTGTGCATTCAGCTATAAGCTGTATTATTCCTCAAGGCCCTCCCTGGCAATGGTGACCGTAAGCTCCTGCAAGAAATCCCAGTTCTGCCATAAGCACTGGCCTCTTGTGTCCAGCTCAGCATGTGACTCTCCCAGATACATGGGGAGGCAAAACCCAGCTTGGTCCTCCTCCAGCATTTGAAGCAGCTTGTCTTGGATCAGAGTGACAGATGTTGATTAAAAACCCTCCTTTCCGAAGAGTTAGTCTTTATGCAGAAACTAGGCTGAGGTTGGATCTGCGTAGATTCTGATCTGGTGGCCTAGGCTTGCTGGCGCTCCTTGGAAGCCTGTAGCTGCAGCTCCTTGGACTCATTGTCTCATCACCCATTGTCTCTGCTTTACTTAGCTCTGATGCCAGCAATTCTGAGGCCACCATGGCCCTCAACCAATCAAAATTAAGTCCTGAGACAGATGTCCAAATGTCACACTTCCACTCTTACCTAACAACCACTGTTGACCAGGTTACAGTGCCAACAAAGCTTGTTACACATTAGATCCAAATCCCTAGTAAATGTATTTTGAACAAAATTCTGCACTTCTTATCTCCAATACAAAATGGGGCAGGAAGACACATCAATACGGCCACCCTTCTAAACCCAGAGCCCTTGTGATAGCAGGGGACCCTCATTTCCAATCTCCCCTGCCTCCTCATTTGAGTTCACCTGGTCCAAACTACATTTCCCAGTGCAGCTGAACTTCCCAATTTATTGTGAGCCAATAAATGCCCTTTGCATTTATACCATTTTGATCCAGATCAATCAGGAGTTTGCTATACAACCTGAATGTGAGAATTAAAAAAAATGTAATGTCTTATAAAGTGCTTAGCAAAACACCTGGCAGATAGTAAGTGCTTCATGAAGGTTAGCTTGATTGTTAGCTCTGCCATGTAGATTTAGTTCAGAAAAGAGGGGACTCTGTGTTCATTCTGAATATCAAGAAACCTTTTCCAGGGATAGCAGAGAATCAGTCTTATGGGCAGACTGAATCCCATGAAGTGTAATATCATAAATCCCAAGAAGGCTTTCCTACCTACCACCCCCCAATACCCTTCTTTTCTTGGCACTGAAAGTTCTAGATGTCAGACATAGTCATTGAAAACTTTAAGGCCTTTAAGGAGAAGTTTCTTGTTTAGCCATAGTGCCTGTGTGAATGGCTTCACTATTCCATTCCTGAAAGCAGAGTATGAGCAGCTTATAGAGATAGCAGAGTCTACTCGGTCCCCTGAGAATCAAAGACGGACACTGTCACACCCAAAAGAGGCCACAAAACTGAATATCCAATAATCTTCTTGCAAAATTTTGCTCTGGCTGTCCTTGCTAGGCACCCTCAAGAAGTTCCAATCTGAGTTTTAAAGGGCGTATAATATTTTTTCATTTAAAGAAGAATACTTGGTTAAAATGACCTGGCAAACCTCTGTTAAGCAGTCTATCACACAGTGCCTCTCTTCTGCCCAGGCAGCCCCCAGACTCTGCCCACAGCTGTCAAAGTTCCAAGGGAACCAAGGACCACAGGGGCAGTAGCAGCCCAATGGGAGGGGCAAGGAAGGCCACAGTGACAAGAGAATCAAACATTTTCTCTTGGTAGGCCTGTGTGAGGCGGGTACATGGGTCACCTGTGATTCTTGGCCTATAAAGGAGATGCTGGAGACAAAGAATGGAGAAGCTGCCTGGATTGAGTGCAGAGTAAATATTTTAAAGTTCTGTCAGAACAAGGTCGCACATGCCCCTGGGTAAGGACCTGAGTCATATTTCAAAGAAATTAGGCGGAGCTTCCTGGAAGCCACAGTATGAACAGCTACAGACATCCAGTTTAACCGCAGAGATTTTGATGTTTTCCTTCTTTCCTTCTTCCTTTCTTTCCATTCTTCTATCTTTCTTTCCTTTTCTTTTTCCTTTTTCTTTCCACGTACAGCCTTGGTCTTCTTTTAAGCATACATACCACCTTCCACCAACCATTAAAGTCTCAGTCTGTTGATACGAGTAGTTTCCACCTCAAAGTCCCATTCTGTGACTACAGAGACATTTTCTGCTTCTTCTCATTTGCTAGTCAATACCTGTCAGGCAGCAGAATGCCAAAGATTTGTACCACCTGCTTTGCTTAAATGGCTCTAAGCCATTGTCAGCTTGGTCAGAGCGCAGAGCTTCAGAGAAGGTAGAATGCTACTTCCTGAGCCAGGAGACTTGTGGAAACGAATCTTTCAAAAGAATCTGGAGAGAATCAAAAAGGGCATAAGCTTTCTGTACATCATTATTATTGAAGGCTCAGTATCTGTACCACCTAAAATTATTTTGATGGGCTTCCCACGCTCTGAGATAAATTGTATTCTAACATTTTATCATTTTCTATTTAATATCCTTGCTGCCTTCCCCCTCTCACTGCTTCTATTTGAATACATTTTCTGTACACATCCCCCAACTAGTTTTATCCCTAATAAAAATTAGCATTTCTAAGTATCCCTATCTTGACATAACATGCATAAAATAATTTGTCTGACAGCAAGAAAATGTATGCGAAATACCCGGGAGTGAAAGGGAATTATTCATCATAGATACCATGGGAAACAATATTGAGACTAAACATTAAATGAGGGTATGTTAGCTTCCTCAAAATCACATCCCATGGAAAACAGCTTCTTGATGAAATTCATAAGCAACTTGATCTCACTATTTAGAAATATTTTTATATACTAAGGAATCTTTTAACTGGCTCCATGATGAAAGTAATGATTTTAGCTGAGGCTTCAAAATAGCAGCACACCTCAATAATGTAAATTACTAAGTATTTTTGGAGCAGCTACAGTATTCCAGGTGCTATATGGACTAGGTAAGGTCAAGGGTGACTGACCCTGAATTAAGGGATCAAGAAAGGTTTTACAAATTTGGTTGTACTTCAAGTCTAGTTCTCCAAGAAGAAGGGGAGCTATAAGATTATCCAGGGGAAAACGTATATTCCAGGTGGGAGGAACCACAAGTACAAAATCATGGAGAACTGTTCTGGAAAATGTGACTGGTTCTGTATGACTAGAATCAAAAGGAAACATAAAGGAGAGAAGCAGACAATTCAGCTAAAGAGATAGGCAAAGGCCAGCTCACAAGAGCCATCATAGGTTAGGCACATACTGTAGGTGGCCATTCCTTTAGCCATTTCTCCTTCTTCAGAACAAAACTTTGATTTTTGTTGTGGTGGTGGAGTGCCCAAGGGCACAGCATAAATCACAATTATTTTAATTCGTTTTGTACTACTATTATAGTATACCAGAGACTGGGTAATGGATGAAGGGAAAAAATCTATTTCTCATAGCTCCAGAGGCTGCAAAGTCTAAGATTAAAGGGCCAGCATCTGGTGAGGGCCTTCTAGTTGCATCATAGTGGAAAGCTTAAGGGCATGAGGGTGGGGGGGACCAAACCCATCCCTTTATAACAAACTCACTCCCAGAATAACAACACTAATCCATTCATGAGGGTGGTGCTCCTTAACCCAGATACCTGCAATTAAGCTTCACCTCCCAACACCACTGCATTGGGGATCAGGTTTCCAACATGTGAACTTTAGGGGACACATTCAGACCATAGCACTAAAGTTAGCAGGTTCCCTCTGCCTTTAATGATAATGCTTGATCTGGGGCTTGTATGGAATTCAGTTCCAGCCAAAGAAATATGAGAAATCTAGTGGAGGACATCAAGAAAAAGAGAGAGACAGAGAGAGAGAGAAAGTTAGTTCTCAGTTTTCTTCCTTTCCTTCCTTTGTGACTTGGGTGCTATCATATCAGAATATAATATCCAGAGTTGTAGTATATATATATATATATATATATATATATATATATATATATATATTTTTTTTTTTTTTTTTTTTTTTTTTTTTTTTTTTTTTTTTTTTTTTTAATTTTTTGGTACCAGGGATTGAACCCAGGGGCAATCAACCACTGAAACACATCCCAGTCCTTTTCTTATTTTGAGACAGTATCTCACTAAGTAGCTGAGGTGGCTCGGAACTCATAATCCTCCTGTTTCAGCCTCCTGAGCTGCTGGAATTACTGGCATGTGCCACTGTGCTGGTTTCAGCAGCCATATTTTGACTATAGTTAGAAGTTTAAGAATGAAAGACAAAGGACAGAAAATGATGGGGTCTTCAGTGACACCCCAGGCTCCAGACTGCCTACCTCAGTTGGGTTTGCCATCAAGTTTATCACACTGGCTGTTATGCCAAGGTTAACTTTTGTACCCATGACTGAGGTGGTTGGCCTTAGCATGAAAAAGACTGAGAGCTTCAGGAAGGCTTACGTAGGAGAATGAGCTATCAAATTTGTGCTTAAAAATTGTCACACTGGCTGCCATGTGCACAATGGACTGGACATGGGAAACCAAGGCAGAGAGACTTAGTTGTGAAACCACTGATAATCATCCAAGAGACTAGGTCTAACCTAGGCAAAGGTAGCACCAATAACTGGGGGGAAAGGGACAAGACTGAGGGCTATTAAATCCAAATAACCTAACCTGTGACTTTGTGCATGTGAGAGGTGGGGAAGACAGGAGAATCAAGGCTTCTGGCTTGGTTGACAGGAGATCTGAAAAAAATTCTGGCTTTGCCACAAGCTATTTGAGTGATCCTGGACAACTTTCCTCATTTCAAGAGGGTCTCATTAAATGACAGCAGCTCTCCCGACAACTCTAGCGCCAGGAGCACTTTTTTTTGCTCTGAGGAGGAAAGAAGGACAGGGTGATTACTCTGGGCAAGAAAACAGCCCTCTTCCTTGACTGGAGCCTTGAATTTATTGGTGTAGAGCTGGGTAGTGGGCACCTTTGAGCTTTCGTCTGCCTTTTCTACTTAAACTGACAATAGTTTTAGAAGTGGGGCAGAAAGCTCCATGATGCATGGGCAATGATCACATATGTGAATTAAAACCAGCGAAACCTCATTTCCCACGTACCTTCAGAGTTATTCTTTTTTTTTTTTTTTTAATTCTAGATGGACATAATGTCTTTATTTTATTGCTTTGTACGTGGTGCTGAGGATCGAACCCAGGGCCTCACGCATGCGAGGCAAGCAGTCTACTGCTGAGCTACAATCCCAGCCCCAGAGTTATTCTTTATTTTTGTTCTCATACAGAGTCTCACTCACATCCCCTTGGATTCACCACTAGGCATGCGTCTGCCAGCTGCAAAGGAACCCTGCTCCTTCTCCATAAGGGTAGAAAATAAATCAGGTGAAAGTGATGCTCTTACCCTGGGGGGCATGATGCAAACCAGGCAGAAAGCCCAGAGACTGTTGCCAGGTTACACGGCTGCTGGGTGGCAGAGGTCACAGAACCATGGCAAGGGTTTCACAAATGACTGATTAGTTTTATTTGTCCTTATAGAAGGATTGCCTCAGGTTCGTGGAGACTTACAACAGTTCAAATATTTAACCTCTCTTATTCCTACACCACAGTTTACGTACGTTTCTCACATGAGCTCATCTGATGGGGGTGGGGACAGTAGATGCAAAGGTCCAGATCCTTCCCTCTACTCAGGGCAACTCTGAAGGGTCATCCCAGAACTCCCCATGGGACCAGCTAAAGCCTCTGTTGCAATGGCATCATAATTCAATACCTCCTGCCACCAACCGGGTTTCACTCACAACTTTCGAAGTGTTATTTCTGCTAGTGCTTCCCAATAACATTTATGTGGGGCTGGGGATACGGCCCAGTGGAAGAGCACTTGTCTGGCATGCATGAAATCCTGGGTTCAATCCCCAGAACTGCAAAGAAAATAAAATTCCTTCATGGGTCAAAGATCAGGGCTGGACAGTAAAGTGGTTAAAAACAGATTTTATCCAGGAACTATTGTAAAAGGAGTGGGGGAGAGACCTCAGTATACAGCCAGGCTCAATTCTGAATACAACAAGTACAAAGAGGAATTTCTAGCCAAGGAACAGGTTGAGGGGTCAGTGGATGGAAAACTACTGAGATGAAAAAATTGGGGGGAAAGGAGATTCCAGCAAAACCAACTTGACGGGATTCTTGCTGAAAACAGACCAAGGCAAAGGTAGGGAATGAGGAATCTGATCAGATACTGAGAGTGGTGCATCTCTTCAGTGACTTAAAAGGATTCTTGCTATAGCTGGGTGATGCAGGCTTAATAAGAAAGGACCAAGTCCAAGCCTAGTCCAGAAGAGGGCTCAGAGGAGCCCGCCTAAATGTTGTCCAGGAGAGTTTCTGTCTCCTAGGGGACCTGACCCATGACACCAATGTAGAATTATCAGCTGATTGTTTTACTAGGCATACATATACAAACTTCTATCTGTTCTTAGTGTCATAACTTTATTATATTTAAAAAGATACTTTAATTCCTGTTGGATGTGGTGGTACACGTTTGTAATCCCAGCTACTCTGGAGGCTGAAGCAAGAGGATTCCAAGTTGGAGGGCAGCCTGGGCAACTTAGTGAGACTGACTCAAAATAAAGAATAAAAATGCTTACGGATGTAGCTCAGTGGTAAAGTGCCCCTGGATTCAATTTCCAGAACTGAAAAAAAAAAACAAGTGATTAAAAAAAAAACGGCAAAAGATTCCTTCATCAAAGATCTTATAAAAAGACCCTGTCTCTAAATAAAACACAAAATAGAGCTGGGGATATGGCTCAGTGGTCGAGTGCCCCTGAGTTCAATCCCCAGTACCAAAAAAAAAAAAAAAGATCTTATAAAAAGATGCTCAATGTAATTTATCAGGGAAATGAATATTAAAACCACACAAAATATTTCCACACACATTAGGAGGACAAAACAGCAAACAAAACCCTGATAGTACCAAGTGCTAACAGGTACTAACAGTGACTTGAACGCTCATGCTTTACTGATAGGATTAGAAAATGGTATAGCACTCTAGGTTTTCATTGTGGGTAATGGGGATTGAACCCAGGAACACTTTACTACTGAGCCACATCCCCAGCCCTTTGTTAAATTTTTATTTTGAGGCAGGGTCTCACTAAGTTAATCAGGGCTTTGCTAAGTTGCTGAGACTGGCTTTGACCTTGTCATCTTCCTGCCTCAGCTTCCCAAGCCACTGGGATTATAGGCCTATGCAACTGCGCCCAGTGGTACAGCACTATTGGAAAGCAGTTTGGCAGTTCTGTATAGAGTTAAACAGCATTGCCATAAGACCCAGCAATCCTGCTCCTCAGTATTTACCCAACATGTGTGCACACAAAGAATGGTACACAGCGTTTCTAACAGCTTGTTTGTTCATAATCGTCCAAATCCAAAAATAATCTAAATGTCCAGCTGATGAATGCATAAACAACATGTGGACCTACCACACAATGGAATCCTACTCAGAAATTAAAGGATGAACTAGTGAACCACACAATAATATGGATGAATCTCAAAATAATTATACTAAGTAAAGGAAGCCAGACTGAAAAGCCTCCATACTTTAGGACTTCACTTCCATGACATTCTAGATAAACCCAAACCAAGGGACAAAACTTAGATCAATGTTTGTCAGGGGCTGAAGGAGGGATTAACTTCAAAGGGGGCAGGCACATGGAATTTGGGGGGACTAGATCTTGATTATGGTGGTGGTTACCCAACTGTACATACTCTTTAACACTTGTGGAACTATATGCATATAAAGAGTGAGTTTAGTGTATTAACTCTTACCTCAGTAACTTAACTTTTTTTTTTTTGGTACTGAAGATTGAACTCAGGGGCACTCGACTACTGAGCCACATTCCCAGCCCTATTTTGTGTTTTATGTAGAGACAGGGTCTCACTGAGTTGCTTAGCACCTCGCCGTTGCTGAGGCTGGCTTTGAACTCGCAATTCTCCTGTCTCAGCCTCCCTAAGTGCTGGGATTACAGGCGTGAGCCACCATGCCCAACTTCAGTAACTTAACTCTAAGAAATCCTCCCTGTGTTATCCTTATTTATTCGTCCTTATTCGTCATTTTGCCTTTGCCTTAGACTAGGGAAATACTTCATGGCCTGCAGCCCTGACCTGTGGAAAGGGAAGGAATGAGAGAGAACAGCAGTGGCTTCAGGGGAAAAGAGGAATTTTTTAGACAGGTGGAGTCTGGAGCGTGTGTTTGGACTGAAGAGAAACAGTTTTGAGTGGAGAGGCCAAAGTTACTGGAGAAAGCAGAGAGCCATTGATGGAGAATTCATTAGAATTCTTGACGGCCAACAACAGAAACCCGAATCAAATGGTCAATCACAAAGGGAAGTTCTTTGCTCCTGTAATTGAAAATCCAAGGTTTTATAAACAATGTTGTCAGTCCTCTGTTCGTGGTATCTTGCCTCTCCTCAGCTGCATTCTCAGGCAGGCTCACTGTGTACAAGATGACCGGGCTTACATTGGACACATAGCTGGAATACCAGAGAAGATATTGGAACTGGATTGTTGTCCTTCAGGGTCCAGATCCATCCTGGAAACAGACTCTGGCCTCCTTTGGGACCAGAGCTCACCTGTGCTAGGCACGGCAGAGTCACATTACTGGCAGCTCAAAGCAGATAGAAAGAGGAGGGAGGAGTTGGAAAAGGATGGCATGCTCCAAAGACGAAGAAAAGGTGGTGGACATTTGACCCAGACCCACATTTGGGAGGGGAAGGAATTCAAAAGACATGAACTCATTCTGCTAGGGCATTCCTTCTATGATGGCTAATTTTTCATCAACTTGACTAGGCCAAAGGATGCCTAGATAGCTGGTAAAGTATTATTTCTGGGTGTGTCTGTGAGGGTGTTTCTGGAAGAGATCAGCATTTGATTGGTAGACTAAGTAAAGAAGATTGTCCCTCATCTGTGTAGGTAGACATCAGCCCAAGTAGAACAAAGAGACAGAGGAAGGGTGACTTTTCTCTTTCTTCCTGAGCTGGGACATCCATTTTTGTCTCTTGGACGTGAGCACTGTGTTTCTTGGGTCTTTGGACTCCAGGATTTACACCAGTGTCTTCCCTAGTTGGCAGGCCTTCACATTTGGTCTGAATTACCCCTGGTTCTCCAGCTGATGGACAGTATATGGTAGGACTTCTCAGCCTCCAAAATACATAAGCCAATTCACATAATAGATAAACATATGATTATTTTTATATATAACCTATTGGTTATGTTTTTCTGGAGAACCCCAATACACCTTCCTTTCAGACAGATGGGAATGAGGTAGGCATGGATACAATGTAGAAGAATCAGGAATTTTTCTGGGGAATGTGGCCATTCACAGTTGTCAGCCTCTATTATCTCTGTTAACTAAGAAATAAATGGTGGCAGGGGACTTGGAAAGAGTGGCAGGAGGTTTAGAAGGGAGAGTTGGGGGGTGAAATAGGGGGACAAATAAAAGGATTGTCAAGTAGTGCGATTGAAGACAAAAACTCTTGCTACCCAAGACTTGGTTCAAATAGAGTCTCCATAAAATTATACCCCACCGGAAGGTATCTCTCACCGCTGCAAAATTCATGGCATCTGGGGCCACACCTTGTATCTCTTATCATGCTTACCCAGCTCCTAGTGTCTGCCGGCCATCTCAGTCAGGTTATCAGGTTTGGTCACTGACTTTGAACAGTGAGTCCAGCAGCTGATGACCTAAGGTTCGAACTTGAGTTTTGGAAAGCAAGTAGTAAAATTTGGGATCAAGAGGGATTTATTCTAAAAAGGACAGAATCTATTTAGATTTTGAATTTAGGTGGCAAAAGTTCTGGCAGTGAGTTTGATTACTCAGGGTAACAGGCTGGGTGGGTGGACACCATGTGCCTATAAACCTGCTGCTGCGTCTGACCCTCTTGAAGAGTCACCTCTTATGTGACAGGTTCTCACGTGGTGCTTTCCATGTACTGGGTGTTTGGCATTTGCTGAATGAATAAATAAAAACTTCCAGCTACTCCTTTCCCTGCTTTTCTTTGTTCCTACTAAATTCCGCAGTTGCCTTAAGATAATTCAAGGTGAAACTGAAAGAATAACTTTAAAGAACGGCTCCTGTAATTGGGGCCACTTCCAACTGCAATTATAATCACATGCCTTTTCTTTTTCTGACCCTCCTATCAGAGAAAACCTGAACCAATTTCAGGAGATGGATTCCGCTGCTCGTATAAATATTCTGGCGTCTAGTCAAATGGACATTTCAGGAGCATGTAAAAATGGCTTTGTTCTCCATACAAATGAATTCATGCAGGCAGTTTCGATTTCTTACTACCTTTTGGGAGGATAGCGCCTTAGGGAACGTGAGGGTATCATTATTGTACAAAAACTGCTGAACAGGGAATACCTGCGTGGTAAACGACTCCTTAAACTGCCTTAGTGCATCTGAGATAAGGGAGTCGTTGTTTATTGTACCTGAAACCTGTTTCCAATACAAGGATTATACATGCCTTGCTTAAAAAGGAACAATGATATCATGTAGCCTTGAACATACCCTCACAGCTCTGCGGCTTGCCCTTCATTTGTAACTGTATCCTAGACAAAGCTGGTTCTCCCTGACTCCAAGAAAAAGATTCAAAGATTCTGCTAATGACTGAAAAGTCTTAGTTTCTGCATGTTTATGTGTAAATGAGGCTGACGTTAACAAAGGGTGAATGTTTAATAAATATTCATTGCAAGAGTGGGTGAACAGACTCCACCAGTAAGGATTAATAAAAAAACGTCTTCCCAGAGGCAGGCCAAGAAACAATGTCTCTGGACTCCATCTTTTATAAGTGCCCTTGAATTGGGTTAATAAGATCAGGAATTTGAAGAAAGAGACAAAATGCACACCTCAGACAATGGACTGTGGACAAAGGTTAGCCAAGTCCAAAGTGACTCATTCATATTTCAATTCAAAACAGCCACAAATGTATTTGTCTAACTAGGATCACGTGAGAAGCAAGAACATTGGATTTAATATCTACTTATGCTACTAACTAGCTCTATGGTTTTTGACATGTCATGCCATTCTCTGGAGCCTGTTTCCCCCTTTGTAAAATGAATGGCTTTATTGGAATTAAATACTTAAGGTTGGGCATGGCAGCGCACACCTGTAATCCCAGAGGCTCAGGAGAATGGGGCAGGAGGATTGAAAGTTAAAAGCCAGCCTCAGCAACTCAGTGAGACCCTGTCTCTAAATAAAATATAAAAAAAGGTCTAGGAATGTGGCTCAGTGGTTAAGAGCCCATGAGTTCAATCCCCAGTACCAAAAAAAAAAAAAAAAAAAAAGAATTAAATAATAAATATACTTTGGATCTTAAATGTGCCCCCGCAAAGTTCCATGTGTTACAGGCTTGCTCCCCAGCTTGGTGTCATTGGCAGCTGTTGAAAACTTCAAGAGGTGGGACCTACTGGAAAGCCTTCTAATCCCTGAGGGCATGTGCTCAAAGGAAAAGGTTAGAGCCCCTTCTCTTTCTGTCATCCCTGGCCATGAAGTAAATGACTTTGTTCCAATGCACACCCCTGCATGATGTGCCATCATATGCCCAAAACAACAGGGCCAGTCATGGATTGAACCTCCAAACCGTGAGCCAAAATAAACCTTTTCTCTTTGGAAGTTGATTATCTTTGGCATTTTGTTACAGCAACAGAAAGCTATCCACCAGAAAATTGGCATCAAAACTGTGACTAAACTTCATGATGTGGAAGAGACTTTGGAACTGATTTTCAGGAAGCATTTGGAAAAGTCTTGGGGAGCAAGTGAGAAAAAGCCAAAAGGTTGTAAGTGGGGTTTAACAGACAATTCTGCTAAGGGCTCAGAAGACCAGAATGCTGATATAAATGTGGACAGTAAAGGCCAGGCTGATGAGGTTTCACTGGGAAATGAGAATTCTACTGGGAATTGGATTCAAGGATACTTTGTTAAACTGAGGCAAAAACTTTGGGTGCAGTGCACCCATGCCCTGACATTTTGTGGGAGGCAGAGCTTAAAGCTGATGCACCACTCTCTCTGGTGGAGGAAATTTCAAGGCAGCACAGCATTTGGGCAGCAGCATGGGTATTATTGGCTGCCTCTAGCCAAATTTACAGTGAGAATCAGAAGCAAAGAGGAGCAGAGGGGAAATTTGGAGAAAAACTTGAAGTTTCCTAAAATAAGCAAGTGTAAAGCTGTGTCCAAGGAGGGCACAGTCACAGTTGCTAATGCCCTTCAGAGAAGCCAAGTACTTTTCTTTTTTTCTTTTTTCTTTTTTGTACCTAGGATTGAACTCAGGAACACTTAACTACTAAGCCACATCCCCAGCCCATTTTATATTTTTATCTTGAGACAAGGCCTCACTAAGTTGCCTAGGGCCTTGCTAAATTGCTGTAGCTGGCTTTAAACTTGGGATCCTCTTGCCTGAGCCTCGGAGCCTCTGGGATTACAGGCATGCACCATTGCCTCTGGCTGAAGCCAAGTACTTTGCATTGGGAGATAGGAAAGAAGCCTTGAGCTCCTCTCAGGAATCAGCAGGACCCTGCCCATCACAGGTTCAAAGGTGTTAAAGTGTGAGTCTGTTTCAGAGAAGGCCCTCAGAGGCCACTGCAGCCTTGGGTCATGTGAGCTCTGATCAGCTCTCACTGTGGCAGATCTGTGTCATCAATATGGGGCTGGTTGGTGGGTATGCAGAATGTCCGAGCTAAGAGGTAATGGAGGCTTCCATGGAGACTTCAAAGGAAAGCCTGGGAGGTCAGGCACTGTGAGGCAGGGTTGGAGGAGAGCAATCACCAACAGCAATGTGAGAGAGAAGCCAAACTGCAGTGGAGGCCCCGGAAAGCTAGAGACGCTGGGAACGTGGAATGCCTGCCAAGGGAAGCTGCCAGCAATGTGAAAAAACCTGAGAGAGGCCATGTGGTCTACAGCCAGATGGGCTGTAGGGGCCACCCAGGCCGGTGGGAGTCCTTTTCCCTCTACAGTGTGCCTGGAAGCCAGAGCTGGAGATTTGGGATTTAATGTTTGTCCTGCTGGGTTTCCGTCTTGCTTTGCTCTGATCCCTCCTTTCTACTCCTATTCCTTTTAGTAAGGGAATGTTTACCCTGTACCATTATTTGCTGGACGTATGTAACTTTCTTTTTGATTTTTTTTTTTTTTTTTTGGTACTGGAGATTGAACTCAACCACTGAGCCACATCCCCAGCCCTATTTTGTGTTTTATGTAGAGACAGGGTCTCACTGAGTTGTTTAGCGCCTCGCCATTGCTAAGGCTGGCTTTGAACTTGCAATTCTCCTGTCTCGGCCTCCCTAAGTGCTGGGATTACAGGCTTGAGCTACTGTGCCCAGCTTTTTTTTGATTCTTAAAAAAGTTCACAACTCAGAGTTTGCCTGAGTCTTGGAAAAGATTTTAGACTTGGACATTTGAGCAATTCTGGAACAGATCAGATTTTGGGGAACTCTTGGAGATGAACTGAATGCATTTGGCATTGTGAGATGGATGTGAGCCTTTGCGGGAAAGGACAGAATGCTATAGCTTGAATCCTTAATGTGCCCCAAAGGCCCACGTGTTAAAGGCTTGTCTCCCAGCTTGGTGGTATTGACAGGTGGTAGAAGCTTTAAGGGGTGGGGCCTAGTGCAAGGTCAGTCACCAGGGACATACACTCAAAGGGGATAGTGGGGCCCCAGCTCTTCCCTCTCTTTCTTTATGGTTCCTAGCCATGAAGTGAATGGCTTTGTTCTACCATTTGTCCTTGCCATGATGTGCTATCACAGACCCAAAGCAACAAGGCCAGTCATGGCTCCAAAACTGAGAGCTAAAATAAATCTTTCTCTCATAAAATATAACTTTCTCTTATAAAGTTGATTATCTCAGGTATTTTGTTATAGTAACAGAAAGCTAATTAATACAATACTACATATAAACACCTGTAAAGTTGAGCCTGGCATATTTATTCACTTAACAAATACTTAAGTGCCAGGTACTAGGGAACAGAACACAAAAAAGACAAGATCACAGCTCTTGAAGAGCTTATAGATGAGTTGGAAAGACATACAAATAAATGAGTACTGAGATAGTTATGGATAATGTAAGAGGAAAAATGTCTAAATTAGATTGGGGAACCCAGGAAACCCCCATTGTGGGGGCAGTGCTTGAGCTGAGATTTGAAGAAGGGGAGTTAGAAAAATAGGAAGGTCATTTCAGACCAAATGGCAGCATGTGCAGAGGTAAAATGATGTGAAAGAGCAACTATCTAGGGAAGTATGAGTGCTTCACTATGGCCGGAGCGAAGGCTGTCTGTAAAGAGAGCAACAGGTGGGGCAAGAAGGCAGACAGAGGCCACATCTTGAAGGACCTGGGGTGCTATGCTTAAAGAAAGTGAACTTGAGCACATAAAGCATGGGAAAAACCACTGAAGAGTTTTAAGGAGTGGGGAGTAGAAATCAGGTTAATGTTTAGAAAGAACACTCTGGTGCAAAGTTGGGGAAGCCCCAAAGCAGGAAGTTCAGTTTAAGGGCCCTCTAGTAATCCAGACCAGAAAAACATGAGTGTCTGAGCTCACATAATGGAAATGGGGAGGGAGCGAAGGGTCTGACAGCCATTTCCGAGACAGGACTAGCAGAGCTGGAGTAGCGGGCAGGCTGTGAAAGGAAAGAAGGTGTCTCAGGTGATTCCCAGCCAGCGAGGTGGATGAGTGGCATTGGCCCAGGTGGAGATCACAGCAGGTCAGAGCTGGGAGAGGAGTGTGTGTGGACCCCGTGCTGCCGTTTAGTTGGTCTCTTCAACTCTGAGTCATCTGTGTAGAGATGTCCACAAAATGATTGAACATGTGGATCTGGACTAAAAGCCTGGCTCAGGAAGAGGGACTAAGACTATCCCTGTTACTATTGCCTTTTATTCTATGGTAATAGAATTCCACCCTCTCAACCTTATATAACTGAGTACGTGGCCTCCTGGAATAAAAACTACATTTCCCAGCTTCACTTACAACTTGTTATGATCACATGACTAAGATGAGTGGCCTAGACACTGAAACCTAAGTGACATGGCCTGTACCAAGAGCCAAAGCCTTCCTTAAGATTCAGCCCTGCGTTCCTACATTTTGCTGCCTAGAAGACAGAGGCTGCCACCTTGGACAATAAGGTTGAGACTAGTTATATAAGAACCAGTGAGGGATACTGGGCAGGGCTGTCACCTGGCACCACTCCAGAAGGGACCATTGTGACTAATCCTGGAGTCGTGTGGCACTCAGACTTTTTTTTTTTTTTTTTTTTTTTTTT